>JANBXA010000190.1:6177500-6222500 GCA_030556225.1 Cricetiscus sungorus
CTGATGCTCTCTTCTGGCCTCCACAGGCATCCACACACATGTAGCACCTCCCTCACACATATGTAGCACCCCCCACACACATGTAGCACACATACACACACAAATAAAAATAAATCTTTTCATTTATTTTATGTATATGTGTGCTCTGTTGACTTTATGTCAGAAGAGGGCATCAGATCCCATTATAGATGGTTGTGAGCCACCATGTGGTTGCTGGGAATTCAACTCAGGACCTCTGGAAGAGCACCGGTGTTTCTGACTGCTAAGCCATCTCTCCAGCCCCAGAAAAATAAATCTTAAAAAAATAAAATGCCCTAAACCCCTAAACCAGAGGATCGACTTCAGCCATTCAAGTACAAGGGGAAAAAATCAGCATGGAAAAGAACAAACATTAAAGTTGATTGATTTTGTTTAATTTCACATTCACAGGAGAGCAAGTTCTGATAACTTATCTTTCGTGATGGTTTTTTAGTCCTGTGTTTTCTTCAAACTGTTGGCTGAATTCCACCAGGCATCCACTATTTCCTTGAGGGCAACCAAATCTCTCATTGATGATGTTACAAATACACATTGTGTCCAAGTAAGCATTGCTCAATATTCAGCCTAAACTATTGTAAGGCTGACAATGGTAACCTCTTTCCCTGGAACCTGTTTCCATCATAATGATTTGTCTCTAACGTCATCAGGGCATTGCAACAGCATCCTCCTGCTTTTATTTTTTATATATATTTAATTTTTGTTGTGGGTGTTCACTCATGATATATGTGTAGTATGGTGTAGGTGTGAACCATGGTATGCACGTGTAGGCCAGAAGACTACTTCATGGAGTCCTTTCTCTTCTACTTTTATTTATTCAGGATCTGGGGACTGAATCCAAGTCACAAGTACATTTACCCATCCAGGCATTTCACTGGCTCTCATAGTTCTTTTTTTATTTATTTAACATAATCTTGGTGACTAGGCTGCTCTTTAAATATCTACTCCCTGACATAAGATACACAATGTTTGAATTCTGTTGCTAATGAATACTGTGACCCTACATAGAAAACATTAGCCTCGCTGGGCAGTGGTGGCATATGCCTTTAATCCCAGCACTTGGGAGGCAGAGGCAGGTGGATCTCTGTGAGTTTGAGGCCAACCTGGTCTACAAAGCAAGTTTCAGGACAGCCAGAGCTGCTACCCAGAGAAACCCTGTCTCAACATTGTTTTCGCTGGTCCCAATGTCCTTACCTATGAATGAAGGGAATGAGGAGTTTGTACATCAACAATGTGATAAGAAACTTTGTAGCCATCAGTCTAGTAGAAGAGGGAGATACAAGCCCTGCTGGTGTCTAAGATCCAAATCATTTCACATTACCAAATTCAGTACCAGTGTCTGGCAACATTCATTTCCTAAAATTTGAATAACGGGCTATGTATGGGCAGTGCTGGATAGAAACACCAGTACACATTATTTTAAGCCTGAAAATGTTATTGTTATCTCAAGACAGAGTCTCATGTAGCCCAGGTTAGCCTCAAACTCATTATAGCCAAAGATAACCTTGTACCTCCATCTCCTGGGAATGAGGATTATGCCACCATACTTAGTTTTGTCAGTGCTGGGGACTGAACCCAGAACTTTACTCTGACAGGCAAGCCCCCTGCCATCTGAGCTAGGCTTAATCCTGAAATTCTGGGTTGTTTTAGATCTTAGATCCCATTCAGCTCTCAAAGACTGAAGTCCTATGATTCTGTCACTGGGTCAGTAAACACCTGAAACCCAATTCACAGCACTTGGGACATCAGTACCCTGATTCCAGCTGCTCCAGCTGGCAATAACCTTCCATCTCGTGTGGTGACATGGTCTGATGGTCTGAAAGGACAGTGACTTTGAGTTGGGACATTCAGTCTTGCTCTGGAGTGAGAGCTGCTCAGCCTTCCCTGTGGGTCAGACTGGGCATGAGTCATTCTGTGTCATTTCAGCCACTGTTTCCCAGGGTGCTGGGAAGCAAGGAGGCCAGAGAGCATGAAACAGACAGAGGGAAAACAAGGAGGAGAAAGGGCCCCTCCTTGGGCAGGGCCTCCTCGGCAAGTGTGAGTCACTGCTGGCTGTCCTGTTGCCACACCTTCTAATGTCAGGTGGAGAATTTGCCCAGACCAAGCGCCCTTGATCAAGTCAGAACAGGTTTCCTAAAGATTGGGCCCATTAAGATTAATGGACTCAAAATGGGCCAATCTTTTCTGAAATGTGCTTTCTTTCTGTTCTATTTGTAGTGAGACCTGAAAGTGTGGGGTGGGGGTGGGGGGAGTGGGGAGACAGAGGTGGGGGGGCGGGGGGGGGCCGGGGGGAGAGAGACAGAGACAGAGAGGAGCAACAGACATTTTTTGCATATATCTGGGAGGCTGGGGGAATGGAAGAGAAAAAAAAGAAAAGAGACGGACTCACGTGGCGCCTTCCTAACCTTCCTGACCAGACTGTTAAAGGAACTACTGAGCTGAAAGCCGTGAGGAATGATTACTTACAGCTTAACCATACTGCAATCAAATCTGTTCATCGGGAGCGCATGTGTGCACAACACCGCTACTGAGTTATAGAAAAGTCTAGTGCAGGTTTATTTTTATTTACTTTTGTTTTTTTGTTGTTGTTTTGTTTTGTTTTTGAGACAGGGTTTCTTTTTGTAGCCTTGGCTGTCCTGGAACTCCAGTTGTAGACTAGGCTGTCCTGGAACTCACAGAGATCTGCCCTGCCTTTGCCCCCTGAGTGATGGGATTAAAGATGTGAGCCACCACCACCTGGCTAATAAGTGAGCTTGAAATCCTAAGGGATGGAGCTCATTCACATCAGGATGGATACTATCCAAGACTAAATAAGTAAATAGATATAGAAAAGGACAAGTATTAACAAAAATTCAGAGAAATTGGAAGCCCTGAGCACTGCTGTTCTTAGGAATGTAAATTGATTTACCCATTTGGGGACACAAATGACAATCTTTCTAAAAAGTAAACATGGAATTATATGACCCAGCAATTCCACTTCTGGGCATACACTAAAAGAATTGGAAACAGGTGTGTGTGTGTGTGTGTGTGTGTGTGTGTGTGTGTGTGTGTGTGTGCTCGCGCATGCACGCACATGACACTTGCAGTAGCTGGCATCTTTCACTTAGTATAATTTCAGTTTCCTTAAAGTTCCCACATGTTGCAGCTTCTGTCAGAATTCCTTCCCTGTCAGTGGCAAATACTATTCAGTTCTGGGATGTGTGCATGCGCGCACATGCATAGGCATGCTTATGAATGTGTTGAGGTCAGAAAACAACCTCCAGAATTAGGCCTCAACATGGTCTCTCTTCTTGTTCACTGATGTCTATACCAGGCTAGCTGGCCCTCGCATTTCAGGTGATTCTCCTTTATCTTCCTCCCATTGCCCCATAGAGGCAATATGGGGTTACAGATGAATGTGCTGCTGCATCCAACTCATATAGGCTCTGGGGATCGGAACTCTGCTCATCAGTTTGTGCAGCAAGTGCCTTCCCCCCTGAGTCATGGCCACAGCCTTAAAGTAGAGTCTCGTAGAAGTATTTGCACACCCATGTTTATTGCAGTCCAAAGATGGAGTACTCCAAATGCCCACTGATGGATAAGAAAGCTGTGCTATACTGCACAATGGAACAGCATTCGGCTTTGAGAGGGAAGGGGATTCTGACACAGGCTACAAGATGGGCGAATCTTGAGGACATTATAGGAAACCAAAGAGGCCAACCACAAAACACAAATACTGCATGGTTCCACGTACTTGAGTTTTCTAGAATAGTTAACATTCATAGGGACAGAAAGGGAAATGGTGGTCCCCAGAGACAAAGGAGGCTAACTACCTTCCTTTTTTTCATGACTACAGTGTTTCAGTTTTGCAAATGAAGAGAAATCTATGGATGGATGGTGGTGTTGCCAGGGCAACACGATGAATGTATTTAACATTGCTGAACTGTATACTTAAAGTGAATTAGATAGCAAATGTTATACTATGTACATTTTCCTGCAACCTGCTACACACACAACAATGACCAAAAACCTTGGGGACAAATGGCCTAGAGTTTAAGGTTTTATAAGAAATACGATACTGACCAAATAACATGACCAGTGTGAGTGTGTTTGTCCTATCAGAGATAGTGATGACTAGTAGTCCTGAAGATAGTGTAGGTAATGCTATTGGCATATAGCAAGTGCTTAATAAGTATTAGCTGTTGCTGTTATTGAAATACGCTATTATTGGATTTATATAGAAAAAAATCAGTAGAAACTGGCTATGGGCAGTCTTGTCTAACTTGTCTTTTTTGACTTGGTTCAAAAAGGGGAAAAATTAATTTTTTCCCATTCATATTCACATCCAGAAATGTATCATTAAGACTGCATACATATATGTGGAGTAAAGACTAGTTAAGATCTCTAGTTGGCATTTTAAAATTTATTTTCCATGTGCTGAGAACCCAGTGTCTTGAATGTGGCAGATCAGTGCTCTACCAGAGGGCCACACCCCCAGCCCTTGTCAGCATTCTCAATTTGCCTTTTCTGCTAATATAGCAGTCTCTCTCTGCCTCAAGGCTGGCTGCATTAGAAGTGATTTAGGTTTATCAGCCCCATCAGACTCTCTTTGGTTTTCTCTGAGGAACTAGACTGGTGTCTGAAGTGTGTGGTCCACATAAGTTTTAGGGGAAAGCCACAGGCACCAAGCCAAGGCTGTTACTAAGCTGTTACTAAGGCAGCGGCAGCCGCGGCAAGGCAGCTCTCTGCCCCACCCTGAATTCCTATCTGTACACCTGTCCCCTCAGGTTCCCACTGCACTAAAGCTGCCAGTGCAGATTCCTGGACAAAGCTCATCCTCTCCCAGTGATGTTCAAAAGGCAAGGACGGGGAAAAGCACTAGACTTTATACAAGACCCCAAAAGTTAGGGATGAAATAGCCGAAAAGTCAAAGTGTTCTGTGACAAGTATTTGCAAAACAAGGGTCATCAGATGGAGGTGGCTTGCCCCCACTGCTGCCTGGGAGTCTCATGCAGAACATTCTTGATTGTCATAGGCTTGTGCCCAGTGGTTGGAGGCCAAGGACCCTGCAGTTTCTATAATCACTAAGATAAGTCATTGGAAATGACCATCCTGTAAGGCCAACCACTCTGAAGTTTAGAAACCCTTATCCCAGAACAACCAGGAAGAATGGAAATCAATTGTTTTCTCCCTGAAAAGAGGGCCAGAGAAGGGAGCTGTTAAAATAAAGATGGTTAGAGGGGAGGAAAAAGTCAGCTCATGGGAGCTCTTTGAGAATAAAATAATATCTCTTGCCTTTATATTCATATTCACGAATGTGTGTGTACTTGCACGCACACACATGATCGAGCCTTCATTAACCGATTATTAACTTATTACTGCTTTTGTTTGTTTGCTCATTTGTTTTCAGGTAGGGCTTTGCTCCGCAGCCTAAGCTGGCCTCAAATTCACCATCAGCCCCTAGCCTTAGCTTCCTGTGTGCTGAGATTACAGCCATGGTCCACCACACCTAGTATCATTTATGCGCTTGTTATTTTTTGGTAGCATCTTTCTTTTGAAAATATTTACCACCAGGTTTGGTATAGCCAGGGAACTCACAGTAGGTGCTCCAATCCCAGCACCCGGGGATCTGAGGCAAGAGTACCATGACCTGGCTACACAGTGAATTCCTGGCCAGCCTGGAACCTTGTCTAAACCAAAACAGAGTAGAACAAAGCTTAACTTTGTGTTAGCGAGAGGATTTCCTCTGTAGAACATCTGGGCTGCTTTGGTAATGCCTTCGCCAGCACCGGTCTGAACTTGTTTCCTATCTTGTTCCACTCTCAGGAGGAATTTGTTCAAACATGAAATCCTTTCAACCTTCACAGGGGGTTACCCCTGGGAAACAGCTTTACAAGGCACAGATTAAAGTGGGAAAGAAAGGGGTTGGGAAGGCGGCACTGAATGGTCTGTGGAGGACTCGGAGGGCATGAGAGCCTCCCTATGCCCTGGGACCCTACACCTCTGCCGTGTGTGTCCATGGACAGCAACCTCAGCTGAATACGTGGCAGAATAGCCACAAACGTGTTCCAAACGCCCAGGTGATTACAAGATAAGCTGTGCAGCCTCTAGCAAGTCGCTACACTTGGCGATTCTGCCTTCTCATCCAAGAAATAAGAATAACTAGGGAATGTGCTCTACCTAGTTGTTGGGTAGCTTAAATGAGAAAGCAAGTTCTCAGGAAATGTTAGCGCTTCCATGTGGGCTATAAAAGCCCAACACCAGCCTTGTCGTTCACTACTGACTCAGGTGCCAGCACTCGCCAGCACATTTTTGCACCAGGCTTCTCACTTAAGCCCAGTACATGGTCATTTCTCCAGCAATTCATCCATTTGCCATTTGCACCTGACTTTTAAAGCAGACAAACACAGGTGCCAAGTGTCAGCCCCCAAGGGGTGTATCAGGAATCTCTGAGATAATTTTTTCTTCACGTCTTCTCTATGGACAACGGCAATCCAATACAAAGAATATTCAAACTCCGTTCTACTTTTGTTAAGACTTGGCCACAGATGGACAGACAGGGATTACTGGGAACCTTGTCTTTGCCAGTCACCTGTCTGATACCAACTTTGCTGAGCCTGCCAAGCTCAACCAAGCTTGCGACATCTCTCTCTTCTTGTGAAAGCGCAAATATGCCACTGAGCTTTCAGTACAAACCTGCTCTCCTGCCCTGCAAACCAGTAGGTGGAGAAAAGCCTTTGACAGCCAACCCACACGGTCAGGTACACGTACCTCTTTTAAAAGGGCAGTGTGTGGAATAGGCTCCTAAGAGCCAGTCAAAGCACAGGGGACAGCCCCTGCTCCCATTACCAGGAGTCCCACAAATAGACCAAGCTACACAACTGTCTCATATATGTAGAGGGCTAGGTCAGTCCCACGTAGGTGTCCTGGCGGTTGGTTCAGACTCATGTGAGTTCACATGAGTCAAGCTAGTTTCTGCTGGTTTTCCTGAAGATGTCCCTGACCCTTGTGACTCCTATAATCCCTCCTCCCTCAGCAAGGCTTCCCAAGGTTGGCCCAGTGTCTGGCCATGGTCTCTGAATTTGCCTCATCAGTCACAGGGTAAAGGCTCTCTGATGACAACCGGGGTAGTCACCAACCCAATCACACAGGATAATGAGTTCAGAGTCTTAGGTTCATCCTTGTGGGCTGATGGGAGTTTCCCTGGCATCAGGCTTCTACCCAACCCTGTAAAGCACTCCTTCCCAGTCATCTCTCTCAGAACTCTCCCCCCCCTGCCCACCCTCCAACCCGATCCCTCAAGGTCCTATGCCTACCTGCTCCAGTCCACCTAGGAGGACTCTTCTATTCCCCCTACCTAGGGATATCCATATGTGGGCCCCCCCCCTTGGCTTGGTCCCTCCTTGTTACCTAGCCTCTCTGGGTCTGTGGAGTGAAACATGGTTATCATTTATTTTACAGTTAATATCCACTTATGAGTGAGTACATGCTATGTTTGTCTTTCTGTGTCTGGGTTACCTCACTCTCGATTCTTTTCTAGTCCCATCCGTTTGCCTTCAAATTTCCTGATGTTATTGTTTTTGACAGCTAAGTAGTACTCCATTATGTAAATATACAACATTTTCTTTATCCATTCTTTGGCTGAGGGGCATCTAGGTTGTTTCTAGGTTCTGGCTATTACAAATAAAGCTATGAACATAGTTGAGCAAGTGTCCTTGTGGCATGATTGAGTATCCTTTGAGTTTATGCCCTTGCCCAGATTGAATACAGGGGGAGGTGCTTGGTCTTATGGCAGCTTGGTAGGCTATGCTTTGCAAAGGAGAGGCCTGCCCTTTTCTGAGTGAGTATGGAGGAGAAGTAGGTGTGGGGGCAGGAGAGTAGGTAGGAGGAGGGGCAGGGGAGGGAGTTGGAGGAGAAGAGAGAGGGGAAGCTGAGTTTGGGATATAAATGAATTATTAAATTAAAAAGATTTTAAAGGGCTGTGTGGACTTTTTCCTTTTCTTTCTTTTCTTTTCTTCTCTTTTTTTCTTTTTTTTTTTTTTTTTTTTGAAACAGAGTTTCTCTGTGTAGCTTTGTAGACCAGGCTAGCCTCACACGCACAGAGATTCACCTGCCTCTGCCTCTTTAATCCTGAGTGCTGGGATTAAAGGTGTGCACCACTACCGCCCGATTCTTATTAAAAATGATAGATGCATAGTCCCAGCTGCTAGGAGGCTGAGGTAGAAGTGTTGCAAATTTAAAATTAGCCTGGGCAACTTAGCTGAACCCTGTCTCAAAATGAAATAAAATAAAATAAATACGAGTGACAAGAGCCTATCTCAGTGGTAGGATTCTTGGCTAACATGGGAGAGGCCTGGTGTTCAGCCAAATTAGCCTGATGAATTTCTTCCCACTCTTTGAAATGACATTTTCTGCTGGACACATGTGTCAAATTGTTCGCTATAACTACACAGAAGGGAGTGGGGGATATCTAGATGGGTGACTTCATGTTTTTGTTTGTCTGTATACGCTTTGTGGGATGAAGTAATATACACACTTATTTCTAAGGGAGGAAGGGCTTACTTAGCCTCGTGGTTTGAGGGATACCATCTATCATGTCGGAAAGGCATGGCAGTGGGTGATTTTGTGACAGCTGATGGCTGGGACTGTGGATCTTGCAGCAGTTGGTTTTGTCACACTGTAGTCAAAAAGATAATATTCTTGTTAAATGGCATTCACTGAAAATCCTTGTTCTTTCTGGTCTGCTTATATTTACTAGGGATGCATCTATGTGGATTCCCACTGATGGTAACATCCTCCTCCATTATCCTCTGCACACACTTTTGGTAAGAGATTTTCTTACCAAAGGTAAGACCAGAGGTCTTCTGAGTTTACTGGTCTTTTAAAAACACAGTTCCGGGGGCTGGAGAGATGGCTCAGTGGTTGAGAGCACTGGCCACTCTTCCAAAGGTTCTGTACCTGGCACCTGTATGGTAGCTTACAGCTGTCTGTGGACCAAGATCTAACACCCTCACACAGACATACATGCAGGGAAAATACCAATGCACATAAAATAAAAATAAATTTTAAAAATGAAAAAAAAATACAGTTCTGTGGTAGAAATTGGTTCAAGTATGTAGAGTCCCTTTCAGTGGCATTATTAGTCCTTTCTCTTTCTGACAGGGTCTTGCTATATAGTCTAAGTTGGTCTTGAACTTGCAACTCTCCTGCCTTAGTTTGCAGCATGCTGAGATTACTCCAGAGTATGAGTCAGCACATCATTATTACCATAATACCCTTGAGGATGGGGCATCCTGGGGTTAGGATGACAACCGAACAGCTCCGGAGAGCTACTTGCACTCCTATAAGCTAATGTGCTTTGCCGATTATCTAATCCCTGTAGGATAATTTTATATCAAATGCTCATTATTTCTGAAGCTTGTCCTCCCCTTTCACCCATCTAACAGGGATTGTCACCAGGCAGTTCTTCCTACAAGCACTTACTGAACACTGGAATCTTTGGGAATTGAAGAGTGGTGATGAGTGTAGCACAATAAATAAAAGACGCAGAGACAAGTTATTGGGGTTCAAGCTTCAAGCTGAAGATCAGAAAGGCAAAGCCGCCAGCCAGTAGCTCTTACCTCTACCTCAGACTGAAAAGCCATCCTGGCTCTACCAACCCTCAGATTGAAATCCCAGACTGCTATGCTCTCCAAAATGTAGCTGGAAAATCCTGAGACTCAGTGCCTTTCTATCCTCAGTGTGGCTGGAGAATGAATGCCAGCTCTGAGACCCTGTTCCTGTCTTATCTACCTCTCATGAGTCCTGGGATTAAAGGCATGTGATCCCAAGTGCTGAGATCACCTTCACGTGAGCTGTTTCTCTTTAGGACTGGATCAATTTTGTGTAGCGCAGTGTGGCCTTGAACTAACAGAGATCTGACTACCTCTTAATCCTGAATTCTGACATTAAAGGTGTGTGCCTGGCTTCTATAGTTTGTGGCTGACTTTGCTATCTGAATCCTCAGGCAAGCTTCAAAAAATCATAAATAACGTATCACCACAGATGAGGGCCAGTTTATCCCGTAAAGGCACTTACCAACAATCTTGATGGCCTGAGTTCAGTCCCTGGGACTCACATGGTAGGAAGAGAGATGCAATTGCACAAACTGTCCTCTGACCCTCCACATGTATGATATGGTCTTCCCACCATCAACACTAATCAATAAATGTGGATGACTTCCTATAGGAGATGATTCTGGGCTAGGAATTTGTAGTATAGGAAGCTCACAAGTAATGGTTCTCTCGAATGAGCACCACCTAGGGAGATCTGATAAGGTCCAGTGTCCAAGCTGCACTCTGGACCAGATGATTCAGTATCTCTGAGGAGATGACTCAGCTGTGTACTTTTTAAAGCTACCTGAGCAATTCCAGTGTAAGGCTGGGGTCAAGAACTAGGCCTTGCATCAATGGCTGTCATCAAATAGGCTTCACGGCAGAACCTTCTGGGGGAGATTTTGTAAAAGTGATTTTGTAAATTGCCCAAGCCTCACTCCAGAATAGATGAGTCTTTGGGACAGAGGTCTGGGCCACTGGAGTTTTCCAGAGCTCTCCAGACAATCTGAAAAGCACCAAGTGTTGGAAATCATGCCTTTATGCAGTCTTGTATCGAAGCCATGTCCTACTCTTTGACCCCGATTCACACATGGCTATGTAAGATGCATTACTTCCACCAGGACACATGGAAAACTGGAGACAATATGGCCAAGAGGCCAGAGAAGCTGAAGGTATGGGCCGAACTATGTCACCTGGTATTTTCTGTGTAACGTAAGACAAGGGGCATCCTCTTGTGGTGAGAGTTCTGCTCACCAAACTGCAATCCCATTCTCTTTGTACCACACAGTGTTTCTTAGCATTTTTCCTTTAGTTACTATTTTCCTGGTTTTTGCTTGTCGATCAAAAGTGGACCTAATGGTTCAGGTGCCTCGTATATGAGTGTCTACACTGATACAAATGCATGTAGTTTTTCATACAAAGTACTGAAAATGTAAAAAGCCAAGTGACTGGAACTTTTTGCTTAATCATTGTCCAGGACTGGGGTACAGAGAAAGGAGACTCCCAATATCTTGCTGGCTAGTTAGCATGGCCAAAATGATGTCTTCAGCTTCAGTGAGGCCGTTCAAAGGTAATAATGGCTCATGGAAGGCTCTCTGTCCGTCTCTGACTAACATATGAGCATACATGGGCACACACACATGTCCACACACTCACTCATGTGTGTGTGCTCCCCCTTATAATTCATGCTTTTGTATCATAGCACCTGCTCAGCGTGTCTAGTCTTTTACAACGTAATATTTCATGAGGAAAGTCAGACCACCACAAACAAGGATGCTTGCTGTTGGGACCACTCCAGGGAGCTCAGATCAGGAAGCAATTTTAGAAAAAATTCTACCAGGACACAATAAAATAAAACTAAGCACATGAAATGTTTACAGCAAAACAGATACAGGGCTGTGGCTTCAAATGGACACTTTATGACGTTTCTCAATGTAGGGTAGTCTTTTGAAGGTTTCTACCTGTATCAAATGCATCTACACCAAGGGCCTGTGTGGCTCAGCGCTATGTCCTCATGACACCCTGGTTCCAGCCTCAGCACCAAACCCACCCTCTGCATAAATGAAATAGTTAACCAACAGTTCATCTGGCTCTACAAGAAGGTGATACTGAGATTAACTCCGAGTCTGTCCTGGCTGCTAATCAGATTTGGCTTCTTGTGTTCCTGCCCTACCATAGCCTGACCTTATCTTGTCAGAGAAGTTCTTTCTTCCACGGGTGAATCTTTAATTTCTGGGTCAAGCAGGTAGACTCTTCCCCCGCCCCCCTGCTACCTTTTGCAATTTCCTTCCCCCCACCCCATTGGCTGGCTCCTAAATGACTTTCACTACTTTAGGAATAGACTTGGATGAGAGATCGCCAGCCTCTCTTTGGGCTCTCCCTTGAGAGAGACGAGATGCCCCCTTCCCTAGGCATTTTATCAAGATGTAGAAAGCAAGAGTGTTTGTGGGCATGGTTCAGTGCATGTCTGAGCTGACAGATGATACTGTACTTACCATGGCTAAGCAGACGATACAACCTCTGTTTTCAAACTTAAGTGTACCATATTTTGTGTGTGTGTGTGTGTGTGTGTGTGTGTGTGTGTGTGTGTGTGTGTGTGTGTGTATTTAGGTCAGAGATCAACCTTGGATGTTATTTCTAAGGAGCCATCCACCTTGTGCATTAAAACAGGTGCTCTAATTAGCCTGGATCTGGCTGGGTAGGCTGGCCTGTTCCAGCGAGTTCCAGAATCTGCCTATCTCTGTTTCCTTAGCACTGGGATTACAAGCTTTTGCCTATTTATTTGTTTATTTACTTTCTTATTTATTTTAAAGCTGGGGTTCTGCGGATGGAACACAAGTCCTCATCCTTGCTCAGCATGCATTTTACTGACCGAGCCAGCTCCCTAGCTGTAGAACTCCTTTCATAGATGACATCTTGCAGAAATCCTGATGTTTCATAGGGCTGCAAGTGGCTGTGACTGTCAAAGCAAAAGTGTGCTTTGTGGAAGTGCAGATAAACTTGCCTTCAACACCCTTCCAGACCATCACGTACGTATTTTTAGCTTTGACTGTGAAAGATGATAAAAGACCTATTGAGGATTTTCTTTTCATACTGAAACTGTTTCTCACTTCTTAAAGAATGTGTCTGTCAGTGTCTGATGTGTCTGTCACTGGAGGAGGGGAGTCCCTGGGTGAAATGGGGAAGAAGTCATCAATGTGGGACCCCTCAGCTGCCTCCATCCACCAGAGATGGACAGAAGTGCCATTTCCTCCTAGGTGAGAATACGGCTGTGACACAGTTATAGTAGATTCCACCCCACCCAATGATTAATTGAGTACCATTCGTCAGCATTCTGTTTCTGTAACAAAACACCTGGACTCAGTGGCTTATATGGAGGAGAAAAGGCTGAATTCAGGAGTTTCATTCACGGTCTCTAGTCTTATTTGGGATGTTTGGCAGCATAAGTCATGGTGGTGGAAGTCAGCTGACTATCTTAGGGTAGACAGGAAGCAAGGAGAAGGAGGAAGGGATGGAGATCCCCTTCAAGGACACAGTCTAGTGACCTAACTTAGGCCTCATCTACTAAATATTCCACCTTCTACTAAATATTCCAACTTCCCAATAGTGTTGCAGGAGGGAGATCAAGACACTGGCAAGCCACTGACCTCCGAACAGTAGCAAGTGCTACCTGAGTCCATAGGGACTGCTTACTGAACAGTCCCTACCAGGTGACCCATGACCTTGCTTAATGACCACTAATATGGGTTCATTGTTTACCAGCATCGTAATAAGGCCTTTAATGACTCCAGTGAAGAAAACAATTAGAAAAGTACAGCTTAGATGACCTGGTGACCTGCAGAGAGTCTGTACTTTTATCTGGCCAATCAGTTTGGGATCTGGTATCACCAATATTTCTTTTAATTATATCAGACTAGTGTCTCATTCCCATGGGGAATTCTAAATGCTTGACTCAGTAGACACATTGTTAGTGTGCTATCCATCAGCTACACGTTTAAAAGAACATATGCATGTGTTTTGAAATTGTTTGTACTTACGTGGAAATTTCTATACAGGCATTTAAAGTAAACTCTCATGGAAGTTTAACATACGTTGATTAGTAGGCCCAAACAATAAGCACATCATTGGATGTGATTATTTTATCTCTTGATCTAGGGATCAAGATCAATAAATAAAATTACCATCACTCCAGAAGCCCCTCTTTGTCCCTCTCTGTAACCCAACTCTAATTCTAACAATGTATGCTAATCTTCTCTGACTTTGTGGGTTTCTATTATAACCGTCAGCCACTTTAATCACATTTCCACAGACAGAGAACATGCTTGCCAATGTTTCACCTCAGCAACTGTAATAAGTGACTCTCTCCAGCCTCTTCTCGAATGTCCCAGTGTGAATTGGACAACTTTGATAGAGCATTATAGAGTTCAAAGACGGCAGATGGTTTGCTTGTTAGCTTTAATTTCTGGAACGGGTACCTGAGGTGCTCAACTCATAAGGAGGAAGGTGTGTTTAAGGTGGGAATTTTGGAAGTGTCCGTCCATGGTTAGGTGGGCTTGTTGTTTTGAGGCCTGTGTTAGGCATCATGTCAAGTGAGGGATGAGTGATAGATGCAAGCTGCCCACCTCATAGCTGGGGGTGGGGGTGGGGGTGTGGTGGGGGTGGGGTGGAGAGGGGGTGGGATATTTCGTCCTTCTCCTCTTCTAGACAAAGTATGTAACCCAGGTTGACTTGGAGCTTGAGATTCTCCTGCCTCTACCTTCCCTTACTTCTACTATTGATGCAAAAAGCACAAGGAACATAGGTTGGAAAGAAACAGTGGATAGTAAAAGAAAATGTTAGGAGCCAGGAGGGTGAGCTGGAGGCTAAGCTAGGTAGCGAGACCCTGCTTTAAAAGACAAAAATCCTCAAGAACAACAAAAGGGTAGAATGCATGAATTTTCATTATTTGCATGAAGTTCTATCTTAGGGTTTTTCTTCTTCTCTCTTTATCCCTCTGTCCCTCCCTCCCACTTTCTTGGTGGTTGGAGATAAAACCCAGGGCCATGAACATGCTGAGCATATGGCTATACTGTTGAGCTGTGTCCCTAGCCCTCAGCCTGACTTCTTCTTGTGAGGTGATAGGCATTCTATATGCTTAGCAAATCATCCCAAGACCCACCGCGTGCCAGCCATTGTGTTAGAGATTGAGCTCCCAATGAGAAGGTCTGTGCAGACCCCCATGGGGAGACCTGGAATCCCACACTGCAATATTTTGCAGATGTGACCCTCAGAGTACAAGTTGCATTTAATACCTACTGTGTGTGGTTTTGGGGAGCAAACTTGAGGCTTTCTGAAGTCTCCAGAAAGCTATGCCTCAGCCTCCTAATTCCTCAAAATGGGGGCTGGGTGGAGAGATGGCTCAGCAAAAGCATTTGTTTTTACAGACTTGGACTATAGTCTCAGCACTGACATCTATCTGTAACTCAAGTTCCAGGGGATCTGACACCCTCTTTTGACCTCTACAGGCACTGCCTTGGACATGGTGCATATACACACATGCATGCAAGTAAAGTTTTCAAATATGTAAAATAAAATGAATCAAAAAATTGTAATGGATGAGCTAATAGTACTATACACATTCTTCTGGGGCCAATGGACAAACCCTGAATAGTTTAGAGGAAATCCAGAGAATTAATTTCTAAATTAAATCTAATCCTATATATGTGGCCCTGGGTTTGAGTCTTATCAAATGCGAGCTCGAGAGACACACACACACACACACACACACACACACACACACACGAATAAATGTAATTTTAAAAATTAAAGAAAAACAGAAAACAAAAACCAAGCACTTGAAGAAAGCATCTGGTTACACAAGTCAGCTGTGTGTCCTTAGAGTGACTCCTTCCAGACTCACTCAGAAGCATGCTCCAATATCTCGTTTAAGAACTGATATGTATGAGTGTGTATGTACGCCTGTGCTCTACATGTGTGCTTATTGCTCATGGATGCCAGAAGAGGGCATGGGATGCCCTGGGACTCGAAGTAACAGCAGGCTGGAAGCTGCCAGGTGGGTGCTGGGAATCAAACCCCGTTCCTCTGGAAAAGCAGCCAGTGCTCCTAACCACTAGGCCATCTCTCCAACCCCCATCCACTGAGTCTTGATGTATACACAGCTGATGTGTAAGGAAGAGAGCCTTTCTGTTTTACTTTTTTCTCTCTTTCTCCCTCTTCTTCCTTTCTTTCTGTATTATTTTAATATGCGCGTGCACGTGGTGTGTGTGTGTGTGTGTGTGTGTGTGTGTGTGTGTGTGTGTGTGTTCTTGAGGGTTGCATATGCATGTCTGTGAGCAAGAAGCAGGAATAGGAATATCTGGTGTCCTGTTCTATCACTATCACCTTGACACAGTCTCCCACTGAACTTGGAGTGTGCTGTTTTTCAGCTAGACTACCCAGCTAGCAAGCCCTGCTGACTTTCACGTCTTTGCTTCTAATCCGACAGCACTGGAGTTACAGCTGCACCTGGCTATGCCCTGCTTGTTAAACGTGTTTGCTTGGGGGTGGTGGGGTCCCAGCTTGGATTTTCATGCCAACTCAGCAAATGCTCTAATATCTAGTATTACCCATTGACCCTTCTCCCCAGCCCTCTCCTTTGTATTCTTATTGAAGATGTCTAAGCGTCATAGCTTTGTCTTATATTGGAACCCTTCCCAGAAAAGAATCCTGGATTCATAAGTGAGGTGAGCCTTCTCTGCAAGGTACCATTACCCTGTCCTCGTGGGGCTGTGGATGAGCATAACTGCTAGGTATGTGGCTCTTCAGCTACAGGATGTAATCGCCTTAGGGAGGAGTTGTGTTATAGTGGGGCTGATGGGTACTGTCCATACACTCCGTAAAGTTTTACACCCACAATTACCATTTTTGAAAACACAGAGATGTTCAATTATGTTTAATAAAATTCAGCATTTTGGAAGGGTCATGCTTGAGACTGAATTCAGGGGACATAGCAAGTAAATATGTAGTTACATCCTCAGTTTTTAAAACACTAATTAGTATAAAGATGTGTCTAAATTCATGGAAAAATTTAAAGATTCTATATTCTCATTGAGTGAAGTCTCCACCCCCCTCCACCAAGTTCTGTCTTTCTAAAAGAAATAATTCAGCCAAGAGACATAGACCGTCTAAGGAGAAATATATTTAGTATAGTAAAGCAAAGCATTCAGTCCAAACAGACACTGAAGTGTCCTGATCCACAGTGGGAACTGGACAGGAAGCTTCCACGTGTCTGTTCCTTGTATGCTCTGCCCATTGGGTGGGTGTGTGTGTGTGTGTGTGTGTGTGTGTGTGTGTACATGCACATACGCACATGCGTGTGCACTATGGTGTATGTGTGGAGGTCAAAAGACAACTTATGGGAGTCTGCTCTCTCCTGCTACCTTCTGCTATGAGGGTCTCAGATATTGAACTTTGGTCATCAGGCTTGGTGACAAGCACCTTTACCCACTGAGCCATATCATTTGCACACATTGTGGATTTTTAAGGAATTTTCATGATTATTTATTTGGCTGGAGGCATATTTATATGTGATCACTGTCCCCCACCCCCACCCCAAGCTTGAACAACTGGATCTCCATTTTAGAACATCTTTGCCCGATGATTCTTTAAAAAAAAAAAGAAAAAGAAAAAGAAAACTTACAAGAGGGAATGCTAACCACAAAGGGGATGCTATTAGGATGAAGTTGGGTCACCTGAAGATGCACACCCTTTTGTTAGTGCCCACATGTGGTCCTTGGCTCTCCAGTGTCTGCTTGGCTCCCCATTCTCAATACTAATACATAATTGTTGTTTCCTTCATTGGTTGCTGTCAGGAGTATAATTTTGCTTAGGTGCAAGATACATAATTTTTAATAACAAAATGGTCTGTATAATTTAAAAGTTCACAGGGGTCATTGAGAGTGTTAGTGATCTGTTTAACTCATGTCTGAGTTCCTCTTAGCTGTGTAAAAATGAGGTGTCGACTTTACAAGGATATAAGAGTGTTTGGAACCAATCTGTGATCCCCACAAGGTATATGACTTGATAATCTCGATTGTCTTGAGGTGTTTACTAATCTACTTGGGAAAACAGGAAGTGAGCACACACAGAATTAAACGACAAGTGGAGAGACCACAACACACTTTAAAGCTCTATCAAGAGGCTGTGAGCATAGAAGAAAGAGGAAGGGAGGGAAAAAGGATAAAGGAGGGAGATAAAAAGAGAAGAAAGAGAGAAGCTGGGGATCCCAGCCTTGCTAATTAGTGCAGAGTGACCATGGAGTGATAACCTGCTCCATGAACTTGCTTTATCTCAATAAAATCAAGATTACATAATGCCACTCAAGGTGTTATTCTGAAGATGATGGCAAAACATTTTACCCGGCATGTGTTTCTCCTGGAATGCAGTACACTGTGTTATTTTCTTTCCTGTGACTGACGCTGTATCTGAGAAAACAAGGAGGATAGGTTTTTGTTTGGTTTGGTTGGGTTTCAGAGATTTCACTCCATGGTGCTGGCTGCACTTCTCTGAGGTTGAAGCAAATTGAAACATCATGGAGATGGGAGTGTGTACTGAAGCTTTCTCTTACCACCCAGGAAGCAGAGAGAGAGAGAGAGAGAGAGAGAGAGAGAGAGAGAGAGAGAGAGAGAGAGAGAGAGAGAGAGAACAGCATGAAGAAAAGACCAACATGGTATACACTTTCAAAGGCATGGACCTACCTCCCCATTCCTTCAATCAGGCCCCTCTTCCCACCATTCTCAATAGGTTTAATTATGAAGTCATCAATGGTTTGATCTGTTGTGTAGGGCTAAGCTCTCTTGATCCAGTCACCTCAATGATTGAATCCACTAGAGACCGAGCCTTCAGATAAGAACTCTTGGGAGTAGGGTGGGGGACACACAGTTTATCTGGACTGTAACATGTACACAAACTAAATGGTGACCACTTCCTGTTTTATTAGGCTATGAAATCCAGGATGGGAAGTATGACTTGCTTGTGTTTGCTTTCCAGGAATCTAGCACAGTGTCTGGTTCATAATGGGGACTCCAAAAAAGTTACTGAGTGAATAGATGGAAGGATGGAGAGTGCTTTGTTCTGAATGAATCATGGACTTGAGAAACATGGGAGAGCCTTCCATAAGACTCAAAGTCTTGTGAGGAACAAGTTAGAGGCATTGCAACAGGAGAGAAGCAAGGACCAAAGACAAGAAGCAGGGGAGGACCATGTGTGTGCAGGGTAGGTTAGGCTTTAGTTGTGGGATTTCCTGTCTTGAGTTTCACAGGCCAAGTTGGCAGGGTGTATCTCATCTGCTGATAGAGAGGGTTGACTAAGAACTTTTAGGATGATGACATGAGAGAGAACTTCTTGAAGGCTAGCCTAGTGCTGATGTGCAGTATGGAGAATGGCCAGAGAGGGCCAGCTTGTTCTTCTCACAAGGTGGTCAAGTCTCCGAGCAGGGTGACAACTATCAGTTCGAAAGAGGACAAAAGGCAGATTAAGGAGAGGCCAGCCAGCTCTCCTCTGTGAATTCTTAGAGTGGCTATTTAAGCTGTGGTACCATGCACACAACTCCTGAGTCGTGATGTTAATGAAAGTCTCTTGGTGAGTTCTGAGTTGGAGATGAGACATGTTTAAATTGGAGGATGGACTGAGGAGTGTGGAGTAAGTGGCATGAACAGATGAAAGTGTTTTCTCATCCAAGGGTCCTTCTTCTCAGAGGACTCTAGTTTGTGGCACATTGACAAAAAAACTGACCAACACAAAGTCAACTTTCACAACTATTGTGATTTACTGTAGTCTGGGATAGAAAGCACACATAGATGGCAGAAGTTGCTCAAGGCTGAAGATTTATTTCAGCTCATGACACAAGGGATAGCTTGTCTTGGTGGGGAAGGCATGGCAACAGGACCCATTCCTGTCCCTGGTGGTGGAGTATGAGGTGGTTGGTCACATCATGTGGGAAGTTAGGACGCAAGAAGCACATAGGAACCAGAGTTGGTTATCACCAACCCTCAGGGACCCATTCCTCCAACTAGGCTAGTCCAGGCTCCACAACCCAAAACAGCATCACTAGTTGGGGACTAAGTGTTCAAACACAGGAGCCTCTGTGTGTGTGTGTGTGTGTGTGTGTGTGTGTGTGTGTGTGTGTGTGTACGTACGCACGCGCACTGCCGGTGTGTTTCACATTCATCCTATAACCTGGACCAGTTGTGAGTATATGTCACGAGCCAAGCCTGTTTCATTCAATTCTGCATACATGGGTGGGGTGTGGACCAACCTGTTCTAGGGATTAAAGGATGCTGCAGAGCTGCTTGTTTTTCAGATAGAACTGCAGGCTAGGTAGACAGAAGAATGGAGAGCTACATCATCAGAGTTTATCATCCAGTGTTAGGGACAACCCTCCTCCCCCTCGAAGGTTTCGGCCTGTCCCAAATGAACCAAACAAGAACCACCACACTGCGTCTTATTTGTGTGGTTATGAAGTCCATTGTTTCTATTTTCCTTATTATAAAGTTATTATCACTCAAGTGTTTTCATTAAAATTTTCAGTAACAAAGGGAACAATTTGAAAAACAAACAAAACAGGCAAACAGAACTCCATCCACTTGCTAGTCTAGGGTCAGAGATAATCGTTCTAAGAGTTTGGAGCATTTGCCAACTAGGGTTTGGTAAGAATCCTGGGGGTGTCCAGGAATTGCATGCTCTCTGACCAAAACAATCCAGCAATTCGGTTTGGAGCATAGTACTTTTGAATTGAGAGAACTGCATTTGAAACTCAGCCTTGCTCCTATCCTGTCGGCAAGCCAATCATGTACTACATCTCATAACACACGGGTTGGTTTCAAGGACTGCCTCAGACAAAAGGTGGAACAATTAGCGATTATGTCTGGAGCCATCCAGGGTTTGTTTTCCTGTTGCTGTGATACAATATTCTGACCCAAAGCAACTCAAGGAAGAAAGAGCTTCTTTGGTCTTCACTTCATGTCCCTGTCCCTGAGGGAAGTCAGCAGAAGCCAGAGGAGAGTGCTACTTACTGGCTTGCTTTCCAAGGTTTACTCAGAAGGTCTTTTTGTACAACCCTGTGCCACCTACCCAGTAGAGGCACAGCCCACAGTGAGCAGAGCCCTCCAACATCAATCATTAATCAAGAAAATGCCCCTCAGAGGAATAAAAGATGAGAGGGAGGGGGAGAGGAAGAGAACATAAAAGAGGAAGCCATTATAGGTTTGAAGAAAAAACTGAACCTAAAGAAATGCCTAGAGACCTACAAGACTGTCTCCAACTAACAATTTGAGCAACAGTGGAAAGGCTATCATAAATGCCCTTCCCCAATAATGAGATCAATGACTAACTTATCCACCATCCTGGAGCCCTCATCTAGTACCTGTTGGAAACAGAAGCAAACACCCACAACTAAACACTGAGTCGAACTAGAATCCAGATGCAGAGAGGGAGGACAAGAAAAGCATAGAGACAGCTGACCTGAACAAAGAGGAGCTAATGGGCCCCCAGACCGATAGCTGGGAATCCAGCATGGGACTGACTCAGACCCCTTGAACATGGGTCTCAGCTAGAAGGCCTGAGCAGTCTAAGGGACCTCAGACAGTGGAACCAGGATGTATTCCTTGTGTACAAAAGGACCTTGTGAGCACATTCCCATGGAGGGATATTCCTTTAACCTAGAAACAGGAGAGAAGTCCTATCCCTACTCCAAATGACTTGACAGATTTAGATGACCCCTCCTGGATAGCATCACCCTACATGTGGAGTGGGGAGGATGGGAGGAGAGGGTGGTCGGGGTGCATGTGAGGGGGGAGAGAGAGAAAGAGGGAGGGAGAGGGAACTGGGATCTATATGTAAAATAAAAATAAAAAGCAGAAATTAAAAAAGAAAGAAAATGCCCCTCAGACTTGCCTACAGACTTTCTCAGTGCAGGTTCCCACTTCTTAGATGACTTTAGCTTGTATCAAGTTGATCAAAAATACTAAACAGTGCAAGCACTAACCTTGCTTGTAGTTGTGACTTATTCCTAAAAGGTGGCATGTGATCTGCACTTAGGTGACAGACCTGGAAGTTGGAAGGACACCCAGAGAACAGCGGTGGGGACTTGAAGGGTACGAAGGCTGTAGCAAGTTTGGTGGAGATCTTTGATGACAACCTGGAGGGTGACTTCCAGTATGTGAGAACGGGATCATTGAGGATCCCGGGAAATGAGTACATGCCTGCTTTGCAGCACAAGAGGAGATTTATCCTTCTTACTAAGATGAGACAAGGATAGATTAGTATGGCAGTGATGGGGCAGAGGAGGCATCAGGACCTTTTGAGGCTTTGTCTTGGCCAGTGACTCTCTGAGAACAGTAACAGTATTTCTCCTGCCCTGGGTATTCAGCTAGAAGAGCTTGTAATTTAATGTCTAAATTGCCTCAAGTTTAAGGTCTAAAAACCATGAGGTCTGGGAGTGTGTCTCAGTGTAGAACACCTACCTAGCACCACGAGTCCCTGGGCTCTATCTCCAGGACCACAAAGAAAATAAAACAAAACAAAAACAAAAGGGACATCCTGATGTCTGGGAGTTTTATAGGATGCACAGAGGAACAGGGTAGGTCTGTGCCTCTCAATGGCACTCTGCAAGTGATAAAGATAAGAGTAATTCTCCCAACAACATGAAGGACAATTGTGCCCAAGCTGGAATGCCATATCTGACCAAATGATCAATCTAAGTGAATGCTGGAATAGAGACACTTTCCAATAAACAAGTCCTAGAAAAACAGACCTTGCATGCACTCATAGTCAAGTTTCTGGAAGATGCATGTCTCCAAAATGAGAATGTAAGTGAAGAAGGAAAGCCATTAGCCCTAGAAGAGAGGGGCTGTGGCTCACACACGACAGAGGTCAGATAAAGAGGGAATCTTACAGAGGCTAAGGGGCTCACTTGAAAACAAGCCCGAGTGAAATTAATAGAATAACTAATGTGAGCATTTGTATTGAGAAGATAAGTACTCAACAGGAGAGGAGTTTGGGGATGAGTTGATGATAATAACAGCAACTGAGCAAAGGTGAAAAGTTAAAGCTCCGAGGGATGAGGAAGTTGTAACAGGAAAGGATTATGATAAATTTATTGTATAAAATAAGCTTCCATTGTTGTTTATGGTAGCCAATAGGTAGAAACAATCCAGATGTCCATCAGCAAATGAATGGACAGACAAAATGTAGTGTGTCCATACAATGGAATATTATTTAACCCTAAGAAGGGAGAAATTCTGATACATGCTGCAGCATGGATAAACCTTGAAGAATTATGATCAGTGAAGTATGCCAGAAATGAACAAGGACTGTGTAATTCCACTTGTATCTGGTCTTATCAGATCCATAGGGTCAGGGGTGATGAGGAGAGAGGAATGAGGAGTTAGCATTTAAAGGAGTTGCATTGAAATGGTGTCAAAGTTCAGGAGGTGGATGATGGTGATGGCTGCATTTAATATCACCAAGATTACCTGTAGAGCAAGCCTGAAGACCTAACTTGCAATCCTCAGACCCGAGCATGGCACCAGACTCTCTGGAAGCTGTCAGGCCAGCATCTGTGAATGAGAGACCCTGCTTCAAACAAGCTGGGGTGGGGTGGGGTCTTATCCTCTGATCTCTACATAAGTGTCTGATATACGAGCATCTGCATTCACACTCATGAACATGCTCATGCAACCAAATGCACACATGAACACATATCATACAACTACATACATAGTGATTTAAAAACTTCATTGTGTTTTCCTACATGTCTGTATTCACATGAACATACTCACTTTCTTAATATTTATTTGTAATAATAACTGGAAAATGTTTCATGTTAATGTAAGTCCCTCTTTAAAGCCAAATTCCTCGTAATTAAAAAGGAAACTTTCAAGCACCTCCTTTTGTATATTACACTCTCCAGGGAAGTGAACAGGAACATTGATTTTTGTTTGTTTTTGTTTTTAAAGAAGACAGGAGTCCCCTTTTAAACCCATGAAATTATTTTTTCCCTATTAAGAAGAGCACAGTCAAAGGTTTGGGAGTGATAACAAATGCTACTCCTTCTGGGTGCCATGGTGGGAAAGGACGCTTTGTTCCAGTCCACTTGAAGCCAAACTGCTAAGTAGTTAAAACGCAGGAGCGGTTAGGCTGGTTTGGTGAGAATGACGTGTCCCTCTCAACACCCACCTTTGTAAGACAAAACTTATTCACTGGTTTGTGAAGTCTGCTTGGAATGTGCTTAGCTTTCCCTATAGCCAAAGTGTGTCTGTCTCCTGACAGATTGGCTTAGGTTTTTCAGAGCGAAAGCTCTGTGACAGACAACACACTTGCACACAGTGAACGCAGCTGGATGTGGGTCACAGAAACACTCCTTTGAGCTCCCCGAGTGAAATGCACAACTGAAGGGATCAGTTCATTTAAGTTGAGAGGCATCAGTTGAAGAAGCCAGAAGTATCTCAGTTGTCTCTGTAAGTAGGGATAATTCTTGTAGTGAAGGTAATGCCATCTTTGACATCTGTAGTCCTATGCTGAAATCTCAGGGCTGTTGGGAACACTACAAGGAAATGCCTACATTCCTCAGGATAGGATTGCTTTTTTAAACACCTTTTGATGGTGGCTGTAACTGCTTTCCACTGGGTCATTGCTCCCAAGTCTTACTTACCATGGATATGAAACAAAGGTGAATTATCACTTCATGGGAGGTGCTGAGATGTATGCTTGGCCATTTTCAAAGAGCCTTACATGACAGAATTCTGATATTTGAAATATCAAGTAACTCCAGGGAGGGACTAGTGTTCTGGGTCTCACTTTTTTCTCCTATTAAAATGTGAGCTTGGATTACACGACACTTACAATGGGTCAGAGCCTCAGAGGGGGTCCAGGTATGATGCACAAGACCAGTTCTACCCGGACTATAGTTACACTGGCCCCACTGTGATGTTTCTTCTGTTGGCTGTCTTCATCGGGCTTCATGTGCGGAGAGTCTACAAGTTTTGGAACCACAGGGCCTGTGGATGTAATATAGTTGCAGAGTTTCATGTACGAGGCCCTGGGTTCCAACCCCAGTAGCCAAAAGATGAAAAAAAAAAAAAAAAAAAAAAAGTCAAACATCTGACATAAATAATCCTTAACCAGCTTTCTTTCTGAAATTCTCTGTAGGTATGAGTTTTGAATTCTTTCAGTCCAGGCTGGGAGCTTCTCATTCCTGGTTTCCACTCAGAACTTGATATTGGACGTGCTGTCCACTGATAACTGAGCTTCCAGGAGAGAGCTATTGTAGCGAGATATTCACCTTGTCTGCACCTGTGGCTTAGGCCATGCCCATTGGGGCGGAGACAGGGCCGGACATAAGCTGGGGGAAAAGGCTGGGAAAGGGTCCGGCCACCCTTTTTTTGGTGGTGCTGGAAGGCTTAGGATCCGGTGGAACCCGCTGCGTTCATCTGCCTATGTTGTGAGTTATTTCTCCCTTAATAAACATCTATTCAGACTAATTGTTTATCCTGATCCTTATTAAATCGCAATAAGCTATGTCTTAACTGAATACTTAAAGAAGTTTGACAGAATGTTCCTACCTGGCATGCACTTCATATTGACAGTTCCTCACCTCCATGGTGAACTTCAAAAACTACTTAGAGAGAATATTAAAAGGGGAACTTGGTGGGGGAGCTGTGGTAAGTCTGCACAGTGGGTCCTTTTCTGGAGGAGAGGAGGTCAGAGATGCCTGAAGCCTCCATCTGAGAAGTGGTCAGCCAGGCAAGGCAGAGAGCAAGGCATTACATCTGAGACCCTCCCTTGCCATCCTAGTTCAAGAGGACTCTAGGCTCCCTTGCCCTCCTGCCCCCCAAAAGCACACAGGGTGGGTTGGGACTGGGGAGATTCTCACTGATTAAGAGCACTGGCTGCTCTTCCAGAGGCTCTGAGTCCCATTCTCATAACAGTTCACAACCCCATAGCGCCAGTGTCGGGGATCTGATGCCTTCTTCTGGTCTCCATGGGCACCAAATATTGTGCACTAATCTTTTTATATACTGTGAGGATGTGTCTCCACCAAGACACCTTCTGATTGGTTTAATAAAGAGATGAATGTCCAATAGCTTGGCAGAAGAGGGTAGGTGTGACTTCCAGGAAGAGATAGGAACTCAGGGGAAGAATCAGAGAGGCAGAGAATTTTGCCAGCAATATATGGAGGAAGTTGGTTGTAGACTATGGAAGAGAGGTAATGAGCCAGGTGGCAGAGTATAGATTATGTACAAATGGGTTAATTTAGGTTTTAAGAGCTAGTTGTGAAAAAGTCTAAGCTAAGGCCAAGCTTTCATAATTAATAAGAAGTCTGTGTGTCATTACTTAGGAGCTGTTGGTCCAAAGAAAGTTGGATTACAACCAAGCATGCCTGTGGCAGATATACATGCAGCCAAACAGCTATACACATAAAACAAAATTTAAAAATTAAATGAACGCCCTGTGAAGGGGTAGTGGTAGCACACACCTAGTCCCAGCACTCGGGAGGCGGAGGCAGGCTATGCGTTTGAGGACAGCCTGATCTACAGAGTGAATTCCAGGACAGCCAGGGCTACACAGAGAAACCCTGCCTCAAACAACAAAAACAAAACAAATAAACAACAACACAAAGGCACACTGTGGCATCCATGTGTGGTCGTCCCCCATAAGTGAACATAAAAGTTTTGTATGCACATTTGTTTTAATAGAAACATTATACATCAAATACTAAACTCCTTTATATAGATCTAATGAATCTTTTCAATGTCCTCAAGTCCTTTGCAGACAGATAAATCTCATAGTTATGAAGTAGGAATAAAATTTGTTGGTTTATGTTTTAAAATTGCTGAAATTGCAAATGTGTAAAAATAATAAACACTACCTTCAAACTGAAGAAATAAAAGTGGAACTTTTAGCTGGGCATTGGTGGCACATGCCTTTAAACCCAGCACTTGGGAGGCAGAGGCAGGCAGATCTCTGTGAGTTCGAGGCTAGCCTGGTCTATAGAGCTAGTTCCAGGACAGGCTTTTAAGCAATACAGAGAAACCCTGTCTCGGAAAACCAAAAACCAAAAAAAAAAAAAAAAAAAAAAAAAGTGGAACTTTTATGACTCCCTGTATCATGTTTATTGTGTGTGTATGTTGTATATGTTGCCCACCAAACTGGGTGAGTTATTATTTGGCTTGTGGAATAGGTCAAGGGTTCCACAGATGTACTTGCCATCTTTGGCATGCTTGAGCTTTACCAAACTTGGGCTCTTGGTGTAAAAGAGAGCAAGACAGGAAGGTATGGACAAACCACTGACAGTTATGCTATCCAATGAAAGGCAGGCAGAGCAAAGCAACACAATACAACACAAATACAAAAACAAAAGAGAACAACAACAAGCCCAAAGCAGGCAACACTCTTAAAATACAAAGGTTCAAAGCCTGGCAGTCCTTGTGGCTCATGCCAGCCCTCAGGAGGCAAAGGCAGGTGGATCTCTGTGAGTTCCAGGCCAGCCTGTTCAAAAGAGTGAGAAGGACAGCCAGGACTACACAGAGAAACCCTGTCTCAAAAAACAAAATAAAACAAAACTCACAAAGGTTTAGCTAAGCATGCTGGTATGTAAGCATGGTGGTACATGCCTGTAATCCCAGAACCCAGAGGACAGAGGCAGGAGGATGATGAATTCTCAGCCAGTCTAGACTACAGAATAAGACCCTGTATGGAAAACCAAGCCTCACGAACAGACTCCATGAAAATCAGTACAACTGATTAGCTCTCACCAGGGCAGAAACCAAGCAAGGGGCAGAAAGAATGTGTGGGAATTTTATCACTACAGTGTATTTGAATGTATTTGAAATGTTCCTGTCATATATTTAATTTTTACAAACTATGCCATCTTCTTGGCAATAAAACAAAACAAAATAAAAAAAATAGACAAACAGACACAACTCACTGCAAATAGAAAAAAAATTTCAGGAAACTTACACCAAGGAAACAAACAGTTTTGGCCAAAAAAACATACTTCAACATTTTCCTATTTCTGAGGTAGATTTTGCTTGCATTATCAAAAACACTTTCCTCAGTGAAATCTCTGAAAAGAAAGGTCATATATACTTGTGTTTTACACACACACACACACACACACACACACACACACACACACACACTGGCAGCGCTGTGGATAAAGCACGAGCTCTAACGTGTCAGACAAGCGCTTTCCCTCAGAATCACATTCCTAGCCACTACACATTCTCTAAGGAGTCATCTGCCATTTTAATAGATGTTTTTCCTTATTGCACACACTTTAGTCCAAGCTTCTCTGTGCTCTGGTTTGTTAAAATACTCCTCCTCTAGCAGGCAGACTG
Organism: Cricetiscus sungorus; assembly: GCA_030556225.1. NCBI lineage: Eukaryota > Metazoa > Chordata > Mammalia > Rodentia > Cricetidae > Cricetiscus > Cricetiscus sungorus. The sequence continues at coordinate 6,205,486 of JANBXA010000190.1, forward strand.
GCTGCTTTGAACTCAGGGTCTATAAATGGTTTTGGAATAAAGGTGTATCTATCGCCTACTCCAAAGAGATAACGAGGGATCCTATGGGATTCTGAGCCAGCAAATGGTATCTCTTCATCTCATTGAAAGCCAGGCGTTACGTTTAGTGTTTTAAATCTGCTCAGGATACGACTGAGGGCTCTTTCCTAGCCGCAAGGTCATTTCTAAGGTTAGTCAGAGACAAGGCTGCCTGTCAGGGAACTGTCTCTATCAGTACAAGGGAAGCTATCTCCAAGTGGCAGGGAAAAAATAGCTGACCTCAGTCAGCCAGGCTCGTGAAGACTTCCAGACTTCCAGCCCTGTACTTTGAAAACCCAGCTGTAAGAAACAGGCCTTACAACTCTTTCCTGTGTCCTCACAGTTCCAGGATTATAATAGCATAGGCAATGCCCTGTTGTGATTGCTTTCCTAATGCAAATTTTGATGCTTTACAGGACAAGGGCTGCATCTTCCCCACCTTTGTGTCTTAAGCATTGAGCCTAGCCTGGTTCATGCTCTATATTCAATATGGTTCATTATAGGAATGTATGTTAGCAAGAAGGAGATTGCTGTTCTAGAGACAAAGATGGAAACACTAAATCTTCACACCCAGGAAAGAGCTTTTGGTTCAGTGGGTGGTACCTTAAGCTTTACCTACAATTTCCATTTTTTTTTCCTTTTTACTTGTCTATTTATTTTACATCCCCGACACACCACAGCCTACAACTTCCATTTTTAAGAATGATTCCATGTGGTACTTCATCTCTGGTCCTTACCAGGGAAGGCTGGCAAGGAAGATGCCCCGATTTTCATTTTCTGAGCTGTGTTCTTGCCTGAGTAAATTATAGCATAAAGATCAGAAAGATGGCCTTCTGATGTTCAACGTTTTTTATCATGACACAAGCCAGCCTAGACAACTAATGTGTGTATGTCTGGAGTCCATCTGCCTAGCTTGCCAACCTGCTTATTTCATCCTTTTATCTTCCTGGCTCGCCTTAGAGTAAGATAAACGAAATCACTGTCTTCACAGGCAGGCATGTTTGGTCAGTTTTAGAGCCACCAATATTCTTGGAAGGACCTGGAGAAGGGCAAGATGCTGTGAGGTAGGTCCGGAAGCAATGATGGCCACAAGTCTACATCTGGTGGGCTGTGGTTTTCATTTCTTCCCCTGCTTTGTAAATAGACTGAGCAGCTCTGAGTCTGCTTGGCATGGGCAGCCTGGCTCCTGTCTAGCCGATGTAAGTGCTCAGATTCTCTTTGCCTGAGAAGAGGTTTGCTTGTTTTGTGGATAAAGGGGTTGTACTTAAGGTGAATTCACAGGTCAATTGTATATCCATTTTAGGATTAGAGAAAGGGGCTCTCTAAATTGTTTACATTGTAGTTCTACTATAGCTTTTATGAGGATGGTAGCTATGTGCTATTTACTGTTATCTTTAGTGCAGTCTGGTACCAGCCCTACCCTATAGTGTGTTATAGTTATTTGCTGGACAAGCAAGATGTATAAGAGGCAAAACATCCCAAACCAAATTCTGTGCATTAGTGACTGACACCTTGACTGTCTTAGGATATTATGGGTTGTTTGTGTGGAGGCTTTCAGGTACTTTCAGATACTGATTCTATTTCTGAAAAAGCAGTTTTGTCTACACTCTTTGGCCAGGTGAATTCTTTACTAGAACGGAGAGGAAATTGACATGGTAGTAGAAACTAGAGGGAGTATTAACAGTGGTGAATTGTTGTGTACCTCACTGTGTGCTTGTTTTCTGGAATTTAAGTTTGTTTGCTCTGGCCAATCATGAAGCAAAAACACAAGCAATGTCTGTTGGCAAAAACTGTCCAAAATGTTGAAGTGTCAACAGAGAAGTAGCCATGGCACACATTTAGAAACCCACCTCTCCCCTTCTCCCATGACAAGGTAGTTTGATCTTTTTGTTGTTTTGTTTTGTTTTTGTTTTGGACAGGGTAACAGCTCTGACAGTCCTGGAACTTGATTTGTAGACCAGGCTGGCTTTGAACTCACAGAGATATGACTGCTTCTTTTTACCAAGTATTGGCATGAAAGGCATGTATGTGCCACCACCACCCAGCTGATATTTACTTTTTAGGTTGCTTTAACTAGCTCATAAACATGTGAAAAATACATTGTACACCCAAGAAAGCTAACTGGCGTTATTTAGGAAGATGAGAAATATTAACTATAAAGTTCTTTAAGTGTTGTTTGTTAATGAACATTTAACACTGTCTGTCCCAAGTTACCCAAACAGCTTTTCTGTCCATTGCATGGAATCTGTATCTAAAGCCGTTTCACGGAGACTATGGTGTAGGTAACACACATCTACTAACCGGGAGTTGCCTTGGAACAAATCAGTGGAATGTTCTGACTGGATTTTACTCATCTGGGACCGTATCTGTTCGGGGTTCTTGGGCCCAGAAAGAGACCCAGGTTGGGTCTCAGCAGCCTATCACAAGCACGCTCATGTCGTGTTTTGTTTCTGTTTGAGGCAAAGTCCTTGTAGAGAGGGAAAATAAAGAAACTGTAACTTACTTTGTTCTGTCATCCGATGGAAAACAGCGGGAGAAATGTCTTTATTCTCATGACAAATTATTTCTGGAGAAGCCCTTTTCGGGATTCTCTGTAAAAATAGTTTTTACACAACAGAGATCGAACTCCTGGGGTAATTTAAATAGAGGCTGGCGTGGCTTCCTGGGATAAGCAAAAAGTCAATGTTTCACTAGAGTCGTCCAATCGAGTGGCCCTTCCAGTCCACTTTATTTCCGCCTCTGGCGCGGAGCGGGGGGGGGGTGCTCCCCAAAAGGTGGGCCACTGTGGCCGAGCTGGACATCTAGTGCCTGAGCAGGTCCCACGGGGTCTTGGCGCCCAGAGCAGGTCGGGTCGCCAGGGCCCGTCCCTCTCTGCTGCTCAGGCTTAGGTGGCGCAGGGCGGAGCCGCAGGTTGGGGAGGGCGGCCCCAGGCGTCGGTGACACGCGGGGGGCGGGGGAGGCGAGGCGGCCGCACCCGGCCCTGGGAAGAAGCCGGCCAGGTGTGGTCTGGGCGCCTGGTGCCAGCGGGGAGGAGACTCGCGCCGCCTCGACCAACACCAACACCCAGCCGCGACCCAGCTCCTCTAAGCCCTCGCCGCCCTCCGAGCCACAGCTCCGGTCCGGCTCCCGCGCCCAGCCAGTCGCCGTCCCCGTCTCCGCCCTGCTGGAGCGCTGCGCCCTCGCCAGCCCCCCGCGCCCCGAGCTCCTCTCCGGGAGCCCTTCGCGTGCCCCGAGGCGGCGCCTCGCGTGTGCCGCGGTGCTGAGCTGCTCTCTGAGTGACCGGCGACATGAGCTGCAACGGCGGCTCCCACCCGCGGATCAACACGCTGGGCCGCATGACCCGCGCGGAGTCCGGCCCCGACCTGCGCTATGAGATGACCTGCGGCGGCGTTGGCGGCGGCGGTGGCGGCGGGGGCGGTGGCACCAGCAGGATGTACTACTCCCGGCGCTGCACCATCAACGATCAGAACTCCGACGGCTACTGGTGGGTACCGGCCCGCAGCCACCTAGCTCACTCAGTCCAGGACCTTGAGCCAGGGAGGGGCCCGCCTCCCGGGCCGACCAGGAAACCCAGGGCTAGGCCGAGAAAAGTGCTATGCCCCAGGTCACGGAAGTGCAGGACCCGGTGTCCAGACGCCCAGAACTCTCCATTGAGATCCGAGAGCGTGGGTGTGTGTGCGGGATCCCCGCAACAGCCTCAGTGTGAGCCTGGGCTGGGTCCCACTATCCTTACTTCACTCCTGCCCAAGAGGGTGGCCCTAGGGCGCCACTCCACTGTGAAGGGGAGCCATAGATGGCGGGGACACAGGTCCCTTCGTTGTGCCCCCCCCCATCCTATCCCTGTCCCCTACGCTGTGGACCTGGCCTCAATTGCCTTTGTCCCAGCTGGCAGATGGGGGGAGGTCAGGCAATGCGGGGCAGCGGCCACAAAACGCAACTTGCAAACTAATGAAAAGTAAAGCTGTGGAGGAGGGGTCCCTGTTGCTGTTCAGTGGCCTCGGAGTGACTCAGGGCTTACGACTCATGGTCACCCGAGGGCGAAGGTGGCGGTGGCGCTTAGGTTACTTGGCTACCCGAGGGCGTTTACTTAGAAGTTGCGTCCTCTACCCGGCCTGAGAGTCCCCTGCCACGCAAACGGGGCTCCTCCGCAGGCTTGGCCTCTCGGCGCGCGGGGTGTAAGCTTGGCCTGAACCCGCCTGTTTCGCTCCTACCCTGGCCACTCTGTAACCCCGATCGCACCCAAGGTTCAGCGCCTCCTTTAAAACAAAACAACAGCAGCATAGGACAAGGCTCCTGGGTGACTTCGTAGTAAGCATTAGTCATCTCTTTGATCTGTATAGAGTGGGCACCAATTCTGGATGAGAGGGTGACCGTGGAGAAAGCGCCGTGGCTCCCAGGCTAAGGAGCCTCAGGGGAACCCACGGCGCAAAGGGCTGGGTCGTCCTCACGGCACCGTTGGGGAAATACAGCGAGGGAGTCACGAGTGGGCGGGAGAAGGTAATGAGCATCCTTTCACACAGTCCCCAGAGCAGCTCTCTCTGTAAGCCCACGTGAGCCGTGAGACTTTTGCGACCCGCCCCTTCCCAGCCCTTCCCTGGTCGCGCCTCTGGGAAAGAGGTGGCTCCTCCACTACCTTAAAACTTCCGCTGCGCTGCGCGCTGGCCGCGGGCGGAGGAGGAGAAGCCTGAAGGCTCCGGGGGAATTTTGTTTTGCCAGCAGTTTTAGAGACTGGACCGTCCTTCCAGTTGCACCCTGTTTTTCTGTTTAAATTTATTTACTTATTTCGCTAGCATCGGGGCGAACGAAACGTCCCCCGGGGATTTCCGTGAATGATTGTGTCCAGTAACGCGGGTTTTAAAATAATTTGGCCAGTCACCTAAATCTCAAATTTGCCTTCTGTCTTCAACTTCCCAGAATTAAGGACCCCCCCCCCTTAAATTACACAATTCTAGTTTGGGACAGAATACGCAGGAATTTTTCAGTAGTTTCAACACTTTATGAACCAAGTTATCATTATTTATTTAGTCTGCTTCTACTAGCCGAGGTTTCTTATCTTTTGTTATTCCTGGGAATCAAACCGAAGGCCTTACACACAGTAGGCAAGTGCTCTCCTGCTGATCTATTACGTCCCCCCCACCCCCCCTTGCGAGCCCTCTTAAACCGATAACCCAGTAATTGGCTATTTTCCTCCCTTGGCTTCTTACAGCTTTGTAGAGAAGTAATATTTTTAATTTACCCGTTGATATGTGAGTTGTGTAAAGATACTTGTCTTAGTTAGAATTCTTCTCTAAAACATTTAATTTGGTTGGGGAACGATGTTTTTTTTTTTTGTTGTTGTTGTACATTATTTCTGTGTTCCCTCCGCAACAAAGAAAAGCCTGTTTATAAACCTGCCGAATGGTATATCTTCTGGAAGGGAAAGCAGACCCAAGTGCAAAACGACCTTACTTGGAGAAAGGATTTTTTGGTCCCCTAAGGATTGGTGTTAGTCAATGGCCATGCTGTGTCAGGGGTGAACCTTTAGTCAGAGGTTGTCATTCTTCTGAGACCCAGGTGATAGAGCCCCCTCCCCCAAGCCTGTTGGACCTGTCCTAGTGCTGCTGAATAGAAAATTACCCATAAGTGCTGACTTCTGCATTTTCAGTTAATGGAGACTGAGTGGGGAGTCCATGCACCCAGACCTGTTTTTCTGGTAGCATTTTAGTTTTGTGTGGAGGGAGCTGTTTGTTTGTTACCTAGGCTTTGCACAACTAGGAAGCTGGAGACCTCTACTAAATGAACAATAAGTATTTTTTTTTTCTAAATAAAATGTATGTATTTTTTTCTTCCTCTCCATGCAAAACTCAGTGTAGAAACTACTAGTTGAATTTAAACTTACTTGTCTCTATGGGTTGACATAGATTGGTGATTTTTAAAATAAATGTATATAGCTCTTCCTCGTGCAAATCCGTCACTGCAGAGAACCCAGATCTTACTTTTGCCATTGAAATCATCTTAAAGTGTCTCTCTTCTGTCTCTGCCTCTAGTTCAGTACTAACTCTTGTCCATTTCAGAACACTTTGGTCACATTTACATTGAAATGCCCTCTCCTTCCCCCACACCCGTTCCGTGTTTATTTTAGGTTAGATGGGATCTATATCTACTTCAACTTCTCCTTGTGTTCCACTTAATAAATGGTTATTGAGTAGTTTTGGATTTTCCTTGCATAAGACATCATAGTAATGCTCTTTCAACTAAAGCAGAATTTCTGGAATGTCATTCTTGTAGTTAAAATAAAATACTCATCACCAAAACATAGTTGTCACCAAAGTAATCACACTCAGCTGTCACACTCAGCTCTTCCACCAATCCAAGTGTAGGTTTTTGTGGGCAGATTAAAGGCAGGAGGCATTAAGCTTCAGAAATATGTGGCTGTGATGTGAAAGCTTATTCTTGCCCAGATCTCATTATTTCAAAACCAAAGCAGTGGGATTAGAATGTGGTTTAGGTGAAGCACCCTTGCTTAGTATACTACATCCTCAGCACAGCAAAGTAAAATAATAGTGATGATTATGATGATAATAATAGTAATAGCAATAAGGTAAATCAAAACTAACAGGAAGCAAGCCTCCAGACTTCAGAATGAAATGGAGCACAGACTGAAATGCACTAGGGATTACCTAGCCTTACCCTGATCTTCCCACATTGACTTCTAGACTGGACAGGTCTGTCATTATATGTTAATGTATGCAAAATTCCATTTTTTTCATTGACTTAACAAGTATTTTCTGAGCATTTCCTGTAAACGTGTGAAGCTTATGGAGAGTTAATGTGAACAAACAAAAATCGTGAGAGGAGTGCGTTCTGAGACCATACAACTAACTACAAGGATATGAAAGAGTAGAATTGAGGGTATAGCCTGGTGCTATAGTGCCTGCCCAGCTTTCTCAAGGCCTTGGCTTTCATCCCTTGCAATAGATAGTGCTCGCGCACACACACACACACACACACACACACACACACACACACACACTCACACACACACACACACACACACACACACACTCACACACACACACACACACACACACACACGTTGGAGGTGTGAAAATAACATTTGTCATGGGGGCATTGGTGAGACTTTATAAAAAAAACAGTGTTGTTTACTCAGTGTAGTAATTCAGAAGGTATAGATGGGTGCATAGAGCATGGGCAAAGTTCATTCAAGCGGTATGTAAAGTGGGCTCCTTGTTAAACATTCACTTAAAAGTGGATAACAGTAAGGGGAAAGGAGGAAGTACCTTTGGGAAAGCCTGGAGGAGGGATTTGGCTAGAGATGGAATCCATGCCAGGTTTTTATTACTACCACTCTCCTCCATTCTCCGGTGCTGGGAGGGGTGGTGGTCATTGAGCCTCAGGAGGACTGCCTCTGTGGAGGTGTGTGTGTGTGTGTGTGTGTGTGTGTGTGTGTGTGTGTGTGTGTGTGTGTGTGTGTGTGTGTAACCTGGGTGAGATGGCCATTGCTCCCCTGCAGGGGGACAGAAGGAAAGTGTGGGTGTGGCTGGTGCAGCGTGGGAAAGTGGCCACTGCCCAGCTGGAGTCAGTGCTTCACCGGGGTGAGATGTTGAGAATCTGAGGACACACAAAGCTCAGAGCCTAGGTAACTCAGAGGATGCCTGTTCTGAAAATTGTTTTAAACGATGGTAAAACAAGATTCAGGTAAATTCAATACCCAGCAGACAACATTGGTATTGTTATTAAGCCTGGGTAAATTGTATATTTTGTAAAACATTAGACCCACGGTTAATAATAGTTCCCACCACCTGCTAGACACCTGTGATAAGCCAGGTATTATGCAAGCCTCATGTAATCGCAAACCTCACAACCAACCTCCCAATTTACAGATGGGAAACTGAGGTTAAAGTACTTAAAACACTTTGCCCAAGGTCTTACAGCTAACAAGTGGTTTGGTCTATTATCCAGATCATCACACCATCTGAAAAAAGATCAAACCTCTGTCGATTGAATTCATCTCTTCTACTTGTAAACTTTTTCTAGCCACCTTCCAGCTTCATTAATTCCATTGCATCCTCCTTCTGCATTCGGTGAGATACTTATTTCCTGATGCATTGCTTTATTTTGTTAATCCTTTCAGGAGGAGTTTCATGCACTTAGAAAAACCCCACCCAACATGATTCTTGTATTACACAGATTAATTGTTGATTCTGTATTAGGATGCTGTGTGATTGTTATTTAATGGGACGCAACAGCTTTCAACAGTAGTTTTGTTTTTTTTTCTAAACATGGGCATAGTTTCATGGTAGCTCAGGAGATTGAAATGTCTTGGGAAGAGAAGATCTGCTGATGTTCTGATGTCTCTACTGACTTCTTAAGCTGGAGCAAAGAGAAGCTGGGTGTGACTTTGAGAGTCCACCTTGACTCGGGTAACCAGTCTTTCCAGATGAGCTTCTAAAAGATTTTAGAAGCCTTTTGGTCTGGATGAGGGATTGGGAGCTCTGCTCCCTGTCCAGCTCTTCTTCTCCATTCTGCTGGGTCCCAGTGACCCCTATTCTTGAGAACTGAAAATGGTCAGAGGTAGTTCTGGGGGTGAGGCTGCAGCCCCAAAGATCCCAAGACACCAAGACACTGAGCCATCGCTGGAAGCAACATCCTAGGAAATGCTAGTTCAGACCCACAACAGACACCTTGGCAAGGAGAAGTTCACTTACTTTGCAACCTTGGACAAGAGCTCTGCATTCCATCAAAATACAGACCCTTTAGTGAAAAGTAACAGCAAACAGTCGAAGGGTTTGCTTTGGAAATAAGATTTTTGACGCACAAACATCACACCTCTGGCTTTATCTTTCATCTGGGGGAAGAAAGAGCTGATGTCTTCAAGGATGACAGGACAATATGTAGATTTTTTTCCTTTGCTTCAATAAAACAAATGTTACATAGGAAAGTTATTTCAAAGCTGAAATCTATTTTGGCATAGAGTTTGTAAGAACCAAATATTTTGGTGTCATTTCCACTGAGCAATAAAAGCAAACAAATAAGGAAGACAACTTTCTCTGATTTTCCTACTCCTTGAGGAATTTTTTTATACTGCTAAAATACATCATTCTCACTGCCTGAAATAGTTGTTTTTGAGTCTTACAGGACTCCTGAATGCTATACACTTGACACCCAATCTGTTCCTTCTTTCTCTTCTTTCCTTTTTAAATATCAATTTATATTTTGATGGCTATGCTACAGCATAAAAGCTGTATGTATTCACAAAGTCCGATGCAGAATTTCTGTGTAAGAAATCCATAATTGTTTCCTTGTTTTCCTGTAGATTCTTCATTTTTTTTTTTTTTTTCTGCACACTGCCCTTAAATAATAGCTTGGGACAGAGACAGAAACACCAAAAGGAAATTTCAGAACGTCAGGAGCGGCCATCATGGGCAAAGCCCTGGAGTTCACATCTACTGCCCTAACTACACACCTAAGCCTCACCCTCCCCTGGAGGTGGGGTTTCCCACCTGCGCCCAGGCCCTCAGCTTCCTTAAAGGCATAGACTGTAGCAGCTGGGAGTGGTGGGGCTGGGATGAGCTTCACTGGTGCCAACTTAGGGGTCTGTGTGAAGGCTGTGGCAGGTACGGCGAGTTGTCCCTTCATCTGTAGCAGCCACCTGACGAATAGTAAATGATAGGGAACCACCCCAAAAGGAGTGGGACATTTTATTGGGATACCACCCTCCCATGGGCTTTGTTTGTTTGTTTTTGAGACAGGGTTTCTTTGTGTAGCCCTGGCTGCCCTGAAACTAATTCTGTAGTTCAGGGCTGCTTCTGTCTCCCAAAGGCTGGGATTAAATGTGTGCACCACCTGCCACCACCACTGCTCAGCCACCGTTCTTATACCGGGACAAAAATTAACAGGTCAGAGGTCAGAGGAGACATGTTCATCTAAATCTATATGGAAAGAGTCCGTCAGCCCTCATTTGTTGCATGGGGACAGGAACTGGGATAGATACTCTCCCTGGTTGATGGTTTAAATCAGGGTGATTGGTTTGATGTCAGGTATTTGCCTTTGTTTTTAGATTTAGATGAGCTTAACAAGCAGGCACTGAGCACCGGCAGTGTGCAAAGCCTTATGTTAGGTGCATGTAGGAGGGCAAGATGATGAAGGTGAAGGGTAGCCACACCTGTGTGTAAATAAATGATGCAGAAGTGTGAGCAGAGGAGTGTGGGTAAGCCCCAAGTAAGAGGTGTCTATGTGCCTGTCATTTCTGAGGAATGGCCATTCAACAACTCAGCTGATGGCTAGCGTGTTGAGTTAAGCATTCATTGGCTAAAATTATACATTTTTTTGTTTTGTTTTAGTTAAGATTTTTGAAAGAAGCTAGCAATGTAGCATACATGAAAGACACTTTGAAAATTATAAAGGGAGAATTGATTATGCCTGAAGATTAATGCATTGTGTAGCTGCATTTCCCAACAAACATTAACTGAGGTTCTTTTGTTTTTTTTTCGGGGGGGGGTTATTCAATGAATCTGAATACAGAGAGATATACAACCTCATTTCAGGCATACATGCAAGATCCTAAATGACCTAAAGGAAGGATGGAGAGAAAGGTGAAAAGAGAGAGGAAGGAAAGATGTAATAGGCAAGAGATTGTGTACTCACAGAAAGAAATATAGTAAGGTGGCATGGATGTCTAATGAGCAATAAAAATTATTATGAAGTAATAACAGATCTTTACCTTGCAATGTTTCATATCTGTCATTGATTTTTTTCTATTATATTCTGGAAGTAGATATTCAACATATGCTTTAAGATAGCTAATTTTTGAATCTTTCTCCTTTTTAAGAATGTTATTTGAACATACTTAGATAAAACACAGCTGAATGGTGTTGTTCACATACACAATTGTGTGGTCTGTTTTTGAACTTAACTCCGGGACGCATTTTCTTTTTAGCCACTGATGAAGGCATCCTTTTATAAAAGCTTAGAGCCTTTCTTGTTTAAACAAGTTTTAGAATGAATTTTTTTAAAAAATGTTTGTGCGGGCAGATTCTGTGTAGGATGAGTCATTTGTCTTTCTGAATGTGCAGATAAAACAATGCCAGAAGGGTGCATCTTCTAAGGAGCCTCTTTAATTACCCAAGAATATCTGTCAATTTTAGCGTAGAAGTCAATAGTCTTACCATTGAACCTACATGAGCTTTCTCTCCCGCCCCCCCCCCAATCTTTCACCTTCTATGTCTATAAAAGCAAAACACATTTTAAAGTGAAACATAGATGCTGGATGCTTGCTAGTTCAATTCTGAATGTGGGTTATAAACTTTCCATTTTGGGCTGGGAATGAAGCTCGGTTGGCAGAGGGTTGCCTAGCATGCTCAGAGCCCTGGGCACATCCCCAACACCACATAAACTGTGTGTGGCAGCACAGCCTTTCGATCCTAGCACTCAGGCGGAGAAAGAGGATTGCAAGGTCCACACTGGATTGCAGAGTGAGCTTAAACCCAAACTGGTGATATAAGCCAGCAGAGCAACACTTGCCTAACTTGCTTGAAGACCAGGGTTCGATTCCTAATACAAAAAAAAAAAAAAAAAAAAAAAAAGGAAGGGAGGAAAGAAGGAAGGAAAAGCAAAAGTAGTGTGTTCCCTGAAGCTGCTCCCCAACTCTCATGGCCAGGGACCTGCACTCAGAGCATGCTGGGAAGGAGAGTATCCAACCCAGTAGGTCAAAATCCTCTCTGCTTGCACTTCTTGCTTAAGCACAGCCAGTTCTGTGTATGAAACATGTTCCATGGCTGAAACGTTAGGGTGGATGCCCCCTTCCCCAGTGCTGGGACCAGAATCTGTCTTTTGAGATGGACAGAGCCAATGTGTACCCAGTTCTCTTTCTTACTTTGCGGTTTCCAGAGGGCTTCTTGACTGTACCCCGTTAGCAGTGTGATTTTCTTTTTTAACAGATGGGGACTGGATAAGGAGGCTTCCTTTAAGGATGAGGTAATAGAGCCCTCTCTGCTACTCATGGTTTCTCTTTCTGCTCTTTCAGTTGCCTGTTGCTCAACCACTGCTCAAAAATACCAAATGGACCTTAGGCAGGAGTGGTGGCTCAGGTTTGTAATCTCAGCACTGGGGGAGAGAGAGGCAGGGTCAGACATTCAAGGTCACCCTCAGCTACGGAGCTGGTCTGAGGCCAACGTGTCTCAAAAATAAATAAATAAGTGGGGTGAGGGCAGTGGCTCATTCCTGTAATCTCAACATTCAAAAGACCAAAAAGGAGGATTGTCCTGGTGGCAGGAGAACAGCCTTGGCGACACATTAAGATCCTGTCTCAAAACTAACATACAACAAACAAACAAACAAACAAAAAACTTGGTAAATCCAGAAATAAACATTCTGAACTTTGAAATGCCCTTTACTACAATGTATTATTGTAGTAAACAATTCTGTCTTCTCCCCCTTTTATTGTATCTAATTTATAGATTAGTTGTCACCATATGCAGATATGAATAGGGAAAAAAACAATCGCCTTTCAGTACTGTGAAAATAGATTTTTTAGATTATAGTAAAACAGGATTCATACCTGACTCGGTGGCTACAATTCCAGCACTCAGGAAGCCAAGGCAGGATTAGTGTGAGTCTGAATTCAGCCTGGTTACATCGTGACTTCTGGGCTAGCCTGTGCTAAGCTGCTTCAACGTAGATTTTAGTGCTCTTCAAGGTTTCAGACATCCTGCAGAGAGTCCCAGCACTAAGCTACCTGGATATAGTAAATTAGACAAATAACAATGGCAGAGGGTCTTATTTTCACTATTCAAACAATTGTTTTCTTTGTTGTTTCAGTTTTAAAGAAACTTAATTTCTGTGTATCCCTCCTTGCAAGGCAAAACACAGGGCTAGTGTATCCAGGGTGTTTGGTGAACACATGCAACTCCTTTAGTAAAGGGTGCAGAGTTTTTTTTAGAATTATTAACAGCACCCAGAGCCCACCTTTTTAAAGACTATTCAGATACACGTGGGCAGGGTAAGAGGATAGGATGTCATGTCTTCGGTAGGATTCAATAGATTTCCAATAATAGGACCGTCTTCCACACTACGAGGACATGGAGAAGCTGAGCAACCCCACTGCTCTGACCCAATGGGTAATTGCTCCTGGCTCCCTCTTCCTGGAGGCAGCTCATCTGTGAGTGTTAGGTAGCGTTTCAGAAGCTCCAGAATATATGGTTTGTTGTCCAAAGAATTTCATCTTGTAAATTGACTTAAAATGTGTATAGCACTCTGGGTATGTTTATTCATAACTGAGTTTGCACTTCCTGCATCTGTATATTTGGTGTGTGTGTGTGTGTGTGTGTGTGTGTGTGTGTGTGTGTGTGTGTGTGTGGTGCGTTAGGGGTTGAACCCATGGCCTTGCTCATGTTAAGCGCCTCCTCTATCAACCAAACCCCCTATTTAATACATTTTTATTTCCGAAGTTGATTTTGATTGACGGGAAAGTTGCCAAGATGGTACAAAGTTCTTAAGTATGCCACACCCAGGTGCCCTTAATCGTCTGTCTTATGGCTCAGTTTATGGTAGTTTTTACTGTGGCATACCTTGTTAATCGGTTAAGCAAGTCTGACTTTTGTTGTGTGGAGAGAGATAACTCATCCATGTGCTTAGAACTGGCATTCTCTGTGGGCAGCACCGGCCAAGCCACCTTGCCCAACAGAACTTTCCAAATGTTTCAGAAGAAAGGAAACTGGCTGGCTATGAGTCCCAGTACCCAGTTAAGCTGAGGCAGGAGGATTACTATGAAAATGAGGTCAGCCCGATCTACGTAGTGAGTTTCAGGCCTTTCAGGCTATGGAGTGAGACCCTGTCTCAAATAACCAAAAGAGGAAAAGCGGTGTGGGCGTGGGTGGGTGGGGGGAGAAGACTAAAGATACAATTGTAATTACAATAGGACTTTATCAATTCCTCCCTTTCTCCCTCTCTCTCTCCTCTCTTCTTCCCCCTCCTCCATTTTCCTTCCTTTCTTTCTTCCTCCTTTATTTTATGTGGAATCTCTGTTGCCCAGCTTTGTTTTGAACTCCTGAACTCAGGCTACCTTCTTACTGGGGCCTCCCAAAAGCCCTTCGCGCTTCCTTATTTATCCTAGAATTCTTAGCAGGGTTCCTGCGTGTCTCTATTTCCCCTTTGTTTCTTACATTTCCTCCTGCTTTCTGGCAGGTACATTGGGAAAGTGTTCTAAGGCAGCTGGAATTCTGTACAAGTTAGGACAACAGATGTAGTCTTGTCTCTGTCCCGGCGGCTCGTGGGAACCATGCCAGATTTCCTGTGTAATGCTGATCGGAAGCGAGACTGGTTGTACTCGTGGTGTAGGAGTGGGGGAAGCGGTCCAGGTTGTGACAGGTGGACTTAGGCAGAGTGCTGTCTAGGCCTGTCTCAGGGAGCCAGTGTCGTCATTTGGGAGTGGTTCCCAGGGGAAGCTGGGATCCTCACCCACATCCAGCTAGTGCTGGCTTGTTGGGGAGCCTTGCTTGCAGGGAGGAACCCCAAATAGGTGGCAGGAAAAAAGAAAGAAAATGCTTTCCTGTGGTGTGGTAATATGTAGCACTGTGGGAGAGGTTCCCACATTGACGTGGGCCTCTCCATCTGGGTATGTTATAGCTATTGTTCTCTCAATTCTTTTCCCGTGGCTAAGCTTGTAACCCAGGACACATGCCAGGCAAATGCTGTGCCATTGAACTGAACTCCTCACTCAACACCCCAATTCTTTTAACAGTGGAATTCTTTCTCTAAAGTCTAAAGTCAAAAGTCTAAAGCCAGAGAGATGACTCGGGCTATTAAGAGTATTAACTGGTCTCAAAGAGGGCCTAAGTTCGGTTCCCAGCACCAACATTGGACAGTTCACAACCAACCACCAGTAACAGCAGCTCTGGCTGGGGGAGGGGGGTGTCACACGTCCTCCTGCCTCTGCAGACACCTCCACTAGAGTGCACAGGTCCACGCACAGATCCACACACACTAAGACGTAATTAAAACCTAAACAAACCTTTAAAACAAGGCATAGAGGGACACACAGATTTCAGTCGGATAGGTTGGCATCAATGGTGCAAACCGTACAAACTGGGTCTAGCTGAAGGACAAGGTGCCTCTGAACTTTGTCCACTTTTTAAAATTGAAATTTGTTTGAAGTTTGTATTTGTACATGCATAAGCGGGTGTTCTTGAGGGCCAGAAGAGGCTAAGCCCCTGGAGTTGGAGTTACAGACATTTCATGTGTGAGCTGCCCAGGGTGGATTTTGGGAACTGAATCCAGGTCCTCTGAAAAAAATGGCAAGTGCTTGAGAACTGGGCTTGACATGTAAAACAAGCTTGTTTCAAATTTAAATTAAAAACAATTATCCAAAAAAAAAAAAAAAAAAAAAAAAAAAGAATGGCGAATGCTCTTAACTGCTAAGTTAGCTCTCTACCCCTGAAGCTCAGCATCTTGTACCATATCCATCCAGCCATCCACACATTTTAAACACAATTTGATGTGCTTTAAATCTCTCTTAAACCAAGCTGCAGTGGGCAGGCCTGCAGCTTGATTCATATCATCAAATTAAGAGCCTAGAATGAGCCGCATGGTGGAAAGAAACATCTATTGAAGCGCTATCTCAATCGCTTATATCCTCCATCTTTCCCCTCATACTGTGATTTCTTTGTTCTTCCTGCCTCTTGGTGTGGATGTGGAAAGAACTTTTGTAGGATTAGCTTTGCTCTTGCCTCCTCTGTTTTCCTGTGACTGGATTTGCTTAGTGACATCCCTGTTCTCTGTATTTGTCCCGCTGACATCTGGCCATAGAAGGACATGCACTTGGCTGTTGGGAGGGAGTAGGAGTGACAGAGCAGATGAGATCACTGGCTGCCATTGCTGGTCATGTGTTTTTATAGGTCAGAAAGTTGTTCTGGATTAGATCTTTGACCTGAGGAGAAATTGTCATGAAGGACATTTTTGGGTTAAATTTTGGTGACACACAGCTCCAGTCCCAGATCTTTGGAAGCAGAGACAAAGAACTTTATGAATTCGAGGCCAGCCTGTTCTACATAGTGAGTTCCAGGCCAGCCAGGAATACACTGTGAGACCTTGTCTCAAAAACAAACAAGCAAAAAACGGAACAAACACAAAGTTTTATAGATTAGAAAATAGTATGATACCCATTTTAATTTCCGTGACTTGGACAATTGTACTGTGGTTATATAACTAATTGTCTTCATTACTAGGGAATATATATTGACATGTTTCCGTGTGAAAGGGCACTGTCCTTGTCAAATGGGTCAGGCACAGCTGATATATCCACACACACGTATTTCCGGGAAACGAATGTGTGAACAACTGTGGAGTGACGAGTTTCACAGGGCTACGTCCGTGCCATCTTTTGCAACTTTTATGAAAGTTTGATATTATTTTAAACTTGATAAAAGTCATCTTCTGTCTGGTTTCTTTGTCTCCACAGTCAAACTGGCACCATGTCCAGGCACCAGAACCAGAACACGATCCAGGAACTACTGCAGAACTGTGCAGACTGTCTGATGCGGGCGGAGCTGATTGCGCAGCCGGTAAACTCTTCTCCCTTCTCAGAGTCTGGTCCCGGCCCACGCTGGTTTCTGAGGAGCTCACGCCCTCGACACAGCCTGTGCATCCCTGTCATTGGGCCCCTCACATGATTAGTGTCTAGAGATGATCTTTTCAGACCAGACACGACAGGGATATTACTTCAATCTCTTTTCTGTTGCGAGTAACAATGCCACAGACTGGACAAGCTATGGCTTTGGCTCATGGTCCTGGCCCAAGCTGAGGGCAGCATCTGGCAATGACCTTCTTCCTGGCAGAGTCCCCGGGTGGCAGAAGGCATCACATGGCAACAGACAAAGAGCACACAACAATCCTTTTATAACAGCCCCACTCTGAAGATAACCTATCCATCCACTAATCACATGAATCGATTAGTCGCCTCT
>JANBXA010000190.1:6227500-6487500 GCA_030556225.1 Cricetiscus sungorus
TGTGCTGGTTCTCAGACCCCTGAACCCAGGTAGCTCAGCCCCAGACCTCCAGTGGCAGCCACCTGCTAAGTCACGGGGTCCTTCTGTCTCAGTTGCAACCGACCTCATCTGTGTCACACATAGACTGGAAAGAAAGGAAGATAGAAAGAAAGAAAGAAAGAAAGAAAGAAAGAAAGAAAGAAAGAAAGAAAGGAAGGAAGAGAGGAAGGAAGAGAGGAAGAAAGAGAGAAAGAAAGAACTCTTCTATGGCTCATTTGAAATACTAACATAAGAGTGAGAAAAATTAAAATAAAAAAATAAGCTATAAAATGTTATCATGTGAGAGGGGTTGGACCCTGGGACACTGGGTGTTTTGGCTTGGGCTCCTTGGTGGTATTTTGAAGTTCAGTTGTCTGGCTGTGTGAGTCTCACGTCACCTGTGTGGGTGTCAAGTCAAATAATGGCACTAGAAGTATGTGCTGATCTTTTCTCTGCGACTGGAATTTCTACAGGGTATTTTTCAATGCTAATTACTGTTATGTTGTTTTGTGTAGTAATTAAGCCCTATAATGAACAGTTGGCCAGAGCAACATGCCATAATCATGTAGATGGGAACTTTTAATAATAAAAGTGTTTTACTGAGCCACCCGTTTTCAAGAGGTGGATGTGTTAGGATGAGACATTGTAGAGAGTAGTTATGCAATGCTGTAAGAACTTGATTAATCATTGGACCAATTCCTAGTGGTTTTAGACTTTCTTAGCCATTTTAACATTCCCCGTTCCTCCCTGCCCTTTCTTTGAATCTGTGCTGAATCGTGTTACCCGGGCTAGTCTTGAGCATTCAGACTCAAGTCATTCTCCCAGGCCAAACTCCAGAATACATAGGACCACAGGCAAGTGCCGCTTACACCCAACAACCCAGCCTTTAAAAGGTTTTGGGTGTATTCTTGTGTGGTGATTTCCTTTTTGCCACTAATCATTCATTTCTGTTTTCATTCACTCACTCATTCAATTACTATTTCCATTTCTATTTTGTTTGTTTTCTTTTCATTTTTATGTATATGGTGTCTTGTCTGCATATATTATCTGTGTACCACATGCATGCAGTGCCACCCTTGGAGGCCAGAAGGGGGCACTGGGTCACCCAGAACTGGGGTTACAGAGGCTTGTGAGCCACCATGTGGGTGCTGGGAATCAAACCCAGGTCCTCTACAAGAACAATCAGGGCTCTTAACCAATGAGCTATCTCTCCAGCCCCTGTTTGTTTTGTTTTTGAGATAGAACCTTAGGTGAGCCTTGAACTTGTGACCCTTATGTCTCATCCTCCAAGATTCTGGAATTATAATGTGTTCTAGCATACTTACCTCCACACCCCCTATTTATTATGAAGATCATAAACTATCATAGAAGGTGGCGTAGATAAACATGAGTTATTACCTCAGAAACTTAGCTGTAAACTTGTTTGCATGTCTTTGAAAACCTCTTTATTTTTTGAGACAGGGTCTCATAGAGCCCAGGCTGCCTTGAACTAGCTCTGGAGCTCAGGATGACTTTGAGCTGCCGAGGCCCTGTTCTCCCTCTCTGAACACATTATTTTTTGAGCATCCGTCTACATTGGCACAATGGTAGAAACTGAGGGCTCAGAAATTACGGTCCATTGTTATGAAGATGAATATTATTGAAGACAGTAAGATATACCTCAAATGCCAAATAATTGCCTTGTAAGAGCCATAATAAAATCTCGCTTAGGTGTAGGGAGAGAACGCCATTCCAGTCCTGAGGAAGACTTGAGTTAATGGTACTTGAACTGCACCTTCAAGGATCCTTGATGGGAGGCAAGACAAACTTTGAACCAAAGTAATTCCGAGACGTCATATCCCCTGATGTCTTCTAAGACAGCATGACAGTTATATTAAGTGACAGCTCAGAGTTAGTCATTTTCGGTATTACTGTGGGTGTAGCCTTGTAAGAACGCTTTGTAGAGCTGGGTGTGGTGGTACATGTCTGTAATCTCAGCCTGGGCCACATAGGGGAACTGTCTCCAACGCCAACAAATGGACAAACAACAGCCACAAAAACAAAAACAAAAAAAAAACACAGCAAAATGTTTGCTAGAAAAACCTGTACATCTTTAAACTTCAGGAAATGGTGTTCTCGCACAAACATATTGTTCCATCATTCCCTAGCACCCGTTGACCAGCCATGCTTTTGATATGGCTCTTAGGCTCTCAGCAAACCAAAAGCTGCTTGAGTCCCGCCCTGCCTAGGTTTGCAGTGATTCTGCGTGGCCTTTTCCTTCTTTTCCCACCTCCCGCCACACATAGTCTGCATTCTTCGCTCACTGCCAGGAGACCCAGCTGAGGCCTGGACTGATAAGGGAGCTCTATCCCCAGCAGTGTGTCAGGAGGCAGACACACATCTCCCTGCCAGGTTTCTGCTTTGTTTCCCTCACCTATGCCTCTGCTGATGGGCCAGCCAGATACCATACACCTGGCAGGTAATGAGCTGTGTGAGCTGGCCCTGGGTCATCCCTAGCTTCCCAGGGTAGCACCTGCTGTTGATTTAAAGCACGGACAATTGCAGGGGACAAGGGCAAAGTCCTTGCTAACCTTCAACTCTCTGACTCTGAAAGGACTCTCTGAAGCCTTGCCAAGAGCGCCAGAACACGGGTGTGGCTTAGGACAATTGTGTTCTGTTCTTGCTGCCATCCCTGCTCCGGATTTGCCCTTGGCGTGTCCGAGAGATGACACAGGTGATTTAGACATTTACATGTGCTCATGCAAAAGAAGGAAGAGACGCTGGACTGAACTTCCCTTTGAAATGGACCAAAGGGAGTTTTTACAGTTTGAATATGAATTATAAAGTGCTGTGTTTCTGAGCCAGCGTTTAACTATGTAACATTCATCAACATAACTTAGGGCTGGATATGTATCCTAATGATAGGTCACTTACCAGGCTTTTGTGAGACTGTAGGTTCAATTCCCCATATAGCAAGAGCAAACACAAGATGATTTCAAGGAATAAACAATGACAACTTTAGGTAGCGATTTAGTTTGAGAGGCAATGCGTGATTGTGTCATTAATGATTTCTGTCATGCATTAAAAAATGATTGAAGAAATGTCTATTAGTGCTTATAATGTATCATGCATACTAGTAACTAGTCATACAAAATTACATTCTCCTTTTCAACTTAAAGAAAAAGTCATCAAAAAAAAAAATGTCATTATAATCATTGTGTGCGAGCAGGACCTGGATGCCAAGGTATAGGGGTCAGGGGACAGTTTTTGGGCATCATCTCTCTCCTTCCACTGTGGGTTCTGGGAATCGATCCAGTAGCAATCCCTTTTACCTGCTGAGCCATTTTGTCAGCCCCACCCCACATGTGCATTCTCTTTCTTCAGGAGAACAATCTAGATTGCAAGGAACTCATTACTGAATTTCTTTCTCGGTTCATCTTGGGCTGGAGCCAAACTAATTGGATATATTTTTTTTTGGTGATCCTCATTAGCCATTTGGTAATCTGGAAACATTAACAATTATTTTGGCGTCAGACCATACTTTGTATAGTTTTTTTCTTTCTTCTTCCTTCCCTTTTTATTGAGATGGAGCCTTGCTGTGTACTTAGGGTAGTTTTGAACTCCTGTATTCAAGCAGTCCTCCTGAGGGTTTATGTTTTAAGTTTTATCTGAAGCAGAGCTGTGTATGCTATCTTGATCCCTGCTGCTATAGAGATATGAGTCTGTTGCTGAGGAGGGACAATAAAGGGTTGCCCATCTCCCCTTTCTGCAGGCGGAGATGGACCTGATGGCCTGGGGTGTGGACTCGGGTGCAGTGGAACAGCACATCAACAGCCACAGGAGCATTCACAATGCCATCGGAGACTACCGCTGGCAGCTGGACAAAATCAAAGCCGATCTGGTACTTGACACATATATCATGGGGTCTGTCGAAGGCTGTACCACTTAGGCAAATTTGTCTGAAACACACAACTATTATTTTCTTTCCAAGGGACTAGAAATTAAACAAAACAACAAAACAAAACACTCCATTGTGTAAAAGAGAAGTGGGAAAAGATTTATGGGTCCTGGAGAAGGAGTTGAACCAAATGCTGAGTTCATACAGGATAACATGAGTTTATGATTTATGAATAGGTGTCTGGGGAGGGGGAGTAGGTAGGCCATTACTGCAAAGCATCACCTATCAGCAAACATTGAAATTATCATGTTGCTTATATTGCTGATGAGTTGGTGAGTTCTATTCTGGGTGGGAAAGAAGTCATATTTGTCCTGCAGGAAATTGTATCTCATGTAGAAACTTCTCCTGTGCTGGAAAAAAGTCAGGCTTGGGTTGAGTGAGAGTGACAGCATAAGACAGTCTCAGTGCTTGGTCGTGTCCCCGTGTTCCCCACCGACCCCTGTCTGTATACATTAAATCACTTGATGTAGTACTTAGGCCGGAGTTTTCACTTTCACTTTGCCCTGTCTTTATAATTTAAACCTTACTCTTGTCCACGCGAGTATCTGCCCAGCTTTCTCCTTCATGTCGCTAAGATCTGGAAGATCCAAAATCATATTTCCTATAGTAAGCCTTGAAGGAATAGAGTATTTACTTTGTGGAGAAGGCATGAACGTCCAGAAAGGGGCCTTCAAACCATCTGGGGGAAAGGTCACTGTGGGTAAAAGACCTCATAGAGCATTTGCATCATTTTCCTCAGGGAGCCGAGGCCAGCATCTTACAAGGAAGTGTAGAGGGGCTACATTTTCTGTAGATTTCCATGGGTAGGATTAAATAATTATCTGCATCTTCTTATTTCCCAGCGCGAGAAGTCGGCAATCTACCAGTTGGAGGAGGAGTATGAGAACCTGCTGGTAAGCCCGTTTAGTCTTTGTTGATAGTTCAGTTCAGTTCCTCAGGTGGTAATCGTCTCTGCTGGATCATACACTTGGCTTATGGTCACCGAAGAGCCGGGACACACCGGCTCCTGTGTTCACAGATGATATTTTTGTTGCTGACTCTCTTTTAGAGTTAACGTTTCAAAGGTTTTGTTTTGGTTTGGTTTCTGAAGACAGTGCCTATGACTGTTCTGTCTTCTGTTTTCAGGTTACATTTTACATAAATGACTCCTGTCAGATGCATGCGTGTGATAAAGGATTGCAGCCTTCTTGAACAAATATAAACAGAGACAAAATACGTTTTCCTCACATATTTTTACCAGCCTGTCATCATCTCATGACAGACTGCATCAGCTGCTTGATTCCTAAGCAGAGATTTCCACTCTTGTAGCTATTTGTGTCATCTGATTTTTCACCTTACATATTGCCTTGCTGGTTACAATGCTTTTAAAACAGTGTGACTGCTGGTAACACACTACCTTTCCTGACGGGCACAAAACTGGATGGTACCTTAAATTTATGTGGGCAAAGTCTGATTTACCCACGAGAGAAAACTTGGTTTATTTATGAATTTATTAAATCCAAACATAATTACTTTTTAAATTTTTTGTTTATTATAATTGGTGTGTGCATACGTGTGTGTGCACGCATGTGTGCGAGTGTGTGGGTATATGTATCTATGCATGTGTGCATGTGTGTGTATATAGGTATGCTATAATGTATATGGAGGTCACAGGGCAACTTTGTAGAGTCAGTACTTCCAGTGGGTCCTGGGGATTGAACTCAGGTCATCAGGCTTGTCCAGAGAATGCTTTATGCACTGAGCCACCTGGCTGGCCTCATACATCATTGTCTGAATCAAGACTCTTCGGAGACTGGAAACGTAGCTCTAAAGTAGAGTGCTTCTCTAGCACCAGGGGGAAAAAAGAAGAGAAATTAGGATGTTTGAATGTGACATAGTCCTGGCCTCACAAGCATCACACATTCGGATCACAAGCTCTCCTGTGCCAGGTGAATGCAGCAGGTTCAGAGGTTTTACCTGGTCTCAGATGGTCTGGGTAGAGAGCGACACAGGGTAGCTGACACAGTCTATGAGAACGCCGTTCACCTGCGCTGTTGTCCTAACGCTGCTCTCGGACCTGTCTGCAGAAAGCATCCTTCGAGAGGATGGATCACCTGCGCCAGCTGCAGAACATCATCCAGGCCACCTCTCGCGAGATCATGTGGATCAACGACTGCGAGGAGGAGGAGCTGCTGTACGACTGGAGCGACAAGAACACGAACATCGCTCAGAAGCAGGAGGCCTTCTCTGTAAGAGCGCCCCCCTCCCACCTTGCCTTTAGCCTGCTACTGGGGGAGGATGAGAGGTCTTTCAAATAACTTGATCAGTAATTTAACCTTGGGAACACTGTCCAGTGACAGAAGACTCATTTAGTTTTATTTTATGTTTGCCGGCATGTGTATGTTCCATGTGCATGCAATGCACACAAGTGCCAGAAGAGGGCACCATACCACCAGCAACTGGAGTTACAGGCGAGTGCTAGCTGCTGCGTGGGTGCTGGGACTCGAACCCAACTCCCCTGGAAGACTAGTCAGTGTTCTTAACCATTAAACATCTGTCCAGCGTCTCCTCCCTTATTTTTAAAGATAAGGTTTTCCCCTGTAAGTCGGGAATGCCACTATACTGTGGAACTCAATCATCTTACCATGTAGGTGGGAAGATGGGGATGTGCCAATCCTGGCTGATCAACCCCTAAGTTCACTGTTTAATATCCCCGAAGACAGTGAGTCATAGGTGGTGTGAGAGTTAGTCTATCCAGAAACCCTGTAATGGATGGCACTATAGAACAGTGGGTCAAAACCTAGAGTTAGGAATCAGAATGTGTTGAGCACCTGTAATTTGAAAATCTGAAATCCAGAATGCTCTCTCTGAAACTTTGAGTGCCACCATGATACCATAAGTAGACTATTCCACACCTGACATCGGATGGCAGGTGACAATCAAAATCCAGGGACCCCCAAAATATTGTGTAAGGTTACCTTCAGGCTATGTGGGTAGGAAACATAAATGAATTTTGTCATTAGATTTGGGTCCTAGCTCCAAAGTGTCTCTGTGTATATGTAACTATTGTACAATAGCGGATCCCAAATCTGAAGCGCTCATGGTCCCAAGCATCTGGAGTTAGGGTTGTTCAATCTGAATCAGTGGCAATGCTGCTCATTACCTGAGTGATCTTAGGTCATGGCACACGTCTTTACAACCTTGGTTTTCAGCGTTTGGAAATGCGGAGGACACTGCAATATGAGTCCTTAGCATCAGTCATTCCCAAAATGCAGTCTTGTATGTGGCCGCCTCTAAATAGTGTAATGTAACGGAACCCTAACTGGCTCTCTGTAAAGGATTGATTTGGCCTTTTCTGTCCCAGATCCGCATGAGCCAACTGGAAGTCAAGGAAAAGGAACTGAATAAGCTTAAACAAGAAAGTGACCAGCTTGTTCTCAACCAGCATCCAGCTTCAGACAAAATTGAGGTAGGTTTCATGGGGTTGGCACTTTCACTGGGGAAAAGACGTCTTTGTGGGCTGGCCGGTGGTGGCACACACCTTTAATCCCAGCACTGGGGAGGCAGAGGCAGGCGGATCTGTGTGAGTTCGAGGCCAGCTTGGGATAGAGAGCTAGTTCCAGGACAGCTTCCGAAGCCACAGAGAAACCCTGTCTCGAAAAACGGGTTGGGAGTGGGGGGGTGGGGGTATCTTTGTAGGACAATGGTGCTTTGGTTTTGGCATCAGCACCCTAGGCTAGGGATTGGCACATTTTTTCCCCCTTGGAAAATTGTGACAGATGATTTCTGTCACAATTACTGAACTCTGTTCTTGTATCACAAAAGCAGCTATGGACACTGTAAATAAATTACTATGGCCATGTTCCAATAAAACTTTATTTATAAATAAAAGCAGCAGGCCAGATGTAGCCCTTGGGCAGTGTTTGCTGACTTTCGCTGGAGACTGCTATCTGTGGGCTAGACTGAAGGCTGATGTAGGTGGTAGCTGCTATGGCCACAGTAGTTGTTAAACTGAAATGCCCATGTTATCTACCTTGAGTCTGTGAAGCCTTCTACTCAAATGCATCCTACCTCCCCATGATCTAGTGCCCATCCAAGAACAGGCTTGGTGTGCCAGAGGGAATCCCACTCTAGTGCTCTTCCCAGTGTCTGTTCTGATTGACTAGTTGCTGCTCAATTTGGGCAAGACCTATTTTGACTGATAACCCTTTGATGGTAGCTGTTTGTAAGAACTCATTGCACCAAAAGATCTCAGGTGGGATGGTCTGTCTCTAGGCATTGGACAAGTTTGCTTAACTTGGGGTGAAATGAAGAGGCATCTGTTGCACCTGGCTCACGGATCTGTGCAGGAGGCACCCCTCTGAGCCTCTGAGTGGACACAGGAGACAGCTGATGCCTTGTTGCTTTCTTGTTTTAGGCCTATATGGACACACTTCAGACACAGTGGAGTTGGATTCTGCAAATCACTAAGTGCATTGATGTCCATCTCAAAGAAAATGCTGCCTACTTTCAGGTTTTTAGATAAATCTTTTTTTTTTTTAATCTACATTCCTGTGTGTGTGTGTGTGTGTGTGTTGGTGGTCACCGTCGCATGTCACAATGGGCATGTGGAGGTCAGAGGACAACCTGCTTGAGTTGGCTCTCTTCTTCCACCATGTGTGTCCTACAGATAGGGCTCAGCTCATCGGACCTGGTGACAGGCATCTTTACCCACTGAGCCGTCTCACTGGCCCTGGCTGATATTTTAGAGTGGCTGTGGGACTATGAGAAGAAATATTGGTGACAATGATGAAGTCTGGTTCCAGCCATTCAACCATGTAGCTGTGTGACTTTAGAACATGTCACAACTCCTGGTTTCCATTTCTCACGTGCTGAATAGGGAGATAAGACCCATGGTGGTCTCCAGGGAATGTATCCTAGTCTAAAATAACATGGTGCATGCATGCATTGCATGGATGAGGCGTTAATAAGCACATATGCTACATAGATATGGAAATAAAGGGGCCATATGTTTTGCAATCCTATGACTACCTTATCCTTTGAGCATGTATTTGAAGATAGAAGCATTCTTGACTGGATTGCCTAAATCCTACTAACTGTCCTTGGTGTAGAGGAACACAGATCTGTATGTGGTCAGCCCTGCTATCAAGTCTGTGAATGCTTCCATTCGAATCTTTTCCTTTAGCCACTTACATGAGGCTTGCAGGGGGTAACTCTTGAAGCAGAACTACTAAATGATTGTGTTGGTGAGCTGGCCCCTAATTTTAGCAAAACGCCCAGGTTAATTAACTTATGCAGATGAAAAAGTTTATTTGGCCAACGGTTTTAGATGGTCCAGTCTGGGGTCCATGTGCCCCATTATTGTAGCCGGTGAAGAGATAGCTCATCATAGCAGGGAGTGCAGGAGAGAAAAAACTGCCGGAGAGTAAGGGGAGGAAGATGAGGAGGCTGGGGTCCCATGATTCTCTCCTAAAGTACACCCAACGATCCCGAGCCCACCCTTGATGCACTTCCTTCTAAAGATTTCACCCCATTAAGTGCCACTCAGGGAGCCTAGTTTTTAGCACAAAAGCCTTTGAAAGACAGTCGCGATCCGAACCCTGACGTTGAGTGCCTTTTCCCTAACTGGAGATGCTATCTTCCCTAACAGTTTTTTGAAGAGGCCCAGTCAACTGAAGCCTACCTGAAGGGCCTGCAGGACTCCATCAGGAAGAAATACCCCTGCGACAAGAACATGCCGCTTCAGCACCTGCTGGAGCAGATCAAAGAGCTGGAGGTATCGTGCCACACCCAGCCCCCCCGCAGCCACGCCCAGCACCCCCGCAGCCACGCCCAGGGCCCTCACAGCCACGCCCAGCACCCCCGCAGCCACGCCCAGGGTATTTGATGCACCCCAGGTCCAGGGCCGGCTGTGATAGAGTACAGCGCACACCCAGAGCCTGTAGTTCAGTTTCTTCATCTTTCCGTGGCATTTTTGTGTGCCCAGCTGTGTAGGGAAGGGCCTTTGCTTCAGTATCTCAGTAATTTACTGAGTGGAGAGAATGCCATGACTTAACTTGACCAGTCCCTTGGGAAAACACACTTCTCATTTTATCCCCATAGCCCTTTCACAGAGACGGTCTCTCCCGCCCACTTAATTCAACAGGCTTACCCTGGAAGGTTATCTCCCCTCCAGATGAATTTGTGGCTTATTATTACTAATGGAACTATAGCTATATTTCACTTTGATGCCGTGGCAGCTTCCCCCAAGAGGCCTGTAAAAGCTCACAGGGCTCCTGTGTTTAAGACAGATTGTACTTGCAATTGCAGAAAGAACGGGAGAAAATCCTTGAATACAAGCGTCAGGTGCAGAACTTGGTAAACAAGTCTAAGAAGATTGTGCAGCTGAAGCCTCGGAACCCAGACTACAGGAGCAACAAGCCCATTATTCTCAGGGCTCTGTGCGACTACAAACAGGACCAGGTGTGCACTCCGTGTCCCGAAGCATAGCAAAGCCTCCCTTTTCTAAATAAAGCAGCCTCCTGCCGAAAACGTGCAGTGACTCTGGGCTGAATCACTGGGGACTGTCAGGAATTGAGACAGTAGTAGCTGCTTGCTTTGGATGCCGGGGAAGGGAGGCAAAGCTTTTCACTATGCAGCTATGCCGAGCCTGTACTGTACCTCTGAGCTCCCACCTTTAAGTTTCAGACAAGACAACTGGAAACAGGAAAGGGTCCTACCATAGCTTCTGCAGATGTCTGTAGATTCTGGTTCACATCAGTCCTGTAGGCGCTGTGAGAAGCACAGGGTTATAGAGAAATGGGTTAGTTTCTGTTCTTATATATACGGCTTCCACAGTTCTGCTTCCTTACAGTAAAACTTGGAAGGGTCTAAGAAATGAAATGTGATTGCCTGGTTGGACGAGCTGTGGAATGTTCTAAGACCTCGTGTGATGGGAAAGAAGCAAGCTAGACTGAGTATGGTAGCATGTCCTTGCAATCCCAGCTTTTGGGAGGCTGGAACTATTCCCTCAGATTGGAAGCCAGTTCAGGGTATCGAATGAGACCTTGTTTCAAGCAACAACCAAAGGAAAAGAAAAAAGAAAAGGAAAAAAAAAAGTCAATTAGATTGAAATATGAGGCGAAAAAATAAAATGCTTTATGTTTTACCAGTTTAGATTGTGGTTTTGATATGTAGGTTGGTGTTTTTCTTACTTGTCTTTGTTTTTGACTTCTGAGGTGTTAGGGAACAGGGCCAAGTTAGCACTCTGTCACCAATCTGCACCTCTAGGCCTTATCTTAAGTTCTATAGGGTCAGGTGTGGTGGCGCATGCCTTTAATCCCAGCATCCAGGAGGCAGAGACGGGAGCATCTCTGTGAGTTCAGGGCTGACCTGGTCTGCATAATGAGTTTCAGGCCAGCCCAGGCTGCACAGTGAGATCCTGCCTTAAAAAAAAAAAAAAAAAAATAAAGAAAGGAAGGAAGAAAGAAAAAAGAAAAAAAAATAGCTGGAATCAATTAATTAATTGATTTTAAAAAATTGGCCATTTAACCTAGGGCCTCACGCATGTCATGCAGTCATATATGTACAGGCCTTTTTGTGCTTACTATTATGAGACATGATCTTGCTAAATAGACCAGGCTAGCCTTAACCTTACTCCTATCTCAGGCAGTATGTGAATTTGTAATCCTCCTGCCTCTGCCTTATGAGTAGGTGGGACTAACGAGGCAGAAGTTCATTTGGAAAGTTGCTCCTTTTTTAAAAAAAAAAAAAAACAGACTAAAGCCATGATGTTTTTATTTTTAAAGTTTAAGAGCGAATGAGTGAGACAAGTGAGCCCCCCACCCATATTAACATGTAAAATATAAAGCATGAACTCAAAACCGGAAGAAGATATGAGGATTTGCCTTGTGGAAGAGGTTTTCTCACACTCTCGGGCCGTCTTTGAAGAGTTTCTTTCTCTGGCTCACTTAGGAGGCAGCAAACTGTTTAGATCCAGTTAGCTTTGGCTAACTGTGTGGGCGTTACTGTGTGGGCGTGTCAGGACCGTCTTCATTTGATGGGGGAAGGCAAGCGTGAGACTTCACTTCTTCATCCTTGTTTCTTTGCCTGGCAGAAAATCGTACACAAGGGTGACGAATGCATCCTGAAAGACAACAATGAGCGCAGCAAGTGGTACGTGACAGGTCCCGGAGGCGTCGAC
Organism: Cricetiscus sungorus; assembly: GCA_030556225.1. Classification (NCBI taxonomy): domain Eukaryota; kingdom Metazoa; phylum Chordata; class Mammalia; order Rodentia; family Cricetidae; genus Cricetiscus; species Cricetiscus sungorus. The sequence continues at coordinate 6,239,617 of JANBXA010000190.1, forward strand.
ATGCTCGTTCCTTCTGTGGGCCTGATCATCCCTCCTCCGAACCCACTGGCTGTGGACCTTTCCTGCAAGTAAGTTCCGAAGTTCCTCGCAGCTGTGACACTGAACAGTGCGGACAGGAGTGCTTGTGTCTAAGAGGCTTAAAGCAGTGTTTGCTTACTGTCATCGTCCCCCTCCCCTCCAGAAAGGGAACTTATTGAAGTCGCCGTTACTGAGTCTTGCAAATTACGTTGAAGATTTTATTATGGATAGAAGAGACTATCTGACCATAGCGGAGAGCTAGAGGCAAGCATGAGTGACACTTGCCGCGCCCTTTGAAGCCGCTGTTTTGATGGTCTTCTCTTTCCTAGCAGCTAAGTTACTTCAAATGTAGTCAGTCATGCCCCTCATGCCAGCAGGTGGAACACATATTGTCTAGACAGAAGATTCTTTCAAATGTTTTAGTTTGGAAATCTTGAGCCTCCCACACAGCAGGGAATGATGGGTATGCCATCCTTCCCTCTCCTGTCCTGGGTTCTGGAGTGATCAACATTTGAGTCACTTGCCATCAAAACACTACCAGCAGTCATTATAAAAACAACTAGGTAGCCTGTGTCAACCAGAGTCACTTAAGTGATGCATGCCTATAGAAAAAGTTCAGAATTTACTTCTGGGAAGTAGGTTAGTCTGGATCTATTGAAATATTGATAGTTCAAAATTACACAATCATTTCATAGGGTTTAGTTTAGATTTCTGGGCAGCTGTGCATACCTGCCTGTCCAGGTTTTCTGTTTGGGCTGGAGTGTTCTCCTTTTTTCCTCCTTCCAGGATTGAGCAGTACTACGAAGCCATCTTGGCTCTGTGGAACCAGCTCTACATCAACATGAAGAGCCTGGTGTCTTGGCATTACTGCATGATTGACATCGAGAAGATCAGGGCCATGACTATTGCCAAGGTATGTCCTCGGGGCTGCCTAGGGGTCGCTCACTGCTTGACCTCACTGGACACATGAGGATTTTGTGTCTTACCACAGGAGGCCTTGTAGCCTTCCATAGAACTGCTCTGTCCACTACTGCACAGAATGGGCTGGGACTCAGGGGTTAGAAAGCTTGCTTAGCGTGCCGGAAACCTTGGGTGCTTCTGCTACCACAAACAAGGAGGAATTAGCATGTGGCTGGTTGTGAGATGAACAGAAACAGTCACTGAAGTGATCTGAAAAGCCAGAGATAACCATTAAAAAAAAAAAAAAAGACAGAGTGGGCACCCAGCTCCTTAAGATAATGGGAATGAGGTCAGACATATCCACAGAAGCATGGCAGAAGGAATCAGGATGATTCCTGGGAGGTCTCTGAAAGCATTCCTCTAAGCCAGAGGTCCTTAAGGTATGGTTGGCCGAGCCTTGGGTGGAGGAGTCCTTTAATGAAGTGACGAGTGAGAAGGGAACAGGCTAGGAAACTTTAGGGCCCTCGAGCCCCTTTATCTTCATGGAATGGGTGTGTGTCTTGTACTTTGTTTACATTTGGATTTCTGTACAATGTTTTGTTTGAAGAAAAATATCCCGTGAAGGTAAAAGTCACTGGCAGGCTACTGTTGTGCCCCTTAGCAATACTGATGAAGCCCCAAGACCTCTTTAAAAAAATCTTAGTTGGTCTATGATGAGGCTTGCCCTGCCCCCTCTGTCTTGCATTCTTCTTGCATGAAGGTATGAGGACATTCATGTCTTTTCAACTCACCATGCCTGATTCATCTCTAGCTGAAAACCATGAGGCAGGAGGATTACATGAAGACCATTGAAGACCTTGAGCTCCATTACCAAGATTTCATCAAAAACAGCCAAGGCTCGGAGATGTTTGGAGACGATGACAAGCGGAGGATGCAGTCTCAGTTCACCGATGCCCAGAAACATTACCAGACCCTGGTCATTCAGCTGCCTGGCCACCCCCAGCACCAGACAGGTCAGCCTGGACCATCTCTTCTCTTTATATCGGTCACGTCTGTGGTTTTGTGTGAAGCTGTTCCTTTGAAAGATACTTAGGATGCCCTGTGTTGATATAACAAAATACCTGAAACTGGATAATTTGTGAAGAAAAGAAGTTTGTTTAGTTCATTACTCTGATTGCTGGGAAATGGTATGGAGCCTGGCAAGTGATCCATGGCTCTGTCATAAGTCAACAGAGAAATAGGAGGGGGGGTGGTAACATGTAGAAAGGACTGAATGCCTGGAGTAACTTTAGAATAAACGACTCTGTTGAGGACTGGTCAATGCCAGAGCTTATCCAGCTCCCAGGGGATGGGCATTCATCCTTGCTGAGGGTGGTACCCTCATATTCTAATCCTCTTAATGACCCCACTGCATCTTTCATTGGGGACCAGTCTTCCGGCACATGAATACTTGGGGGACAATAAGCCTTATCTGCTACACAGCAGAGGTATAAACTGCTTTGTATGGCAGAGTTCTAGAACAAAGTCACGGACAGCAAGCAGAGTTTTACACAGTTGAGGTGCCTAGCACCTTGCCAGCTGGGCAGTCTGTCGTATTTATGGTCTTAATTTATTTTTACAGTCACCAAAACTGAAATCACTCATGTGGGCTCCTGCCAAGATGTCAATCACAATAAAGTAATTGAAACCAACAGAGAAAATGACAAACAGGAGACATGGCTGCTGCTGGAGCTGCAGAAGATCCGCAGGCAGATGGAGCATTGTGAGGGCAGGATGACACTTAAAAATCTCCTGCTCACAGACCAAGGCTCTACACATCACATCACAGTGAAAATCAACGAGCTCAAGGTAGGATCTGTTTACAGTAATCTCCTGATTTCATAGACCCTTATGTCTATCTGTCAATGAGGAAAATCCCCATGGCTTACATGTTTGTAGCAAATGTATTTGTTTTCCATTGCTACACTAAAGACTTTTTTAAGGTTAAGAGTTAATCTTAAGAACCACACAGCTACAATACAGAGTATATATATGTGTGTGTGTGTGTGTGTGTGTGTGTGTGTGTGTGTGTGCAGGTTGCTAAACTTGTAGTATATGTACACTATGACATATATTTATTTTAAATTATGGCAAGGTCAGTGAGGTATGGGTACATGAGTATGGGTACCCACTGAGGCCAGAAGAGGGTGTCAGGTCCCCTAGAGCTGAGGTTATAGGCAGTTGTGAGCTGCCCCAGGTAAGTTCTGGGACCCTCAAACTCAGGTCTTCTGCAAGAGCAGTACAGGCTCCTAATCCCTGAGCCGTTTCTCATGGGATATTATTTAGTTTTTAAAAAGAAAGAAAACTTGAGAATTGTGTGTACCAGGGGGACGTTATGCTGAGTGAAATGGACCCAAAGACAGACAGTGTGTGATTTCACTTACATATAGAAACAGATGTATAGTGATAATCAGGGATGGGGCTATGGAGGCAGTGAGGAGGTATGGGTACACACAATAAGGTAAGTCTGAGCTCTGGCATGCAGCAGGGGACTGTGGGTAATAATATAGTCATCAAATGTTGCTAAGGGATTAGACTTTAGGTGCTCTTACCTGTTGGTCACCTGCCATATTACTTGTATACATGCAAATTACCATGTGTATATATGGTACACATAGGCATACATATACGTATATGAAACCGTGATTTTTCTTATGCAGAGCAGAACAGCTGTTGCCGGTCTTAAAGGTGCATGATAAAAGTAAGTTTAAAGCGATCATACAGCTAGTGAAATGTGCTTCTCTTCTTTTTTGACAGAGTGTACAGAATGACTCGCAAGCCATCGCTGAGGTTCTCAATCAGCTCAAAGACATGCTTGCCAACTTCCGAGGGTCTGAGAAATACTGCTATTTACAGAACGAGATATTCGGGCTGTTTCAGAAGCTGGAAAATATCAACGGTGTCACAGATGGCTACTTAAACAGGTGAGCACAGCTGATAGCCCTCAAGAACAGTTTTCCGTTTTGGTGCAGGCAGGGGCGGAGGGTGGGGGGATAGAATCCAGTGTGACTACTCTCTCACTGAGCGGCATCCCCAACCCAACCCTCACTTCATTTGTTATATGTGCGTATCCTCCTGTCTGATCTTTGCAGCCTGTGCTCCGTGAGAGCTCTTCTCCAGGCTCTTCTGCAAACAGAAGACATACTGAAGGTCTATGAAGCGAGGCTGACGGAGGAGGAAACGGTCTGTCTGGACCTGGATAAAGTAGAAGCTTACCGCTGTGGACTGAAGGTAACTCAGAGGTCATAACTTAGCCGGCCTCCAGGAAGTGATGGAGAGCTTGGCCCTCTATTGTAAAGCCTCACTACGCTTACATTTTATCTTATTTCACGTTTTATTTTTTGGATAATTATAGATTTACAGGAAAACTGACAGGCTAGAGCTCATATGCCATTTTTTCTAGTGTCAGCATCATACACTTGTGTGATCTATTTGATAGAATTGGTGAGTTGGTAATGACATATTACTCCAGGCTGAAGTCCATGCCTTCTGTTTCTTTTTAAAGAGAGGGTCTCATGTATTTCACACAGGTCTCAAAAGCACTATGTAGCTGAGGCTGACTTAGAACTCCTGTTCTTCTTGCCTCGACCCCTGGCAGTGGGATTACTGGTGTGTACTGCCCCACCAACAACCCATGCTTCATTCATTGGTGCAACTAGGTTTCATGGGGTTCGAGACTTTCTTTCATTGGCCACTCATGGCTGATGTCAGTGATGGACAGGGAACTCTGTTTGCAAGGGTCTGTTAGCAGGAACAGCATGGAAGTGGTTTGTAGTAGGAATTGGTGGTAGAGTGATGAGTTAAAAGAATTTCTTCACTTTGAGACTCTCATCCAACTGTGGCAGTTCATTCCTGTAGTCCCAATACTTGAGAGGCAGAGGCAGAGGGATTGCCATCTTTGAGATACTGAGGGTCAAGCCTAGAACCTTGTGACCGCTATGCTCCTGCTCCAGTGCTGAGCTGTACCCCTAAGCTTTCCTCTTTCAAAGTTAATGATCTGAGCCGATATGTAGCTTAATGGTAAGTGGTAGGGTACTACTTGCCTAGTGCCAGAAATAGATAAATAAACAAACAAAATGAACAGTGACTTGGGAGTGCCATACGATGCAGGAAGAGATTAATTTGTATGTACTCCTCCCCCCTTTAATTTGCAGAAAATAAAAAGTGACTTGAACTTGAAAAAGTCCCTGTTGGCCACCATGAAGACAGAGCTGCAGAAGGCCCAGCAGATCCACTCTCAGTCCACACAGCAGTACCCTCTCTATGACCTGGACCTGGGCAAGTTCAACGATAAAGTGATGCAGCTGACAGACCGCTGGCAAAAGATAGATAAACAGATAGACTTCAGGTGTGTCAGCCTCCTTGCCCAGGGTCTTTCCACTCCGTGGTCCAAATGCCCCCAGAAGCCACCACTGTCAGAAAGCAGTGCCTTTGCTTGGCCTCCGTACTTTCTGTCACTGGTTTGGACTGGGCTGGATATTTTAGACAAGTGTCCTCATGCAGTGTGTAGACTTGTGTGAGTGGCTCCCACACAGCTGCAGCTTTCATGTTTCATGTCTATTGTGGCATGCTTTGTACACTGTTTATTTAATCTCACTTGCTTATTTCTACGGCAGTGGGGATTGAACTCATGGCCTTTCCCATTCTAGACAAGTGTACTACCTCTGGCCTACTCCCCAAGACCTGGGTGGTTTGAAATAGAGTCATGCTGTGTAGCATGGACTGGTTTGGAACTTGAGATCCTCCTGCCTTAGCCTCCTAAGTACTAGGGTTATTGGCATGTACCATCACGCCTGAGTACTTGTTTTCTCCTCATCTGTCTTTTAAAAATTAAAAGACAGTTGAATTTTGTCTATTTTTTAGGTTTTTATGGGGAGGTGGTAAGACAGGATCTCAGGTAGCATTGGCTGGCCCCAGGCCTTAAAACCTGATCTTCCCTCCCAAGTGCTACCAGACCCGGTTTTTCTTCTCTTTTTATGGCTAGGTACTATTCCTTTGTTTGGAATTGTATCACAGTTGATGGATATTTGTGGGTTTAATTTTGAGATATGATGAAGAAAAAAATGCTATGATGAATATTCATGATGATGAATATTTTGTGCAAACACAAACACTTAGGAAGACATGAAGAATTTTAGGAACTAATAAGACTGTCTTAAAATTTTTGTACATTTTTCCTAGATTGTGGGACTTGGAGAAACAAATCAAACAACTGAGGAATTACCGAGATAACTATCAGAGCTTCTGCAAGTGGCTCTATGATGCCAAACGCCGCCAGGACTCCTTAGAGTCCATGAAGTTTGGGGATTCCAACACAGTCATGCGGTTTTTGAATGAGCAGAAGGTATAAACACACTTGTCATCCCAAAGCTCTCTGTGGAGATTGATTGGTTTTAAGCTGTGCTTGTTCCTGGTTTGAAATGATGAATATTTCATATTATGAATTCACTTTGTGAATGTTTACAGTATGCACAGAGGAGAAGCTACTGGGATGGTTAGGAAGAAATACAATTGAAAAGTAATAATAGTGGAGGTTGTTTTCATGTCATAGTAAGGAATGGTTATAGTTGAGTTGACGTAGTACATGCCTGTAGTACATGACGTAGTACATGCCATCCCAAGGCTTGGGAGCTGAGATAAAAGGACCCTGAGTTAAAGGTCTCTCAAAAAGGAAAAGAAAAAGTGAAATGGAGTGATACCCACATAAAAGTGCTGATTGGAAGTATCCCCTTGTAAGAAATAAATTGCAGGGCTTTCTCCTGCTTTCTGAATGGAGACAAGGTCTTCTCCTCTCCGGCCATTACTGAGCACGAGTCTATAGTACAGTAGACTGAAGGAAAAAATAACCACCGTAAAAATGAAATAACACTTGTACTTGTATGCTTTAACATTTGTAAATACTTTATTCTCTGTATAGAACCTGCACAATGAAATATCTGGCAAACGAGATAAATCAGAAGAAGTCCATAAAATTGCTGAACTTTGTGCAAACTCAATTAAGGTATATTGGTTTCATGAAGAATGCTGGTATAGTGGGGGAGGGTATAGAATCGAAATTCACTGTATTCATATATGAAAATACCAAAGATTTAGAAAAAGAATGGTTGGTGCTGGCTGGCAGGATGGCTCTCTTAGACAAAGGTGCTTGACACAAAGAGTGACAACCTGAATTTGGTCCCCAGAACTCATATGTTAGGTGAAAACTGACTTTGCAAGTTAACCTCAAAATAAATATTTAAAAAATTGAAAAGTTGTTATTTCATCAAATATTATTAAATATTACATTATTTGTTGTTTTTCTTTAAAGAATATACACTTCTTAAGGGTGATAATATATACGTATATTCTGGCCTGAAGAACCCATGAAAGTTTCTTATTTATTTACATGAATTCAGGTTGGAGAAATCGTTCAACCATTCAAGGCCCATACTTCTAAATAACAAAGTCTGGGTTCTATTTAAGTTGAATTAATTGCACTTTGGAAATATCCCTGTGAAAAGGGCTAGTCTTTATTCATTAGGTTGGCACTCTATACAAAAATGGACATTTTGTTTAATAACAATATTAATGTTGCCAATGGCCTTTATAGGTAACTTTTGGAAATAATTTGTGATGATATAATCTGTGGAATTATAGACTGTTAGTGACTCTTTTTAAGTCTATTAATGACTGTTGTTTCGAGCTACATGTGATAGATTACATATGCAACCCTAGCACTCAAGAGGCTGAGGCATGAGTATTGCTGTGAATTCAAGCCAGCCTGAACAAGACAATGAGTTCCAAGCCATTTTGGAACAGAGTGAGACTGGGTCTCAAAAAACGAAAACAAACACTGCTTTTATAAGATCTGGGGTATAACTTAGGGGTAGTGTTTCCTGGCAGGCAAGATCCTGGGTTTGAGTACCTACCAAAACAAAGATGCCTTTCTTAAACTTTGTTATTCTGCAGGATTATGAACTCCAGCTGGCATCATACACATCTGGGCTGGAAACTCTACTGAACATACCTATCAAGAGGACAATGGTTCAGTCCCCATCTGGGGTGATTCTTCAAGAGGTATATAAGTCATTACAGATCTCTTAATTGGCTGCCATCAGAAGTCATTACACATCTTTTAATATTTCCCATCATAACTCATTACATTGCTCTTAATGTCTGCCATCAAAAAGTCATCACATATTCCTGTTTCCTACCCAGCTTCCTTACCATGCCTGAATACACCCCTGGAATAGAGTACCCACTGAAATTCAGGGCTTATTGGCAGTTTTGGTCTAACTTCTGTGTGAGTCATCTACACATGACACATTTTAGGAAATGACCCTGGAAGTACAAGTGTGTCATTTGTATATTGGACTTGACTTGCTGTATTTGGTATAAGGTAGACTCCTAAGAAGTGGAAGTTATATAGTATATTTCTAAAAAAGCAGCATTTCCCCAAAGATGACAGAGAATGTCAACTGTGGGCTAGGGGGGAAACCCTGGAATGATGAGGAAGGAACCAGATGGCTCTGGTCCCTTGTGTTGCTATATTTCTAGATTTTGGATCCAGCACAACTGACCGAAGGGAATTTGTTCTTTATAATGCCACTGTTGTATTATTTTATGAAAACAAAATTAGTCAACTTTCACAGAGCTTTTAAGAAATGCAGTATACAGAGACTTTTTTTTTTCTCTTTCTCCCAAGGCTGCAGATATCCATGCGCGGTACATAGAGCTGCTGACAAGGTCTGGAGACTACTACAGGTTCTTAAGTGAGATGCTGAAGAGTTTGGAAGACCTGAAGGTAATTGGTTTCCTTGGAGCTTTGTTGTTTGTTGTCTGTTTTTAAAGAAAGAAAGGAAGATCATAGAACCTTATCATCTCTGCTTCGTTATATTTCTGCTTCCTTATTATCTGTGCTCCAAGTAGCTGATATGATACAGTTTGAGTGTGGCTCAGTGCTGTGCTCTTGCCAGGCTGCTCCAAGTGAACTCAGGTAGTATTTGTCAAATTGTGATTATATTACTTTGCTCAAACCCATGGTTTCATTTTGTGCTTAGCTGAGGAATTTGCTTTATTTATGTAAAAATTTCAGAGAGGCTCACCCTGGACTAGCTGGATTTTAATCTTTAACACGAGCCATTATTCAGTTTATTCTCCCTTTTTGAGAAGAGAAATGAGTTCATATGGCTATTTGATCTGTATTTTTGAGTAAGAGGTACATTATGTACTAAATCATAAGTTTTTGGATTTTGTTTCTGAGATAATAAATAAATAAAAGTAGGTTGGCCTCAAATTCACAATACTCCTGCCTCAGCCTCTGAAGTGTAGGATCATAAGCTTTTGGTCATGGAGGAAATTACTTCATTTTAAAAACTGAGGAGACTGGAGCTCAAAGTTGATATGTCATTCACTGAGGTCACAGGAGCAGCTACTGGAAGCAGTAGGATAGGCATGGAGGGTCTTTGAATTTTTTCTGGTAGTTTTTGTCTGGTATTTGTGTGTGTGTGTGTGTGTGTAGGAAATACACACAGATCTGAAGAGGAAAAGTGCGGTTTCTTCCTTGTGGTACAAAGTGCTTTCTTTTCAACATGATTTCTAATTTCACATCCACAGCTGAAAAATACCAAGATTGAAGTTTTGGAAGAGGAGCTAAGACTGGCCCGAGATGCCAACTCTGAAAACTGCAATAAGAATAAGTTCCTGGATCAGAACCTGCAGAAATACCAGGCAGAGTGTTCCCAGTTCAAAGCAAAGCTTGTGAGCCTGGAGGAACTGAAGAGACAAGCTGAGCTGGATGGAAAATCAGCCAAGCAAAACCTAGACAAGTGCTACAGCCAAATCAAGGAGCTGAATGAGAAGATCACCCGGCTGACGTATGAGATTGAGGACGAAAAGCGCAGGAGAAAGACCGTGGAAGACAGATTTGACCAACAGAAGAATGACTATGATCAGTTGCAGAAGGCAAGGCAATGTGAGAAGGAGAACCTTGGCTGGCAGAAACTGGAATCTGAGAAAGCCATCAAGGAGAAGGAGTACGAGATAGAGAGGCTGAGGGCTCTGCTGCAGGAGGAGGGCGCCCGGAAGAGAGAATATGAAAATGAGCTGGCAAAGGTAAGAAACCACTATAATGAGGAGATGAGTAATTTGAGGAACAAGTATGAAACAGAGATTAACATTACGAAGACCACCATCAAGGAGATCTCCATGCAGAAGGAAGACGATTCCAAGAATCTCAGAAACCAGCTTGACAGACTCTCCCGGGAGAACCGAGACCTCAAGGATGAGATAGTCAGGCTCAATGACAGTATCTTGCAAGCCACGGAGCAGCGGAGGCGGGCTGAGGAAAACGCCCTTCAGCAGAAAGCCTGTGGCTCAGAAATCATGCAAAAGAAACAACACCTGGAGATCGAACTGAAGCAGGTCATTCAGCAGCGCTCGGAGGACAATGCGAGGCACAAGCAGTCCCTGGAAGAGGCTGCCAAGACAATTCAGGACAAAAATAAAGAGATCGAAAGACTCAAAGCTGAGTTTCAGGATGAGGCCAAGCGCTGCTGGGAATACGAAAATGAACTGAGTAAGGTAAGAAACAGTTACGATGAGGAGATCATTAGCTTAAAAAACCAGTTTGAGACGGAGATCAACATCACCAAGACCACCATCCACCAGCTGACCATGCAAAAGGAAGAGGACACGAGTGGCTACCGAGCTCAGATAGACAATCTCACCAGAGAGAACAGGAGTTTGTCTGAGGAGGTAAAGAGGCTGAAGAACACGCTGGCCCAGACCACAGACAATCTCAGGAGGGTCGAGGAAAATGTCCAGCAGCAAAAGGCCACTGGCTCAGAGATGTCACAGAGGAAACAGCAGTTGGAGATTGAGCTGCGACAGGTCACTCAGATGCGAACGGAGGAGAGCATGAGATACAAGCAGTCTTTAGATGATGCCGCCAAGACCATCCAAGATAAAAACAAGGAGATCGAAAGGCTCAAACAATTGGTAGAAAAAGAAACCAACGAGAGGAAATGTCTGGAGGCTGAAAATTCCAAGTTGCAGAGAACCCAGTATGACCTTCAGAAAGCCAACAACAGCGCAACCGAGACCATAAGCAAGCTGAAGGTGCAGGAACAGGAATTAACACGCCTGAGAATTGACTATGAGAGGGTTTCCCAGGAAAGGACAGTGAAGGATCAGGACATCACGAGATTCCAGAGCTCCCTGAAGGATCTGCAGCTGCAGAAGCAGAAAGTAGAAGAGGAGCTGAACAGGCTGAAGAGGTCAGCCTCAGATGACTCCTCCAAGAGGAAGATGCTGGAGGAGGAGCTGGAGGGCATGAGGAGGTCTCTGAAAGAGCAAGCCATTAAAATCACCAACCTGACCCAGCAGCTGGAGCAGGCGTCCATTGTTAAGAAAAGGAGCGAGGATGACCTCAGACAGCAGAGGGATGTGCTGGATGGCCACCTGCGGGAGAAGCAGAGGACCCAGGAGGAGCTGAGGAGGCTCTCCTTGGACGTGGAGGCCCTTAGGCGGCAGTTGGTGCAGGAACAAGAAAACGTCAAGCAGGCTCACTTGAGGAATGAGCATTTCCAGAAGGCCATAGAGGACAAAAGCAGGAGCCTCAATGAAAGCAAAATAGAGATTGAGAGGTTACAGTCTCTCACCGAGAGCTTGACCAAGGAGCACCTCATGCTGGAGGAAGAGCTGCGGAGCCTGAGGCTGGAATACGATGACCTGCGCAGGGGCCGCAGTGACGCAGATAGCGATAAAAACGCAACCATCTCCGACCTAAGGAGCCAGCTGCAGATCAGCAACAACCGGACCCTGGAACTGCAGGGGCTGATTAATGATTTACAGAGAGAGAGGGAAAATTTGAGACAGGAAATTGAGAAATTCCAAAAGCAGGCTTTAGAGGTATTCACAAATATTTGATCAAAGCTTCACTGTTTCTCCATACCTGACGCCTGATCTAATCTGAACTATCCTCTTGCTTCTTCCAGAATGTCTAATTTTTCTCTTTTCCTGCTTATGTACTTACTACTTGTTTGATCTATATACTATGGCTTTAAAACAATTCTAATGCCATTTGCCCATCTGTCGTGTTGCTGTGTTGGATGCCAGTCTGTTGGAAACCTGTGCTTGGCCCTACTTTAAAAACTTTAGCATGAGAAAAACATCTAAGATATTTCCCAGGAATGTTCCACTCTCCTTTTCTAGAAGGTAGCTCTTGGCTGGGGCTCGCTCTGAGTGGCACTGCTCAAGTTCCTGCGTTCAAGTCCCAACATCAAAATTTTAACATACTAAAATAGAAGGTGGTTCTTATTTAGTGATGTGTACGTACATCTTTAATTCAACTTTTTATCAGTGAAATGTATTAACTCTTACAAAATTTTAAGTTTCCACCTTGCTTAGATGACTTTTCTGCATGCATTATCCTGTTGTCTTTTGATTAGGATCCTAACATTTCTTTCTGTTTTAAAATAACTTCTAATATATTTGATCTCTGTGGACAATATTTGTGTGGGGCGGGGTGATGTGTGTATTTGTAAATTTTTATTGCTTTATTAAATGTGTCAGTATAACATTCCAGGTGAGATGTAGGTACAGCAGGGATGCTAAATTACCCTCCTTTTTTCAAGCTATAATTACTGTTAGAAATAAGGCAGGTCGACGACTTCTAGTTTTGTCTATGGAAAAGGAACACAAAACAGTAAGTATGAAGCCATTGACCAATGTGGCAATCTACATTTTCATACTTTTTTTTCCAGGTCTGTGAAGGTAACAAATTAATAATATATGCAGGGAAAATGCAGACAGGGAAAATGAGACTATGTTTACATATGTAGGAAAAGAGGTTAAATTACAATGATCACATGTTAGCATCTAAACAGCATTTTCCCCCATTTCTCTCTTTTTAAATTCTAGGCATCTAATAGGATTCAGGAGTCAAAGAGTCAGTGCACTCAAGTGGTTCAGGAGAGAGAGAGCCTGCTGGTGAAGATTAAAGTCCTGGAACAAGACAAGGCAAGGCTGCAGAGGCTGGAGGATGAACTGAGCCGTGCCAAAGCAACGCTCGAGGCAGAAAGCAGGGTGAAGCAGCGCTTGGAGTGTGAGAAACAGCAGATCCAGAACGACCTGAACCAGTGGAAAACTCAGTACTCCCGCAAGGAGGAGGCCATTAGGAAGATAGAGTCAGAAAGAGAGAAGAGTGAGAGAGAGAAGAACAGTCTTAGAAGTGAGATTGAGAGGCTCCAAGCGGAGATCAAGAGGATCGAGGAGAGGTGCAGGCGGAAGCTGGAGGATTCCAGCAGGGAGACGCAGTCCCAGCTGGAAACCGAACGCTGCCGGCTCCAGAGGGAGATTGACAAGCTCAGGCAGCGCCCATACGGGTCCCATCGGGAGACCCAGACCGAGTATGAGTGGAGCGTTGACTCCTCTAAGCTGGTGTTTGATGGGCTGAGGAAGAAGGTGACGGCGATGCAGCTCTATGAGTGTCAGCTGATCGACAAGGCAACGCTGGACAAACTGTTGAAGGGGAAGAAGTCAGTGGAGGAGGTGGCTTCTGAGATCCAGCCTTTCCTCCGGGGCGCAGGGGCCATCGCTGGTGCTTCCGCTTCTCCCAAGGAAAAATACTCTTTGGTGGAAGCCAAGAGAAAGAAATTCATCACCCCAGAATCCACGGTCATGCTTCTGGAGGCCCAGGCAGCCACGGGTGGTATCATCGATCCCCATCGGAATGAGAAGCTCACCGTGGACAATGCCATAGCTCGAGATCTCATTGACTTCGATGACCGCCAGCAGATATACACAGCGGAGAAAGCCATCACTGGTTTTGATGACCCATTTTCAGGCAAGACGGTATCTGTTTCGGAAGCCATCAAGAAGAATTTGATTGACAGAGAAACCGGAATGCGCCTGCTGGAAGCCCAGCTTGCTTCAGGGGGTGTAGTAGACCCCGTCAACAGTGTCTTTTTGCCAAAAGATGTCGCTTTGGCCCGTGGGCTGATTGATAGAGATTTGTATCGCTCCCTGAATGATCCCCGAGATAGTCAGAAAAACTTCGTGGATCCAATCACCAAGAAGAAGGTCAGCTACATGCAGCTGAGAGAACGATGCAGGATTGAACCGCACACAGGTCTGCTCCTGCTATCTGTACAGAAGAGAAGCATGTCCTTCCAGGGAATCAGACAACCTGTGACCGTCACCGAACTGGTTGATTCTGGCATATTGAGACCATCCACTGTAAATGAACTGGAATCAGGTCAGATTTCTTATGACGAGGTTGGTGAGAGAATTAAGGACTTCCTCCAGGGTTCAAGCTGTATAGCAGGCATATACAATGAGACCACCAAGCAGAAGCTTGGCATTTATGAGGCCATGAAGATCGGCTTAGTTCGACCCGGTACAGCTCTGGAGTTGCTAGAAGCCCAGGCAGCCACTGGGTTTATAGTGGATCCTGTCAGCAATTTGAGGTTACCTGTGGAGGAAGCCTACAAGAGAGGCCTGGTGGGCATTGAGTTCAAAGAGAAGCTTCTGTCTGCAGAGCGAGCTGTCACTGGGTATAATGACCCTGAAACCGGAAACATCATCTCTCTGTTCCAAGCGATGAACAAAGAGCTCATCGAGAAGGGCCATGGCATTCGCCTATTGGAAGCACAGATTGCAACTGGTGGTATCATCGATCCAAAGGAGAGCCATCGTTTGCCAGTTGACATGGCGTATAAGAGGGGATATTTTAATGAGGAGCTTAGCGAGATCCTCTCAGACCCAAGTGATGACACCAAAGGCTTTTTTGACCCAAACACCGAAGAAAACCTTACCTACCTGCAGCTGAAGGAAAGATGCATCAAAGATGAGGAGACAGGGCTGTGCCTTCTGCCTCTGAAAGAAAAGAAGAAGCAGGTGCAGACATCACAAAAGAATACCCTCCGAAAGCGGCGAGTGGTCATAGTTGACCCAGAAACCAACAAGGAGATGTCTGTTCAGGAGGCCTACAAGAAAGGCCTTATTGATTACGAAACCTTCAAAGAGCTGTGTGAGCAGGAGTGTGAGTGGGAAGAAATAACCATCACAGGATCGGATGGCTCCACCAGGGTGGTCCTGGTAGACAGGAAGACGGGCAGTCAGTATGACATTCAAGATGCTATTGACAAAGGCCTCGTCGACAGGAAGTTCTTTGATCAGTACCGATCCGGCAGCCTGAGCCTCACCCAGTTTGCTGACATGATCTCCTTGAAAAATGGCGTTGGCAATAGCAGCGGCTTGAGCGGTGGTGTCAACGATGATGTTTTTAGCAGCTCCCGCCACGAATCAGTAAGTAAGATTTCTACCATATCCAGCGTCAGAAATTTAACCATCAGAAGCAGCTCCCTGTCTGACCCCCTGGAGGAGTCAAGCCCCATTGCAGCCATCTTTGACACAGAAAACCTGGAGAAAATCTCTATCTCAGAAGGTATAGAGAGGGGCATCGTGGATAGCATCACTGGCCAGAGGCTTCTGGAGGCTCAGGCTTGCACTGGTGGCATCATCCACCCTACCACGGGCCAGAAGCTGTCTCTTCAAGATGCGGTCTCCCAGGGTCTCATCGACCAAGATATGGCCACCAGGCTGAAGCCTGCCCAGAAGGCCTTCATTGGCTTTGAAGGCGTAAAGGGAAAGAAGAAGATGTCTGCCGCAGAGGCGGTGAAAGAAAAATGGCTTCCCTACGAGGCAGGCCAGCGCTTCCTGGAGTTCCAGTTCCTCACCGGAGGCCTTGTTGACCCTGAAGTGCACGGGAGGATCAGCACCGAAGAAGCCATTCGGAAAGGTTTCATCGATGGCCGCGCAGCTCAGAGGTTGCAAGATATCAGCAGCTATGCCAAAATCCTCACCTGTCCCAAAACCAAATTAAAGATCTCCTACAAGGATGCCATGAATCGCTCCATGGTGGAAGATATCACCGGGCTGCGCCTTCTGGAAGCCGCCTCCGTGTCCTCCAAGGGTTTGCCTAGCCCTTACAACATGTCTGCCCCAGGTTCCCGCTCTGGGTCGAGGTCCGGATCTCGCTCAGGCTCTCGCTCTGGGTCCCGCAGCGGGTCTCGGCGGGGAAGCTTCGATGCTACCGGGAATTCCTCCTACTCCTACTCCTACTCATTTAGCAGTAGCTCCATTGGGCACTAGTGGTCAGAAATGGTTGCCGTACTTCAGAATCGTTTGTGTGAATTTCTACTTCATCTTAAATAACAAAGAAAACCCGGTGCTTGCAGTATAGCGGTAGAACGTTCTATGCTTCACACGTAGCTACAATAAAGTTCCAGTAGTAAAGGCTCATTTGGCTCTCTAGCTTTTGGCTCAACTAATGTAGTGTGCTTCCAAGTAGTGAATGTGAAATGGTAATCACTTGTAAGGATAGCGCAGATTGAATTTAGAATTTATTTCTTCTCTTCTGTGTTTTGATTAATTTTCTGTAACTTCTTTTTTTTTTTGGCCTATAAGGTCCAATTTCTGGGCTTGGAGATAGAGATTAAACTGATTGCTGGTGCCTTAGTCCTCATTTTGTTGTTTCTCACCTAAATAGTTATCCTTTCCATACTAGGAGAAAACTGCCCCCTCCCCCACTCCAAGCATTGTGGCCCAAGCTTCCCTTAGTTTGAGAACGTAGATCGTCTTACCCGTATGCTCTTAAGTGCACTTGCTTGGTTTGGTATTACTTTGACTATGTCCACAATAGCAGCAAGCTTTGCTCTTTGTTAGTCAAGGTTTTCTGTTTATTTGGCTTGTCATTTTCTATGTGCTTTAAAAAAAGGTGTCTTTATGAAGTTTACTGTTATGGCAATAAACTTTTAGACTTTGGAAATGTTTGTGTATTGATTTCATAATGCCACATACATACATACATACATACACACATACATACAAGGACATTTAGTGTTTGATTTTTATGTATCATAACATAGCTTCAAACAATTTGTTTAGTAACTAACTTAATAAGAAAACCCCTCAAAATACTAGGTTGGATTTTTTTTTTTTTTTTTTTTTTAAAGAGATGGTCTTCTGAATTTATTTCTTTCACTTTAGCTTCTTGGAAAGAAGCTTATGGAAGTAGATCATTCTAGAGTCCAAAGCCCTGTTCCGGTTTATTGTGGATAAGTTCAGCAAAAAAATATCATAGTACTGGGGAAAAAAATAAAATGGCTGAGAGTCCTTTCTGGATAGACTCAAAGGAAGTAATGTTGCATTTTATCCTCCAAAAGGAAAAAGAAAATGTTCTCGAAACTGTGGGAATGGTCCCTGAAGAGTTCATTGAAAAATAATCAAATACGAGCTTGTGTATAAGGAATGATTTACTGTGCCTCATGGTTTCAGTTCATAATCCTTGGCTCCATTGCTTTTGGGTACATAGTGAGGCAGAACTTCATGGCGGGGGGGGGGGGGAGGGGGGAGTATATGGTAGAGGATGCTTCAGGGTGGGCAGGAAGGGGAGGGGAAATAGACATGCCCCCAGTGACACTTCCTCCTAAAATTTCTAACATCCCTCAAAGTAGTTCTACCGTTCAGGGACCAAGACTTCCACAACAAGCCTATGGAAGACATTTCAAATATGTATTGTGTCTGGTATTGGGAAAGGTTCTGTTAGAATTCAATAGAATTTACAAGTCCACTGACTGCAAGGCATTTGCAGTCTGGGTGGGTACAGGAGACACACACACATAAAACATAAAGCAATCAGTGGGATAACTTCCATCCACCAACAGGATATACACAAACAAATTTTGTATAGATAGAATATGGAACAGCAAATAAAAAGCTAAACACACAGAACCAGAAAATCACTTGAAGTTCATTTCACTCGCTGAGTTCTATATGCCACACCATAGGTCTTAGGTTAGAAAAACATAGTATAAAAATAGCCCTTGTAAGTCTAAAGGGAAGAAGAAAGGTTGGGGGGTGGGGGAGAAAAAACATTCAGGAAGTTCCTGTGGTAGACCTGGTTGGTTCTTAACCACCTCAGGCTTCCATCACATACCACAGATCTTTAGGCTTAAACAAATCTATTACCCTTCAGTTCTGGAGGCTGGAGGGCTGCAATTCAGGTGCCACAGGGTTAACTTCTGGGCCATCTTTTTTTTTTATCATGGTGTTTCCATACATACCATTACACCTTGTTGTTATTTGTCCCTCTTACTGCTCTCCTTTCTCCCCTCTCTTACTGGTCCCCTCCCGCTAAGTAGTCTTTTCCTTCTGCTTTTAATGTCACATGTACTCCATTACTCTCTCTTACTTCTCCATCCCCCTCCCTTTAGATCACACCCCCTCTCAATCCTTTATTTTAGACACACACACACACACACACACACACACACACACACACACACACACACACACTTAAATCTGAATTCTGCTTAGGAGAGAAAACATGATGCTTGTCTTTCTGAATCTGGCTTATTTTGTTTAACGTAATGATTTCCAGTTCCATCATTTTTCCTGCACCTCTACACATACCACAGCTGAGCACAATTCCATTTGTATATACACCCATGTTTTCTTTATCCAGTCATCTGTTGATTGATTCCTAGATCGGTATCTTAGCTGTTATAAGTAGTGCAGCAGTAAACATGGGTGTGCAATTATTCTTGTGATAAAAAGCATGGAATGTTTTGAGGATTTGCATGCCATCCTTGCACAAGAGTCATGCTAATCTGTATCACTCCAATTTGTGCTGCATAAGAGGGTGTCTTTTATGAAGACTTAAAACTTCAAATTAGGACCCCACCTTTACAGATTTGTTTAATCTCATCCCTTTAAAGGCCTTATCTTCAAACATAGCCACATTATGGCTGTGGAAGTTTTGGGAGAATCTAGCTCAGCCCATAATAGAAGCCTGGCAACAAAGACTAATGAATGGGGTTGTGTCAAAGACACGTAGGGTATGTCTTAGTCTGGCTTTCATAGACCAAAAATAAGATGATTCAAGTATCAACAGTAATAGCAAAGGTACTGTTTGCTATTATACTATATACTAAATAGCAAAGTATTATATACTTTATACTTTAAAGTATACTTTATACTTTATATATATACTAAATTTATATATAATACTAAATTTTAAAGCTTTATATTTGTTTAATTAAACTCAAGTCATGGTGAAATAAACAACAAAATGGAGGTGATGATTAAACAGAGATTAACAGCATTGCTGTAGAATAGCTCCTCAGGTTAAAACAGTGACCAGAGAAATGGGGTCAGCTTGCAAGATTTCCCTGTGTCCTCCAGGTTTCTGTAAAAGTTGTTACCAAACTCTGAGATAGATGGGACTTTTAGGCTGGCAAGATAGCTCTGTGTATAAAAGTGCTTGCTGTGCAGGCTTGCAGCCCAGAGTTTGTTCCCTTGGAATCCATGAGAAGGTGGGAGGAGAGAATTGGATCCACTGAGCTGTCCTTTGGCCTCCACACGCGTGCCTTGGTACTGACCAAAACCAACTTGGGGAAGAAAGGGTTTATTCCATCTTATTGGTTCCAAGGCACGAGCTTGGGTAGGAACGGTGAAGGGATGCTAGCTTGCTTTCCATGGCTTGCTGTTATGATCTGGGACTAGCTGCCCAGGGTGGTACTGCTCACATCAACCATTGATCAAGGAAATATCTCACAGACATGCCCACAAGCCAACCTGATAGAAATAATTTCTCAGCTGAGATTGCCTCTTGCTAGGTCACTCTAGTCAAATTCACAAAAACTAACCAGCATGCACTGACATAGTCTACATGCCAAGGCGCCAGGTACTGTGTAGAACTGTAAGTTCTGTCTTGCAGTTATGGGGGTGGGAGTGGGCTGGGTTGCTTCCTGTCCCACCTCATCTGTGTACTCTAATTTGCACAGCAGGGGTTTGTTAGCTGCAGCCTGAATTCTGGGAGAGAAAGGGAGGGCAGAGGGAAGGAGAGAAAAAGACACAGCTACTGGGTCTGTGATCTTACATCTACCACTTGGCTATGAAAATAAAGTAAAAAGCAAAGTCATGTTGGGTGGAATGTGAATAATAACTCTAGAGCTCAACCCTAACTCCACGTCTGCTTGAAGCTGCTAGCCCACGTTGGGTTTTACTGGTCATGTTTTTCTTATAATACTCACTTTTTTATTGTTTAGTGAATGACCTTACTCCTTATTAAAAGTAAAGGGTGGGAGCTATACCATTTGCCTTTGGAAATAACTGGCAACCAACACTTCCCTCACAGTTCTTTCACTGGTGGTAAAATGTGGGGAGGGGAGTACAGATCTGCTAACACAAATATAAGAGAGATTCAGTTCTGGGGGTCCAAATAAGACAGGAAGACTAAAGGCTGACTCTTACAAAAGAAGAGGTTCATTTGGGTATAAAGCAAAACACCTAACATTGATAGAGCTGTGTCAAAGACATGGAGGAGGGAGGAAGTTGATTTCCACTGGCCAAAAAAAAATCATTTGGATATTAGCAAGAATTATAATGATAATGAAATAATAATTCTGAATTTTAAAACCTAAATTCACACCCGCATTCTATGGTGAAATAAATAACAAGTTAGAGATGTGGACAGAACACTAGGGTAGTTGGTGTTCCTTGTCAAGCCGACAAAATCTTCAGACACCTGAGGTGAGCCAATGAGCATGCATCCCTCTGGGGGGGATAGTACTTTTTATGTAATTTTTATTATAAATATGTAGCATGTATCTTTATTAATGGTGACCTGTCTCCAGCCATCCATAAGGTCAGTGCCTGCTGACACACCTGCTATTGAATGGGTTACTTGACACAATCATATGGTGGGTTCCAGGATAGCTACTAAAATTGTTTCTGATAATTTAATTATAGGCAAAAATATTTACATTTTTGTTTTTATTGAATCAAGCTTACTTATATTAAATTCTGTTTTAGAAAGTGACTGCATAACTGCTACTCTAGTCAGAACCTCCCCTGTAAGCAGATTTTAAAATTAAAGTGCTGAAATTAAAAGATATACCAGGTTGGATTGAAGTACACCCGCAGGCATATTAAGTTAAATTAAAAGCCCAAACCAAAACCCTGACGCAAACATGTCCTGAGACCAACCACATAAAAATGTCATATCATGGGTGATGGAAAGCCATATTTTCTTTTAAATCTCAAAGAATAATACTTAGATTTTTAATTCTCACAAAAAACTGTAACTGGATAATCATGTTCAGGTTACATTATATGGATTACAAAAGAAGCAAGAACAAGGAGTATCACTTTTATAAAAATGATCACTTTGTCACTATGAAAATACTACATGCCACTAAATAATTTTTTTTTGGTGATGTTATTAGGGAATGAGTTTGCAAAACACGGTTCATTTCCCAGTACCCACATGGTAGCTCAGAACTATCTGTAACTCCAGTTCCAGCAGATCTGACACCCTCTGCTGGCCTCCAAAGGCATCAAACACACATGTCGTACACAGACATATGCAGGCAAAACAACGATACACACAAAAATAAAAAAATATACTTTTTAAAATTAAAAATATTCAAAGCAGTATGCATGTGAATAGTACAGTACTGTATGTTGCCAACACTATTATAAATGTACAGAACACTTTAAAAACTATTAAAAATCTCAACAAGGAAGCATTTAGTGGCAATGAATTCAGTGTGACCTGTGACTACCTAGTGACACTGAATACAGTCAGTGGAGGCTAGCTCTGGCCTTTCCAGGATGACCATTCCTAGGATGGGAAGCCAAATATATGTCAGGCAGGAATTTGGTCTCTCATACCCCAGCACAATATCTGTGCCTTTCATTAATATGCTTGCTCAAGGAATGTGTAACAGATTTCCATCGAGCAATAGTG
The DNA here is from genome assembly GCA_030556225.1 of Cricetiscus sungorus. Lineage (NCBI taxonomy): Eukaryota > Metazoa > Chordata > Mammalia > Rodentia > Cricetidae > Cricetiscus > Cricetiscus sungorus. The sequence continues at coordinate 6,261,371 of JANBXA010000190.1, forward strand.
TTTCCAAACACAGTTCCCAAGCTGCAGGGGAGTCTGCAGCAGGCCATTGTGCCGGAGGCTCAGGTGCTCACATTTTCCATTAGCTTTATTGTCTGAGGTCCACGGGGCCAACCTGATTGCTAGTTCATCAGAGCTGCTTCCAGGGCAGGTGGGGTGCAGAACTGCAGGCAGCCCTCTGAATTTGTCAAAGGAAGAGTTTGTAGTTCTGTTAGCAATGCTGACTTCTTCAGGCTTAGAACTCAAAGTGTTTGTTCACAGATGTAAAACCATCAAACTGTGGAAAACACCTAACTCCCACAATACAAAGGAAAGCTTGTTAAAACTGAGATTGACATCATATATTAGTCCTTTAGTTGTACACATTTTCTGCACTTTCATACAGACTATTCTTACTGTGGAAGTGATGATGTTTTTACTGCATCAAACAGTCGCTGGGAACGAAGGTTGTCTGTCTATCACTCCAGTCTAGCAGCCTTAGTGTGTCAATGGTGTGATCACTGACCCAGGATTCATTGGCAGTGCCAAGTCCCTCTCTGGTCCCACAGTCGTTGATCTTTAAGCTTGCTTTGTAGGTTTTTAGGAGTCCTTGAGTTCTTTGCTTACTATTTATCTTTGAATGGTTTGTAAAGGGTTACCTTCTAGTGCCAGCAATTTCAAATGAAGGTTTCCCAATGGACAGGACAGACTATTAATACCATTGTTGCTTAGTCAAGCTTTCCAGAAGGCCACCGCAGAGCTGTTTCGTCTGGGAGAGTTTAACTTGTTGTCCCTCAGGTCTGGCACAAGGATCATACCCAAGGCTTAAGACATTGCACTTAATGCAGTGGTTCCCAACCTGTGAGTTGTGACTCCTTCAGGGGTCACATTTAAGATATCCCGCATACTAGATATTTACATTACGTTTCATAACAGTAGGAAAATTGCAGTTATGAAATAGCAATGGAAATAATTTTATGGTTGGGGGGTACCTTGGAGTTTCTATTGCCATGAAGAGACACCATGACCATGGTAACATTTCATTGGTTGGCTTGTTGTTTCAGAGATTCATCATGGTGGGACATGACAGCATGCAGGCAGACATAGCCCTGGAGAAGGAGCTGAGAACAGAGGGGGAGCTACACCTTGTTACTGAAGGCAATTGGAAGTGGTCTGTCTCACTGGGCATGGCTTGAGCATATGTGAAACCTCAAAGCCCACATCTACAGTGACACACTTCTTCCAGAAAGACCACACCTACTCCTACAAAGCCACACCGCCAAAGAGTGCCACTCCTTTTAGGGACCATTTTCTTCCAAACAACCACAGGGGTCATCACAACATGAGGGACTAAATTAAAGGTTCACAGCTTAAGGAAGATTGAGAACCACTGTGTTAATGTTTCAATCTAGCCTTATCTACACGTAATTCTTTCAGTAGCCTGCCTGAAGGAGGTTCCAGTAGAACACTCCATTTCTTTAGTGTTAATTCTAATGATTCCACACTGGTCAGTTCAGGAGGCACAGGCTCTGAGAGACTTGAAGTATAGCCCAAATGCTTTAATCTTTTTGTTTTGCTTATTTCTGTGGGCAGACTCTTTTGTTGTCTACTATATAGACAGGATTGCAGCAGACTGAGTAGACAAAAACAAAAATAGCAGGCAGAGTTTTCAGATTGTTTGAAAGACCTAAATCTTCTAAACTAGAAAGGTTCAAATCTCTCCAGTTTAATTTATTTTGCTAAATATATGCCACCTTCAGGTTTCTTATGTTTCTAATTCCTAGGCACATTTTTGGTTTGTTATGGCTGACATTAAGTTTCTGAAGATTTTCTAGATCTTTCATAGCAGAAGGAAGGGATATCAGCTGACAAGAGTCAGAAGCCATCCAAGAGTGACTGTGGTCGATTGCTTGTGATGATGAGCTCAGTCAGACCTGTCTGCTCTCGCTATCATTCAGGAGATCATTCCCAAGGTTCCTTCATGCCAGGTTGAGCTGGCTGCTACTTAGAATGTAATCTGTACCATTTCATGTGTTGGGCCCGGGACTGAATGAGAAGGGGTGAGGTTGCTGAGTGTGGGATGTATGCACTTATACCATGTTCTCTGGTTCTTTACCGTGAATGCTGTGTGACTAGACTCCTTAAACTCCTACCACAGTGGTATCTCCTGGGATGATGGACTGTTACCCTGGGCTGTGAACCAAAATAAACCCTTTCTCCCATGTATCGGTTACTTTTCTATTGCTGTGATAAAATAAGATGTGGATATTTCATGACACTCTCTTAAATACTTTTGTCAAAGTACTTTAGTAAAGAAACAAAAAAGAAACTGAGACAAATGTCTATTAATAAATGTGAACACGTGACACTACATGGGAAGAATGATTTTTAACTTGTAGGAATGGGTCAGTGGAGGGTTATATGGCTGTGTTGGAAACAGTTTTATGGTCTGTGTTAACTATGCTCATGCCATTTTGTAAAGCTCTTCCATTTTGGCTAAATAATAATAACTGTTGACACTAAAGTAATTTGGTTTCCAAAACTAAATTAACTGGCTTTTATTATTATTATTATTATTATTATTATTATTATTATTATTATTTTAATTCTTGACGTCTGTCTTATCCATGCTCAGAAATGACTGGGCACGAGAAACATCTGTCATCTGACATTCCACCATTTTCTTCGTTTTCCTACTAGCTACCACTTGTAACACCCCATCAAAGGCCCAAAAGAAAACTTGCAGTCTCCTTTCTCTTTTCTTCTCTGTAACTACCGCAGACTGGTGGTACAAGTGTTTAATCTCAGTACTTGGAATGCAGAAGCAGGGACATCTCAGGTCTTGTCTCCAAAATGAGTTCCAGGCCAGACAGCCAACCTACACAGTGACACTGTCTCAGAGAGGGGAGGCGTAACTGAAGAGAGAAGAGAGGAGCCTGTCCTAAATTAAGAGATTTTAACAAATTATAGCCAATTGGTTAAAATATAATAAAATTGCTGTAAGAAGAATATGACAGACTACAATTAAACTATGCGTTAGATTAATTTATCATTTCTTTGTTTTGTTTTTTGAAACAGGAAAATATTCTGAGCATGTGCATTCGAACAGTTGGGATGAAGAGTCAGGAAGTTATGAAGACATTTAGAGTAATTGAAAGTGGCAAAATGCTAATGAGCTAAGTGAAGGCTACAGCGACACTTTTTTGTTATTCTCTAAGATTTCTTGTCGATATAAGTAATTTTTACTAAAAACGCTGAAGAAGGGTGGGGAATGATGCTCTGGGGAGACAGGTTGCAAGTACAAGCCAGCTGTTAGCAAACGAAGTCTGGCCCAGAAGAGCCCGGAAGACACCTTTCAAAACTACCTCTCCCGCCCTGCCCGCGGCTCTTTCCTATAGGCTGGTGCCACCCCTCGGCCCCGCCCACAGCTCCCAGAAGCCCGCGCGCGGTCCGCAGTTCGACTACTTCCTGCGTGGGGCGAACGGAGAAGATGGATGTTGAGCCTCCTCCTTTGGAGGAGCGGCGGCGGCTGCAGGAGGAGTTGAGCGAGTTCGTAGAGAGCTGCTGCCGGACTCTGGAGGAGGTGACGGCGTCCCTGGGATGGAGCCTGGATCAGCTGGGCCCCGGGGACGAGTCGGAGGCCGAGGTGAGGGACGAGGCTGCCCGGCCTTTCCGGGGCTGTGGGCTTCTCTCCGAGGGGAAGGCGCGCGTTCCGCCCGGGTCTCTCCGAGAGCTACACTCCGGTGCGGTGCGGTGCGGGGCAGGGCAGGGCTTGTTGGGTGCGTGTCCTGGGGTGCTGCTGGTGGGTTTGGCGATTTGCTTTGTCATTTGTCATAAGGATTCCTCATTGCATTAAAAGTCAGTATCAGGAAAGCTGGAAGGACGCTACCAAGGAATGGGAGCCAGCAGCTGACCCTGAAGAAGTGTAATTGACTGAATTATCTTGACTTTTGTCAGGATGAAGGGGAATTTGCATTGTGTGGTGATTTCTTAAACCCCCTACGTTTATTTTTGCCGTAAAAACAAAACAAAACAAGTTTTAAGTCATACGCCAATGGAAATATCTAAGAGATGTTTGATTTACATTTAAGCTACACACTATTAAAATTGAAGTGGAAATTAGAAGGAAAATACCCTCTATTGTTCCTTTACAAGTATATTTGGAGTTGTGAATTAACCAATTATAACTCATGGATTAAAACTTAGTAACGGTGCAGTAAAGTGGATTTGGGGGAGAGCTGAGAATTTTTGAGTTATGTATTAGATAACTTATGGAATTTCCAGGCCATTGAGCAGGGCCCACTACACCCTTCTATATCATTGTTTACTCAGCATCAGGATATTAACGCCTAACAATTTATATGTGGCACTACATTACTTAATTTAAAACTTAACCGTAACCCTCCAAGGCGAGAGTGGTTGGCAGCATTCTGCAGATGAGGAAACAAAAACGTCAAAGTGGATTCACTGATACTGAATGGCAGCTGGGGTTTGAATGCAGGCCTTCTGGCCTCTGAGAATCTGTGTACTTAATTGCTGTGTGTAAAACTCCTTTGTAAAATCCATAGATACTGACAGTAAGCTGTGGAGTACATGCTTATCTGATACTCAGAAGAGTAAATGACTTAAAAACAAAAACAACTGGAAAATGACATTGATAATTTCTAGGATAGATGCAATCCAGACACTTAGTGAACCTCCATGTTTGTGCGATACTGACTAGTGGAAAATAATGGCATGGTAGAGAAATTTACCATGGTACCAGTGAGGGGGATACAGAGAAATGACAGCTGTAGTATTAACTGTTTGGCAAAGCCTGTGATGGACAGAGTTAAAATTTTTGTAGTGCTGGTTATTATAGGCTATGGTGGGTCAGTAAATACTTCTGGAAAAGTATGATTTTAAAAAATCTCTGTGTGAGTGTATGGCCTAGGTTATGGATCATTGACTTTTATCTTGTTCAAGGTCTCTTGTTGTCTTGATACTGCATACACCACCATTCTAGCTGGTCTATGCGCTTTTGGTTATTTTCCTGTTGCTCTCCTGTCTCATAGTGGGGGCACAGACATTGCAGATGCATATTAACTATGCCTGACTTTTGCATGGGTTCTAGGAATTTGAACTTAGGTCCTTATCCTTCTTTTACTGAGTTGTCTCCCTAGCCCTGCCCCCCTCCCCCCAAAAAAATTCAAAGCTGAAAAGTATGAGTAGAATTGGCTAGATGAAACACAGAGAAAGCATTAGCACACATGGAATTCCAGGCTTAAATGATAAGATTAGAGAGCTTTAAGTATTTACGGGTGGCTAGAACATTAGGAGGATAGCTTGTGGCCAGGCATACTGGTACACACCTTTAGTCCCAGCACCTGTAAATTTGAGCAAGCTGGGACTACAGAGTGAATTCTAGACCAACCAGGACTCCTTAATATAAATGCAGAAAGGAATGATGATAGGTAAATGGTTAGAGCCTAAAGGTCCTTGTCAGTCATACTAGAGAATTTTGTTTTATTGTTGTTTGTTTCTTAAATGAGGGCAACAGGGAGGAGGCATAAACAAATTTTAAGTCAGGGCATATCCAAATCACATTTGTGTTTTTAATAAGTTATATATCTAAAAAATTATTTAGTACTTACTATAAACTAGGCTCCACTCAAATGTTTTCTGTGTATAGTCATATATTTTATTTAATCTCCATGATATCTTTGTGAGATGAGGGTTTATTACTCCCATTTTATAGATGAAGAAACAACCTTCAAGGGAAGGTTGATTATGTTGCCCAATATCTTATAGCCAGCAAATGACAGAACTGAGGTTTCAAATTGCTGCATTGTGGAGAATGGAGAGCAGCCATCCTGGAAGCAGACATAGACAGCAGTTAGATCGCTGTTGTAATCCAGAGAGGTAACTGTAATTGGAGAAGTGGCACTGGGGATAGAGAGAATGAAGAGGATTTCAAAGATATATATAAGACATAAAAATGTCCGACTAGGCGATTGCCTGGATGTGGTGACTAGGGAAGAGGCAGTTTCTTGAGCTGGTGGCACCTTTCACTGAAGTGGGAGAAAGCAGTTTTGGGTGCTGTGAGGCTTAGTTACTTCTGTGTTGCTGTGATAAAGTACCCAAAACAGCAAGGTAAGAAAAGAAAGTGTGGGGCTGGAGAGATAGCTCAGTGGTTGAGCATTGGTGCTCTGCTAGAGGACCCTGGTTCAAGTCCCAGCACCTACATGGCAGCTCACAATTGTCTGTAACTCCAGTTCCAGGAAATCTGATACCCTCATAGGCAAAACATCAATGTACATGAAATAAAAATAAATCATTTAAAAAGGAAAGGATGGTATGACGATTAGTTTTGACACAATGCAGATTTACCTGAGACAGGAGTCCCACTAAGGAATGGTCTAATTAGGTTGACTTGTGGACATCCCAGGGAGGGATTTATTAATTGGATTAATTAAGGTGGGGGAATTCACTCCGAAGGTGGTTAGCCCCATATTATGGGCTGGGCCCGGTACTAAATTAAAGGAAAAAATATTCCAAACACTAGCATGTCATGCAGTCTTTGTCTCATCCTGTAATTGTGGCTGTGAATAGCTACTTTACATTTGCGCCTTTGCAATGTGACTTCTCTGCAGGATGGATTGAAACCTGGAACTGTGAGCCAAACTCTTCTTAAGTTGCTTTTGCTGGATGTTTTATTACAGCAACAGAACCCAGTTTAAGGTAAAGTCTACAGGGGCTTGAAGCAGTTGGTCATTGCATCTGCAACCAAGAAGAGCCAATGAAACTTTGTGCTCAGCCCATTTTCTCCTTCTATATAGTTTAGCAACCTGACCTAGGGATTAGTTCCACCACCTTCAGCCTCAAAAATTAACCTAATCAAGATGCTTCTCCATAGATATAGGTTCAGAGGCTCTAGGTGAGTCTAGATTTTATCAATTTGACAACAAAGATCAACCATCACACAAATCATGAATATATTGCACTTATTTTTGGTACAAGGTACTTAATAATTATTAAAAGGTTTAAGGAACATTATTGTGTGTATTTGATGTGGGGTAGGTCAGGAAAGTTTTTTTTGAGAATCATTTCTCTCTTTCCAACTTTGTGTGGTTTCTAGGGATTGAGCTCAGGTCATCAGACTTGCTTGGTGAATTCTTCACCATCTGAGCCACCTTGTTCCTAGTATAAGGTACCCAGGAGAGACACATGACTTGGGAAACTAAAATATAATGAGAATTGAAACCAGCATATCACTAGGAAAACATGCTATCGAATGACAAGAGATTAATGATTACACGAAATATCAGCACTCAAAAGGGACAACTGCAGGAAACTGAATAATAACCAGAGGGGTAGAAATAAACATTTATTAGGAGCTAGATGTGGTGATGAGTGATTGTAATACCCAGCACAATGGAGGCTGAAGCATGAAGATAGTCATAAGTTCAAAACCAGCTTGGGCTACATAGCAGGAGCCTGCCTCACAAACAAAATAAAACATGGGCTGGGGAGGCCACTGAGTTGATATTGTGCTTGCTTCAGAAGCATGAGAATTCCCAGAACCAGCAACCTCAGTACTGGAGCCATAGGGACTTGCTGGCTAGCCAGTCTTGCTAGATTAGGTGAACTTCAGATTTAGTAAGAGACCTTGTCTCAAACAATAAGGTAGAGAGTGACTGAGAAAGACACCTGATGTGGATCTCTGACCTTCATATGCCCATTTACACATGTGCCTCTATATACATGTGTACATACGGACAACAAAAGAGAGAGCTCCCAGGACCAGGAGCTCAAATACAACTACATGTTCTTTGGCTTCACTAGTGGCTGGTGCCAGTGAGGCAGTGATGGCAGATGTATAGAAGTAAACTTTTATCAATGGCTGTGAGTCTGGGGGGACAGTGAATCAATCATTAAAGAAGTTAAGCTCAGCTGGGTGATGATGGCGCACGCCTTTATTCTCAGTGCTCTGTAGGCAGAAACAGGCAGATCTCTGTGAGTTCAAGGCCAGCTTAGTTACAGACTGAGTTCCACGATAGCTAAGACTACACAGAGAAACCTTGTCTTGAAAACAAACAGACAAACAAACCAGAAAAAAAGGAAGTTAAGCTCTGAAGGGCTGGAGAGAGGACTGAAGCTTTAGATTGATGTAATGAGAGAATCCCCCCCCCCTTTTTGTTTTTTTTTTTTTTTACAAATACCCACATTGAAGGGAGCGCTACAGAAAAGGAAGTACTAGATTATTGTGTAAATACTATTTTCCTCTTTCTGTTTGATTTTTGCAGGATGAAATCATGATATGCCCTTATGATTCCAATCATCGTATGCCTAAATCATCACTAGCAAAGCACATGGAATCTTGCAGATTGAGAAAGCTGGGTTATGCTAAAGAGGAAGAGGTAATACTTGTTTATTACATCATGTTATGTAAGTCATTCCATAAGTAAGTCAGGAGAGTGTATTGTGAGCCATTGTAGAATAGATAGTATTTTATCTAACTTCACAAATTGTGAGATATTTAAATAATGGTATCATTTATTTCAAATCTTAAAACAATTGTGCAGTCCTTAAGAATACTAGCTAAAATTTCTGTGTTTTTTTTTTTTTTAACTGTCTAGGATGAAATGTACAATCCTGCTGTTTTTTATGAGAATTTGAAGATTCCTTCAGTTACTTTGAGTAAGTATATTAGATTGTAATTGAAAAATAGTCAAGTTTTTGTAGCAAAAGAATGGGTATTATTGACATTCTTATGGTTAATGATAATAGCAATTAATACACAATGAAGATAGTTCATGTAATGTAAAAATAGGACTGGGCTTATCTTAACAGGGAGTAAAAATCCTGCAAAATTTTGTGTGGTAGACCAGGCATGGTGGCACACACCTTTAATCAGCACTAGGGAGGTAGAGGCTAGTGGATCTCTATGAGTTTGAGACTGGTTTACACAAGTTCAGGTGACAGAACTGTTAACACAGAGAAACCTTATCTCAAAACCAAACAATTATATAGTAGGACACATACCTCGCTTCTGGGTTGTAAGAAAAATATGACCATACAACATTGACCGAAGACTCAAGGGAAGGTGGGATTGTGATTCATACAATGTGAAGTGAAGATAAACAGAAAATTGGAATGGGAAATGTATTCCAGTTGTTAGCAATATATGGAGAAAGTCTTGATTGACCTTTAGAAACAGATGTCCTGATTCAACTTAGATATGTAACCTTTGGTGAGATATTGCCCAATTTATTGCTTACATTTCTTTATTTTTTGTGGTACTGGAGACTGAACCTAGAGTTTCTTATTTGTCAGGGAAACACTATCCCCATCCCGTAAAGATTATGGTAAATCTAATACACTTCAAATGGTGTCTGGGCTCTAAGAGATATTAGTTGCCTGCACATGCTAATCCTGAACGCCTGATTATGTTTTCTGACCTAATTGGAAACTGATCACCTCTTAGGCTATAGCTAGCTCAGAAAGAATTCTTACTGAGATTATAGGCTGTGATTCTGGTTTTTCTTTTTCAGATAAGGACTCACAGTTCCAGATAATTAAACAAGCTAGAACTGCAGCTGGGAAAGATGGGGATTGTTATACTCCAAGTAAGTGTTCTTGTAGTTGTTCCAGCTAAGCTGTGAATCAAGATACTTCTTTTCTCCCTCATTATAAGCATGACATGACTTCTCAAGAAAACCCTTGTGAAAACGGTTACTTTGGAAAAGGATCAGTTTTACACTTAACAATGGAATAGCTTACATTGTTTCAACTTGATTATTAGCTGTGTCCTATTTAGATACACAGGCGGCTCCCTCTAACACCATCTAGCCAGGGTGCTGTTTTGACATTAACTGATAGGTGTGATTGTGGGTGAGTTTTTTAAAACCAGATTATTTAGTGAATAAGTGTACTGAATAAGGGTGTCTTGTTTTGTTCTGTTGGGGTGTAAGTACCTGACTCTGAGAGCTTGAGAATATTGAAATGTACATACTGCTCAGTGTGTAGGCTCCTTTGCTGCTCTTAGAATATTCCCTCCTAAGTTTGTATTTGTGACCTCTGAGACATTGAATGCTCAGGAAAGTACAAGTCCTTTTGTCATAGAGGGCTTGTGAGTTCTCATGCCCAGCTGAGAGCTGTTTTAAAATGTTTCTGCCTCAGAGTTTAACAGAAACTAGAATTGAAAATATTTTTAATTATAACCTGAAGAACAGCTTCATCCTAACAAGGAAGGAAGGAAGGTAATAAAAATTTTGATTTTTGAATCTGGGTGTGACATTTAGTCAGAGCACAACTGGCTCATCTTACCAAGGTTGTCTTTCTGTGAAAGGAGTACTGCTCCTTACATGCAGGCAGGCAGGGACGCACACACGCACGCACTCACGGTGGTGTCATCATGCAGATTTTCTCCCTTCAGTCTTTTCTCAGAGCTATTCTAAGAGACCATGTGCCACTATCTAGACTTGGTTTCTCCTGAGTTGCACTGTAACTTTAGAAGGAAGATTGTTTTGTTTTTAAACTATATCTGTGTTAGTTACTTCCAGTAGCCAGAAACACATTTTCATTGTTTATTTGTGTGTGGTGGGGGTTGGCATATGTGCCATAACGTGTGGAGGTCCAAGGACAACTTTAGGAAGTCAATCCTCTCCTTCCACAATATCACTTCTGAGGGTTGAACTCATGTGGCCAGGCTTGGTGACAAGAATCTTTGTCCTCTGAGCCACCTTGTCAGCCTAAACACATTTCTTATATTTTCTTTCAAAGCTCCCACTGTGGTGCCTGTTGGCTTCAACTCAGCTTTCAAATTTACCGATTCCTGATTTGTGATCACTAAGTTTTTTAGGATCTCTGTTTGTTTGTTGGCCCTGTTAGTTAATAGACCAGTAGTAGAATAATTGTTTTTAAATGAAGGCATTAATTAATTAATTAATTAATTAATTATTGAGTGTCTTGACTTTTAAGCTCGTAGCTGGTTTAGATAGATTAGTTTGTTTTGGAGTTGAAATAGCATTTGGATCATGCAATCCAGTGTCTATATTTTATAGATAGGAAACAAACTGGCTAATAGGGCCAGTTTGATAAAAATCCTTGTGTGTGTGTGTTCATAAAGCCTTTGGTGGTTTTTGTTCTCTAATAAGGCTTTCCTCCTCTGTACCTTCCCCATTTGTTTCTTTGAGACAGGGTCTCTGGCCTAGGCTCCCTCAGTCTGACAATGCTCTTAACTCAGCCTCCCTTGTGAATGTTGTGTGTCCCACACATCCAGCTAATCCTTTTGTTTTTAAACTTCTTTATCCCAGAGCTCTTTTGCATGTTTCATTTTTTTTTTTTCCCAGCAAACTTGTGCTATATTAGAGAATTGCTTTTCCCTCCATATATGTGAAGAAACTTACCTTTGCTGGGTAACAAGCAAGGCTGCATCCAGAATGAAATTCTGTCTTTTGTCATAGGCTCTCAATTGAGTTTTTCTATTTTGGGTTACAAATGACCTTCATGCAGTCATAGTCATGGACTGGGGTTCTTTTTGATGTTCATACATGTATTACATCATTGTGAGAACATCAGATTGCACACACATGCTCATGTCAGTGCTACTCGCATTCATATATTGTTAGTCTAAAGAAGTAAGCCTGCTACTCACCCTTGCATAAGTAATTTGTGAGTGTTTGCTCTTTTGCGTAGTAGAACAGTTGTCTTTTGAGAATAGATCTGGCAAGTGCTACAATAATTGGTAGGCATATTGTCTAAGAAAAAAATTAATGTGCGGAAAGTGTCAGTCCGACATGGGTGAGCTTTATATAAGTAAATGACTTAGAAAAGGTCACAAGGTGTAAATTTATAGAACTAGACATTCTCAGAAACAGTTGTGTTGGGTTTTTGGGTATCAGGTATTGAATTACTTTGAACCCAGTAGAGAATCTTATTTGGCTTTGAATTTTATTTTAAGATTTGATTGCTTTGAATAACTATTTTAATGTCATCTGTAATCCTCTTTTAAAAATGTGTTTAAATCCCATGTAGGGATCTGCATTGTTTTAAAATTAGGACTGTCTTTGTGATCTACTTATATCTTAGATATTTTCACTTCTGTGACCTGAGGACAAAAATCTCTTTAACCACTTTCTTACTGATTTATTTACATGAACATGAAGCAATATGCATTTCTTCATCTTATTAATGGTTTAAGATGAACTAGAACGGAAGTCTTTTGGCAGTGAATGTTTTCATTGTGGCTGTTGTGTCAGACCTAAGCTCTGCTGACCTCCACATGATGGGAACTACATAGGCCTAGGCACTGTCTTGTGCAGCTATTTTGACTGGTTTTATAACAAAGTATTAGTTTTGATCATTAGTAGTAATTTTATGCTTAGTGGTTTATTTATTAATTTATTTTTCTTTCCAATATTAAGCATTCATGTTGTTGTAAGTTTTATGACACATATTTGAGACATGGTGAATAATTTGCTATCAGTGTCCCACAGAAGAACCTTGGAGGGACATTTGGGCAAGTTCGTTTTCTCTCATGGGCCTTATTTTTTCTTTTTATTTAATGTTAGGGATTGTTTCTTTGGGGGTACCACACTGAGACAGTTCCTTTTACTAAAGTATGTGTGTCGTGGGTAAGTTTTCCCATGATGGCATGTGACAACAAGAATGTGCATTAAGGTAAATTGAAGTCTGGTTTTGGAATAGAGAGTTCTTGATATGGGACTAGGTGATGGGTGCATATGGTAAAGTCTGGTCTAGTTCTCTGTACTGTGTAAATAAAATTGATCAGAAGGATAAATTGTGTTTCATTTATATTTTACCACAATTATAGAATTCAAGAAGAGGACACAGACTTACAACACATAAAACCATATGGAAACTTGCAGTTTGAAAATTTATACTTCCTATATATGAAGCTTGCTTAAGTGCGCTTATCCTTTTTTTTCTTTTTTTAAAATCACAAGTATCTTTTATGAGAGATTTAAAGTGTAGTTTGTTGCTTAACCTTTTCTGTACTTTTTCTTTTTCAGTAATTGTGGTGAGTATAAAGAGGAATTAGGAACCTGAATGTACTTCTTATTTAAAGATATGCAGTATCCTTTTTGCAAATGATATCCTTTTAAAAGTATCACTGAAACTTCTGACTTTATCTCAATAACTGTCACTCTTAGAAGTCTTGGTTTGGAATTCTGATTGCATTTATATAAGTTTAAGTATTAGTTTCTATCATAAAGAAGTTTAAGATTAATGAGTAAGAGAGAACTTTGAACTTTATTATTGCACTGTTTTCTAAATTTTGTAATTTTCCTCTCAGATTTTTATAGCTGATATTCAAAGGAATTAGGCTGCCAAAGCCAGCTTTATGTTGTATATTCTATTTAATACCTGGCTACATAGTCTTTTGATAGTGCCTCAGCATCAGAGTGATAGGCTGATTTAAGAGGGATTCCCACTCATTTCGAACCCCTTGTAACATTATCTGTATCCATTAAACCACAGCCTCAGTGCCTCTGAGCTCTCCTTAGCTTGTGGAGAAGGGCAAATGTGGAGTCATTTCTTTTTTTTTTCCCTCTCTTTCTCTCGCTTTTTTATATGCTTAGTTCTGCGGATGCTCTTACTTGAATTTTTCTTTTGCCTCTTATCTGAGATGTTAATGAGGTCTGGGGATAGCTCCTGTTAACTCCTTTATGGTGACCTAGCAAACATTAGCGTTCCTTTAGTCCTGATGTTCTCTTTGCAGTAGGAAGACTGTTTTCAACTGCTTTTTTTTTTTTTTTTTTTTTTTTAACAATTACAACCATTTTATTTCTTTGAGAATGTTTGAATCTCAAAACAAAATTTTTCTTCGATGTTTTAATACATCATATCAAGGTATTGTATTTATTTATTGTTTGTTCGTGAGCAGATTTTAGAATGATCGTAACTAATTAGGTTTGCTGCTGCTACCTTTTCTATTTGGTTTAGTTAAGCCAGCATACTTTATCTTTTGGAAATAAAAACTAGTTTAAATAGTCTTCTCCTGGTCTTAGGAACTTTAAGATTTCTACTTTAAAAATAAAACAAGTCTCACTGTGTAGTCTGCTCAGGTTGACCTCTTGCTGTGTAGGCCTGACTGTGATCTCCTTAATTCTGAGAGCTAGGATTACCAGTGTGTGCCATCATACTTGACTTAATTTACAGTTTTTGATTCCCTATTCTAGTCATTGCACAGATGTAATGAACTTGAATATTGAATGTCTACTAATGTTTCATATGAGTTTTTTTTTTACATATTGATTAGTTTGTTTTCAAAAGGACTAAAATTATACATTGGACACTAAAAATATTTTCAGCTTTTATGAGAAGAAAGGCATATGCACAGGAATAATTGCTCCTTTTGTAATAAAAGTCATTCTGAAGTTATACAGAAGCTTTCTTAGCTTGTTTCTGTGGCTTGTGCCTCTAGTCCTAGTGACTTGGGAAGCTGAAGCAGGAGAATCCTTCGAAGCTCAGAGTCTGCATCAGCCTGGCAAACATGGCAAGACATCGTCATGAAGGGAAAACAGGCTTTGTGATGAGCAAGTCATTTCCTGTGGTTATTACTGCCTGTGTGGAGAGAATAGCAGACACCCATGGACATTACCATTTACCACTTCCTTTTTTGTTTGTTTGTTTGTTTTTGTATGTAAAAAGCAGCTTGTGTTAATATTTTATTGTTATAGTACACACTTAAGGACAGTGTAAGTCTACATGCTTCATCATTTACTCTTGTCTTATTTTCTCTTAGGAATGTATTCTTCATTGCCTGTTGAAGTTCCTCTGAATCACAAACGATCTGTTTGTGACCTTACCCAAGCAGATCGTCTTGCCCTGTATGATTTTGTCATTGAGGAGACAAAGAAGCAGCGATCTGGTTCTCAAGTCATTGAAAACGACAGCGATCTGTTTGTAGACTTGGCTGCTAAAGTCAATCAAGGTTTAAGATGAATACCATTCTTTACATTTCTTGGCATTCTGTCTCATGAGTGTTAGTAAAGTGATTTCATTTTTGTGCCACTTGAGGTGGGATAAGGTGGCTTTTTTGTCATCTTATATTGACATTATTAATTAATGGAATTACTTATGAGTAGAGTTTTTCTTTGACTTATACTTTAAATAGTTCCACCTATAAGAATATTACATTTATGTAATCTGTGGACTTGAACAATTCTATGTTTACCTAATGGGTTTTTTTTTTTTAAGTGATTAAAAATAGCCGGTTTGTGTACATAATGTAGAATATTTTGAAACTTTTTGTGTGTTACCATGAAACATACTGAACAGGATTATTCCTAACTATAAGTTATTAATTTTAAAAGTGGGAATAGTGAGATAGATCAGTGGTTAAGAGCTTATAATGCTCTTGCAGAAGACTTTGGTTTGGTTCTCAATGGCATCCCCATTGAGTAGTTCATAGCTGCCTGTAACTACTATTCCACGGGACCAGATGTTGTCCTCTGGACTCGACAGACACCTTATTCACATGGACAAAACATGCATAATATAATATATAGTACATACATTATATACATATGTGAATTTAAAAGCTTCTAAGGATATAATAATTTTATTCTTCCATTAGATAATAGCCGAAAAAGTCCAAAATCTTACCTGGAAATCTTGGCAGAAGTGAGAGATTACAAAAGAAGACGCCAATCCTATAGAGCCAAAAATGTTCATATAACCAAAAAGTCATACACTGAGGTAAGTGTCACATAATTTTGTCGCACTTGTGTTGAAAATAAAAATTTCGCATAGTTTTCTGTTTGGAGGTTTTTCTGAAGTGTTCTGAGTTGGTAGAACATGAGACTTTTAATTCCTTGGTGGTGGGTTCATGTCCCACATTGGGTGCCAAATGTAAATGGAATTCTTACTTGGTTTAAATAATGAAAACCCAGAGTCAGATATAGAGGAAAATGCTGAGAGACCAGAGAGAAGGAATAAACCACAGTGATACCTTACCTCCTTAGCATTTCAGCGGACAAAAGAGCAAATTTCTATTTCTCCAGGCTTATATTCGCTTTCCACCCAGCCATCTCACTTCCTGTCTGTATGTACAGATCTCCAGACCTGTGTGGTTACCTGTGTGGAAGCTCCATTCTCTGACCTTCAGACAGGCTTTATTTGTACAAGCGAGATATCACCACAATGCCACATCTAGTTTGTACTTGTCCAGTGTTCACAGGCCCACCTCTTTGCCAGACAAAGGCTCTCCTAGAATATCATCTGTGGAGATTCTATAACCTTTTAAAGACACTTTTTGAGAAAGTGGTACTGTGTTGTCATGAGAGTGTAACTTTGGGCTTTCACCTGTCCTTGGCTTGAGAAAGGGTGGCTCTCTATATTGTCCTCTCTGTCCTGGAATTCGCTATGTAGACTATGCTGGTATCAAAGGCACAGATCCTCCTTGGTTCTACTTCCTGAATGCTGGAATTAAAGGAGTATGCCACCATATTCCTTGACTTGAGTTGACTCTGCTGTTTGTCATTGGCTTGCATGAGTTATTTGAACTTTTTTATTTTAAATTTTTGAGATTTTTTTTTTTTTTTTAATGTGTATGCCTGAGTATGTGCATTATGCACGTTAAGGTGCTCATATAGGTCAGAAGAGGGTGCTAGATCTGGAACTGGAGTTACAGATGGTTGTGAGCCACCACATGGGTGCTAGGAATTGAAATGAGTCCTTTTGAAGAGCAGCCAGTGTTTGTAGCACACTTTCTAGCCCCCACTGAGCTTTCTTAGATTCTGGGAGAAACCCCTCCTCCTTTTTATAATAGTACAACCTTTGCAGAATTATCATGAGGAGTAATCAATATGATACAAACCCTCAGCTGGGCAGTGGCCAACACACACTTTTAATCCCAGCACTAGGGAGGCAGAAGCAGGTGGATGTCTGAGTTTGAGGCCTACCTGGTCTACAGAGTAAGTAGGCTAGTTATACAGAGAAACCCTGTCTCAAAAAAAGAGAAAAAGAAATTCCTCAGTAAATATTAGCCATTACTTTTTGCATAACTATTTTTCAATATTTGCTTTTATTTCCTGTGTGAGTGTTTTGCTTGCATCCATGTCAGTGCACCACTTGTGCAGAGGGCAGAAGAGTGTCAGATTGCTGAGAGTTGGAGTCCAAATGTTTGTGAGCTGCCATGTGGATGCTGGGAACTGAACACAGGTACCCTGCAAGACAAATCAGTGCTCCCAACTCTTGATTTGTCTCTCCAGCCTCTTTTACAGAGTTTTAACATGTGTTTACATACTTTACTAAATATTTAGGCTGAAGTTTTATTAATCCATTCATCGACTCATTCATTCACTGAGACAGGGTCTCTCACTGTATGTAATCCAGAGCTCGGGCTGTCCTGGAACTCAGGGTGTCTCAGGGTGAACTCATTCTCAGCAGCCTTCTTTCTGGCCTCCTGAGAACTTATGTTCCTTAACAGTCTACCTCCTGCCTCTACACTGGTAATTTACCCCTTCTAGCTTTGCTTGCATTTTACCCTTCCTAGCTTCAGTTTAATGCCTTACATACTTTTTGTTTGCTGTGGACTAGATTTTGGCAAGTTTCAGCAAAAAGTTACATGTTGTAGTTATGTGCAGCCCACTGCTTAGGGTCTGTAGAGGATAGCAACAGATGCCATCTGAGCTTTCAGTGCTGAGAGTAAAACATGTCAGACTGTTGTGTCCTGAAGTATGAGGGCACAGTGGTTCCTTTAAAAGGTCTTAGAGGCCACAGCTGTAAGAGAAAAAGGAAGCTAGGATTAAGGAAACTCCTTGGCCTTTTCGTGTGTGTCAGACGTATGCTAGGTGGATATCTAAGTTAGGGTTGCTGTGTAGGGACACCATGGCCAAGGCAGCTCTTACACAGTTCAGAGGTTTAGTCTATTCTCATCATAATGGGAAGCATCTCAATGTGCAGGCAGACATGGTGCTGGAGAAGTTGCTGAGTTATTCATCTGGATCTACAGGCAGCAGGATGAAAGTGACTCTGGCTGGTCTTGAGCTTCTGAGACCTCAGAGCTGACCCCCCAGTGTCACACTTCCTCCAACAAGGCCATATACCCAATAATTCTGTGGGAGCCATTTTTATCCAAACCACTACAGTGGACTTCAGGGAGCTCATGTAGAGCTATCAAAAAGTAGTGGGCTGTTGAAGAGGTAGCAGGGCTGGAATGTGACTGCTGTGTGTGGCTCATGCCCCTGTGAGGCTCACATTGGGCTGCTGTGGGTTTCCAGGGGAAAATATACAGTAGGCAAGAAGTAGGGCTAAGAACTTTCCAGTGGAAAGCAGTGGGTATTGCAAAGTACAGATTTACAAACATTGAGGGTCTTTGGGGGATGGCTGGAGCTTAGGGTTCTGTGGAAACTGCCTGGGGTACTCACTAAGGCTTCTTGTGTGGTGTCCTGAAGTCATGGAAGACTCCCAAGCCCTGTAGAGTGTTGGCATTGTTCTGTGCTAGCTTTTGGAACTATTGAAAGTTTTTCTGAGGGAGGGAAAAACCTGTCAGGTCTGAACTGTAGTAGTTTTCTCTTTGTTTTTCAGACAGGATTTCTCTGTGTAGTCCTGGCTGTCCTGGAACTCACTACTCACTATGTAGCCCATCCTGGCCTTGGACTCAGAGAGATCCACCTGCCACTGTCTCCCAAGTGCTGGGATTAAAGACATGGGCTACTTCACGTGGTCTTTCTTTGGTAATTGCCCCTATTTCCTATACTTTGAAACATTTCCTTGGTAGGCAGGAGAGAAGTGTCAGCTCTGTTTTGGTTTTATCTGTCTTCCATGGGACTTCCTGTGCTTGATAGTGTAGATAAGATAGAAAAAACTTTCAAGTGTGTCTCAAAGCTTGTGGACTTGACTCTGCAAAGTAACTGTAGGATTTCATATTCTGTCTTTCATCTTGGTTTAGTTATAAGGTTTAAAAACATGTTTCATACAGAAGTTCTGAGACTAGGAACAGCAATAAGAATTCTGTACAACTTTACATCATGAGTATTGTGCCTTGTATACTCACCATTTCCATCCACCCCTTCCTCTTTGATCCTTCACTCTTTTTTTAATTTCTAAAAATTTTACTTGTAGTATGATGAGTTTCATTCTGATGTTTTAATGTACATGTGCCATTATTCTTTGCTCTTACTCACGAATCCTCTTTGTCTTCTGTTGTCCCCCCACCATTTGCTGGTTCCCCTCTTTCACCTCAAATAGTCCCTCCTTCTGCCTTCATGTCACTTGTATTCCATTACTCTGTCTCTTTTTATCCGCTTGCCCTTTCTCAACAGTGTTTCACTGTGTAGCCCAGGGTATTCCAGAATTCTTTTGGTACTGGGATTATAGGCATAGTTACCTAGCCACCATTTTCCCTTTCTGTACATCTTTTACTATTTTGTATCTGTACATTTTTTTCTTGCATTATCCAAGAATAAGTTCCATATATTATGATTCTTTATCATAATATTGTGTATCTATATACACAATATCATGATTGTGTATCTATATACACAAAATAGTGTATGTGTACTTCCAAAGAATAAGGCTATTTTCTTAAATAGTCATAACAAGCTCCAACTTGAAATTGAACATTGAAAAAAACATTGCCATTTACCATTTATTCACTAGTGTGACCAGTGCCTTTTTTAAAAAATAGTTCCTAAATACATGCATCTCATAGTCCATTATATCATAGCCCTTAGTAGAAAAAAATTATTTTTAATTCCATGTATGTGTGTGGTTACATGCACATGAGTGCAGGTGCCCAAGGAGGTCAGAAGAGGGCATCAGATCCCCAAATCTTGAGTTATAGGTGGTTGTGAGCCACACCACATGGGTGTTGGGAACCAAACTTGGTCTTAAAGAGTGATAGATGCTTTTAACCCTATTTTCTGGTTTTACGATCTTAATGTTTAGAACAGCTTCCTTATTTGATATTTGGTTTTGCTTCTCCCAAGGTAATTCGGGATGTGATAAAGGTGCACATGGAAGAACTCAGTAACCACTGGCAGGAAGAACAGGAAAGAGCAGAAGATGGTGCTGAAAAGTATTGTCTTTACTGATAGAGCACTTGCTTATTTCATTTTCTCTTTGTATTGAACCCAGGGCCATGCATTTGCTGTGTAGTGTGCCTCTCGTGTGCTATACATTGTATGTCAGGTTCACAGTAGTATCTTTTTAATGTGTCGTCTATATGAGCTATTAAACCATAGTGTTTCCAAGACTCTGGTTACTTACTGTGATTCATTGGTGCTTGATTATTGACGGTGCTCAGAATTACTGTTCTCAGAGTTGTGATGTTGCCAGGCATAAGGATGTACAACCATGTTAGGAAAATAGAAGTAAGCACCATTGTAGGGGTGGTTTGTGGAGTATCATATTATGCTTGTTTACTTACACCCTAGCTGCCATTGGTGTGATTCATTATACATTAGGTCTGCGCATGCAGTGGAGAACGGAACTGATGGATGCTCCTTTCTGTATTTCTTTATTGCAGGAATGAAGACAGGCGGTCGGCTTCGGTAGACTCACGGCAGTCTGGTGGAAGTTATTTGGATGTGGAAAATTCAAGACATAGAAGGGCTCGGAGTAGGAGCCCACACAAGCGAAAAAGAAATAAGGATAAAAGTTCTGAGTCGAGAAGAAGGAAAGAAAGGTGAGTCTGTTTACCCCCGAGGTATGCATCATTGTTGACTTTGTTGTAGAATGCAGGAAAATAAATTGTAGGAATAAATTACAGCTGGGGAGGAATTCATGGAATTCTTCAGATTCACCGTTACTTGGTTCATAAATTAACCCTGTAGAGTTGTGGTTCCTAGTTCTGTGTGTGTGCGAAAACATTACCCTCCCCCAGCCCCTTTTCTCTGTGGTACTGGAAATTGAATCTAGAGGCTCCTGCATTGCAGGCCAAGTGCTCTACTACCAAGCTATAACTTCAGTCCTTTTCTTCTTTTAAATTTTGAGACAGAACCTCACTGTGTTACCCAGTCAGGCCTTGAACTCACTAGAAAGCCCAGGCAGGCCTTGAACTTGTGGTCCTCTTGCCTCTGCCTGCCAAGTAGCCTTGCATAACTGAGTGACCAGTTTGGTGTCCCCCCCTCTCCCCACCCCGCTTGTCTTTCTTCTTCTTTTTTTCTAATCACTTCTTAACCTGACAAATGAAAGTAATGTCTAGGTAAATAGGTAAGGTGGTGTTAAAATATTTGCTTAGACCTTTCTTCTGTTCCTTTCTCAATCTTCATACTAATTTTCCAGTCGAATTTTTAGAATCAGACACATCTCAGTTTTTTTTGTTTGTTTTTTGTTTTGTTTTGTTTTTGTTTGTTTGTTTTTGTTTTTTGAGACAGGTTTCTCTGTATTGGTTTGGAGCATGTCCTGGAACTTGCTGTGTAGACCAGGCTGGCCTCAAACTCACAGAGATCCGCTTGCCTCCTAAATGCTGGGGCTAAAGGCATGTGCCACGAACACCCGCCACATCTCAATTTTTATCAGCAAATTTTACCCTTTACCCTTGGTAGTATAATTTTGTTAACTAGGAGATATGAATTAATATTAAGTTATAAATTTAAGCTTTTTGATCTTGTATGCCAGCTGCTTCCTGCTCATCCCCTTGGGTGTCACATTCACCAGGGCTCTGACCAAACTGTTTTTTAGTCTGTTCTTCTTCCCCAGCACTTGTGTCCTGATTGGCAGGATAACCCTCTCAAATTTACCTAAGCCGGAAGTCAGGTAGTCACTTACTGCTTACCCTCTGGTGGGGTCCAAATTCCTGTCCATTCTGCTGTGTGCCTCCCTTCTGTTCCTGTTGCTGTCTAGACTAGAGAGCAATGGTCACCTTTTGGGTTGCTGTAGATGTCTCCAAACTTACCCTCTGTGAATCCATTTCTTCTGTGCTGCCCAAGTGAGTTCTCTTAAAACTCGGCAGCAAAATTCACATTCCTTTGAATGGCTTTCAGCACTTAGGATCAGTTTCTGCTTGTTTCTTGTACTTTCTGTTACCCTGTGGAGTGCACAATCTGCCTTGGCTAGCCTAGCTTGAGTTCTCATCCATATCTATGCTATTTTGCACTGTGCTCTTCTAATTTTTCTTTTTAAGTTGCCTTTTTCTGAGCCCTATTTTACTCAAGCAAAATGCTCTTAACTAGTATGTTATTGTTTGCTGTACTCAGTGGTTCTTCCCAAGAAAGTCTTAGTTCCTGGAAGGCAGGAACTATGTCCTACTTAGTTTTGCTGTTATTATTGTTATTTGTTTGTTTGTTTGTTTTTCTGAGAAAGGGTCTCACTGGGTAGCTGTCCTGGAACTCACTATGTAGACCAAGCTGGTCTTAAACTCAACAGAGATCTGCCTCTGCCTTCCAAGTGCTAGGATTAAAGCCACCATGACTGGCTCTTAGTTTGATGTACACAGTGCTGTCAAACACTAGGCTTTCACATGTGTCTCTAGGGCCACTGGTAAAGAATTAGTTGATCTTTTTTTAAAAAACGTTATTTGTCAGGCTGTGGTGGTACACACCTTTGATCCCAGTACTCAGAAGGCAGATGGATCTCTTGAGTTTAAGGCCAGCCTAAGTCTACAAAGTGAGTTCCAGGATAACCAGGGCTGTTACACAGACAAACCCTGTCTCAAAAAGAAAATATAAATGTATGTGCTTGCATGAACTTATGGCCTGTGGAGGCCAGAAGAAAGCATTGGATGCCCTGGAACTGTAGCTATGCACACTGAACTCAGGTCCTCTGCAAGAGCAATATGCATTCAAGCCATCTTTCTAGCCCTGGTAAAGCTTTTTGTATTGTCCTGACAATTTTGCTAATGGTACTCTTACTCAGTTTGTAGGTCTAAAGCTAGCTGTGATTTAGTTCTCTTATGAAGAGGAAATGCTTGTTTAGTTCCCCTCTGACTCCCACAGGTGAATTCTTGTCCATCTCATAGAAACTGTCTTTGACTCTTTTCAGAGTTGACATGATTTCCCTCTTGTTGAGCATGTCTTATGTTCAATTTGAGAGGTTTTAGTTATCAATAAGGTATTTTGCCACTCTTGTACCTTTAGGGTTTTTGTGCCATGCTGGTCATTGCTGTGGTTCAGAGCTGGGTAGGACTGGTGGTTGCTTTGCTCCTTTGGAAGCTTGCATGGTGCCTTCTGGTACCCTGAAAGCCTGTCTTCAAGGAGAAGGCATTTATTCAGTTCCAGCTCAGGGGTCTCTGGTCCCTATGTCTGAAGTACATGGTGTCTGTCTTCTGCCATAGGGACTTACCTTCCACCTCTGTGGGACAACGAAGAACAAATAATAGCTGTAATGTTTTGGGAGTTTCTTTGACAACCCTCATCGACAACTCAAAAGAAGGCTTTTCGTGCCTAGTGCTGGAGGTTTTGTTAGGTGGTCTTTGGTTTGGCACTTAGAGGGAGCATTGTCAGCCCAGATGAGGAAGTTTTATATACATTATATATTTGTAAAGAGACTTAGGTGTAGGATGGTTTTGTCTTTGTTTTCTTAGCTAGTTAGTAGTATAATCCCTTGTAACTTTGTTCAGACATCATTATTATTGTTTTGACTTCTTATTTTTCTTTTGTATTTATCTCCCTCTCTCTAATTAGAATCTCCTCATTTTGCTTACCTGTATTTTAATCTTGATCTTAATTTTAGTAATTTGACTTTCCCTTTTTACTCTAGGAGTGGTGATATGTGTCTTTAATCTCAGTGCTCAGGAGGCAGAATCACGTGATCTCTGAGTTCAAGGGCAGCTTGGTTTACATAATAACTTCTAGGCTAGCTGGTGCTATATAGTGAGACTGTCCTCCCCCCCCCAAAAAAAAAAACAAGTGTTCAGTTCTAAATGCAAGTTCTAACTTATCATAGTTATGTCTGGTTAAAAAATACTACTGTTGAATTATTAGAAAGCTCTATTATTAAAATGTCTCTCATTTATAATTTTATGCCTATTTATTTCAGGGATGGAGAAAGACATCATAGTCATAAAAGAAGAAAGCAAAAAATATGAAGAATGTCACTGCAGTAATTACACTTATGAAATAAATAGTTGATGATGTTTTTTTCCACATGAAACAATTTTGTTTATTGAAACTAAAGACAAGCATGATGTCTAACATCTTTGCCAAATTGTTTACATGAATTGGGTTTTCTCTTCCATGAGTTCTTCCCTGTTACTTGATATCAAGATGATACAAAAAGGATGTAAAATATGTACCGGGTTAGAGATATGGATGAGCAAAATTATGACAAGTTCATTATCGGGATCTAGGTCAGGGTTTTGAGAACTTTCTATAGTTCCTGCTATAGGAATAATCAAGGGTCTAACCTTCTTGGGAACAAGCATGAACAGTCACAAACCCACACACTGACGTCACATAATTAAATCAAATCTTTAACCAAACAGATTTCCACACGTGAATATTTTCTCTTGTAAGCAATCATTCTGTAACCCAGATGTTGAGGCATTTAAAGTCTTAACAGTTTTCCCTCATCATGAATTGGTCTGTGTAACAGAAAGCAAGCATAAGGATTGGATTTAGAGAAATCAATCGATCTGAACGAGGTTTTTTTATGTAATTAAAGAAAAGTGTGAAATCAAAAAGGGCTCCCTTATCTGTGAATTCATAGGCCTTTTGTCCACCTGAGTTTGCAGTTGCAAACAGAACAGAGACCTTGTAATGCTTAAACAGATTCTCGACACTTGTCATAATCTTGTATAACTCAGTGTGTGTTGGCTGAAGATCTTACCAAATCCTTTCTAGTAAGATTCCCTTCAGTATGAATTTTCTCAGGCCCTCAAAGATTATTGTGATATGCAAAGTGCACAACTTTACCACACTGCTTACATGTATGGGGTTTCTCTACAATATGATTTTTTTTTTTTTTTGGATGATTTTAAAGATTTATGGTATCTACAAAGGCTTTACCAGGGTCTTTCCTGGTAAAGATTGATGGTTATATACACAGGGTCTCTCTCAAGTGTGTGTTCTTTTATGAATTAAGAGTACTGTGATGTGAAAAGGCTTTACCACATTGATTGTATTCATAGGGTCTCTCTTTCCAGTATGTGCTCTTTCATAAAATTGGAAATTACCGACATATGCAAATGCTTTATCACATTGATTACATTCATAGAGTTTCTCTCCAGTATGTGTTCTTACATGTATTTGGAGATTACAGTGTTGTGAAAAAGCTTTACTACATTGATTACATTCATAGGTTTCCCCCCAGTATGTGTTCTTATATGTCTTTGAAGCTGACCACGACTTGCAAAAGCTTTACCACATGGGTTATATTCATAGAGTTTCTCTCCAGTATGTGTACTTTTATGATATTGGAGACTGTAGTCCTGGGAAAAGACTTTAGCACTATGATTACATTTGACTGGTTTCTCTTCAGTATGTGTTCTTTTATGGAGTCGGAGTCAACTGTGACATGCAAAGACTTCACCATACTGAAGACTTTCATATGGTTTCTCTCCAGTATGAATTTTTTCATGCCTTTGAAGACGCCTTCTATGCCAGTGTTCAATATTATGGTCTTCCAAACTGTAGCCTGAAATATAACACTATAGCAGTGATGTTCCTGTAGGTGTCCAGCATCACATCTTTGTAGAGACTCTGGGAAGGATTCAGTAAAGGCCACTCTTCCTGAGTGAATTTGATTTGCATATCATCTAGGTCACTCCATTCTAAAATAGCTGTGTTGTGGTTTTTCTAGCTTACCCTTGCTCAAGGCAGAGCACACACAACCACTGGTGCCAGTTTCTCTTCAAAACCCGATGTTTTAATTATAATCTTTGCATAGAAGAAAAGGGCTGTTATGATCATGTAATACTAGTTATTTTAATAAATGTTTCAACCATGAATCAAAATTGTACCTTACACATGTACATTTTCCTTAATATTTTAATATATACTTATTACTATTTGTTTCATTGTTTCAGTAATTTATCAGTTTTCTTTTTCTTAATCAGTACTTCAGATGGGTAAATTATACATGAAAACATTCTCATTGTAAAAAGTCAGGGGTGAGGCTACTATGTATCACTCCACTGGAGAGTTGTAATAGAGGAACACAATTTAATTGGCGCTCTGAATGGGGAATGGTGTGGCTAAATAAACTATGGTGTAATCAGTCATAGGTTAAATTACTGTATTAGCTTTAAAAGAAATAACCTTGATCTGTGTTCACATGGATAGATCTTTAAAATGTAATGCTAAGGGGGAATGGCAAGTGGTAGGTATACTTAAGTTAGCATTAGATCCATGTGCAAAACGAAATACTATGTATTTCGTGTGTGTGTGTGTGTGTGTGTGTGTGTGTGTGTGTGTGTGTGTGTGTGTATCAGGGCTAAATAAGAATCTGGAAAACAATAGGCTGATGGATGTCTATTTGGGGAGAAATCACCCCAGAAACAGATGACTGCCACAGGTTCCCGTCCCAAGGATGCTGCCAGATGTTCTTTGTCTCCAACCAAGAATCAAGAGAGTGAACTGGGGTCCTGGACCCCAGACCTAGTCCCCCCAGGTCACACCTACATCAGTCCCCACACCACAATGGGTGTGGTCAGTGCGACAGGTGTGGTTGGGTTGGGTATCTCACTATGTGTGTGTGTGTGTATCCATATATGGTTATATTTTAAAGGTTTATTAGAGGCCATTCAAATTCCTAATTTTATGTGAAAAGGGATGTAGAAGAAATTGGGGTAGATAACAGGATTGGGAGGTTGGTCAAAGGAATCTTGGGCTTATCAATAATATATATTCATGTTGCATTTGGTAATTAAAAATTGCTATCATTTTGTATCTTGTTTGAAGTATTGTGCTCATTTTAAATATGTTTCATCAAATGTGGCTGGTTATCTGTACAAGCACCATAAGGTGTAGACTGTTCTGCCTCCAGACATGTCCCTCCCTATAGTATCTGTGCTAACATAGAGCTCTGCTTTTTGTTACCATTGACTGGGTTTCTCTTTCCCACAGCTCTTGGCATTTGGAATGCCTCAGTGTGAGCTCTGCCTTCTTTGACACAGGAGTGTATTGTGTTTATTTTTGTCTTTGAGCCCAGGTTGGTTCAGAATTTGAATTCTTGTGTCAGTCTTCCAAGTGCTGGGATTATAGGCTTGGTGACTTCACATTTTTGGTATTGGCTTGTTGGTAGCAAATTCCTTTTTATTGATGGATACTATGTTGTATTTTATCTAGAATAATTTTGACCAGAGTGATTCTGGTTTCATACATAAGAGATGGGCTCAGCTGTGCTTTTTGTTTTTCTAATATATGGTTGTATTGTAAGCTGGCCTTAAACTCAGTTGTGGTTCTTCTGCCTTAGTCCACCAAGTGTTGGGATTACAGCTGTGCACCGCCGTGCACACTATTCTTTATAAGTTAGTGATAACTGGTCACTTTCTGATATGTAGTTCCGTTGAACCAAATTTACAGAGCACCCTCTCCCTCCTTCACGGTACTGGCTTTGAACCTAGGGCCTGTGTGTGCTACCACTGTGGTATAGCATTCATCCTGAAAATTCAGAACCTCAAAACCCAAGCTTAGGAAGATGCTTAGTTCTTGCTGTGTTCCATCCTCAGAACCCACGGTTTATAATCCCAGCTCTAGGAAAGTTGAGATAGGTGAATCCCTGCAGTTTGCTGGCCTGCCAGCCTTGCTCACGTGGTGTGCTCCATGTTCACCGAGAGACTGAACAAAACACAAAGTGAATGCTGCCTGGAGACTGGCCTTTGCCTCCACATGCATGTATAGAGATGCATGAAAGTACATCCGCGCACAAAACCGCAGTACCTAGGAGTTACAGTAAAAATTATACAGAATTGCTCTTGTGAGTCAAAACCTTACAAATTATTAGTAGTTTTAACAGTGTATGTTCAACTTAACAATTTTGTTTTAAATTATGATTTCTACCAACTAAGACAAACTGGAGAGTAAGACTGGATAACTTAGATATTTTATAGACCGGATAAATGAGAACGAGAAGGAGTCGTGTGGAAGAAATGGGGACAAGTAGGACAGACAGGATGGAGAAAGGAAAAGGGCTAAGATGTAGGTAACATTCCTTACAGATGTGTAAGTGTTTAATCCGCTGGTGGATGTGCAGTTAGGTGAGCTGAGAGCAAGGCGCTTGGGCCAGTTCCCATACTGTTTGTGCTTCTGACCACAGCACTGTGAGCCTGGGAAGAGGTGTGCTTATCAGTAAAGGGTAACTGAGGTGTCTGTTGCCTGTATCCCCATGTGTGTACCGGAGGCAGCCATGTGCCAGGAGAGCACTCGGTGAGCGAGGCTGATTGACTTGAAAGAACTCTTATTATCTCCTCCCACACTTAATTCTCTCAGCAGGTTTCACTATGTTCAAGCTGGGCTTGAAGCCATGATTTCTCAGACTCCACCATCTTGAGTAGATGGAGGGACTGGCTGTGGGCATGTGCCACCACGAGCATGTCCTCACTTAAAATTGTTCTGGAAAGCAAAAAAAAAAAAAAAAAAAGCTTTCAGAACATTTCTGAAATGTCTAGGGCTTAATTGATCATTAAAGAACAGCGGTGTTGGGAGGTGCAGCTTGCAGCGAACCTTCCAGAGTTTAAAAGGAGCTACCCTCGTTCAACACAACATAATTTTGCTTACCTTATCTAGGAATTTCACTTTCTCAGCTACTTTGTCAGCCAGCAACTTGAGAAGCCATCTGTGATTTTGCAGGGCCAGTGACAATGGGCCCATTCCTCTTCCTTTTTTTTTTTTTTTTTTTTTTTTTTTTAAAGCAACAGGGCCAAGCAACCATGGATTGAAAAGCTCTGAACTCATGAACTGAGATAAAGTGTTTGCCCTTGTTTAAGTAACGTTCTCAGGTGTCTTGCCACATCAATGTGAAGCTGCCTAGCAAACAAGCCCTTTAAAAAAAGGAACCATTTGATAATACTTATTTTTCTTTTTAAGTGTTTATCTACTAGAGCGATGGCTCCATGGTTTAGAGCACTTACTGCTCTTTCCAGAGGTCCAGGGTTCCATTCCCAGCACCTTCTTGCTGGCTTACAACCATCCATAACTCCTGTCCCTGGGATCTGAATCCTCTTTTTGACCACCTCTGACTCCAGGCACCACATAGCTCTGACTGTTAGGGAACTTACACATCCTCCTGCCTCTGTCTCCCGAGTGCAGGATTTAAAAGTGTTTACCACTATGCTCTACGAAACCCAGCTCTTTTAATTGTGGCATGGTCTTACTCTGCAGGTCCTAGCTGGCCTTGAATTCACTATAGCCTAGGTTGGCCTTGGAACTCATGGTGCTCCTTATACCTTGGACTCTGAAGTGGATATTATATGCATGTCTCATCATGCCTGGTTAAGAATTGTTATTATTAATAGAGATGATAATATTAGTATCATGAATGGATACTAATAACAGTAACTTCCCCTCAGCCAGTCTTGTACAGGAAATTCATTCAGCCTTGAACAGGCTTTTGCTACATGCCAATCCTTCGGAAGTCTCCCTGATCACATCCCTGCACTTCCTTCTCCCATTGTGGATGTTCACTCTGCTGGTTTCTGTGTATCATGCCCTTGTATCTGTCCTTAGCAGACACCGCTTTTTCAACACTTGCTTTTTCAACGGTTCCAGACAGTTTTCTCTGACCCAGCTCTTTTACGCTGCCACACGGTGGGACATCTGGACATACTTCTGCTTAGGAACATCTGCCTGTCCTCTGGGACTGCTGCTGCACATATTTGGGCTATGAGTGTTCTCCCACTTGTCCTGGATGACGTGTGAATGATTCTTGAACTCATAGGCCTCTGGAACTACTGCATTTATGTGACAGTTTCCAACACTGTTTGCCAACAAAGTCAGATGCATGCCTTCCCCCTTGCCTTAACATCTTCGGGGAGCCTGAGTCCTGTCTTGCTTGGACTACGGCCTAGACTGATGATGTCTGTTTGACTGGAAGGAGAGGAGAATGGAGGGTTATTTTCGAGGTAGTCTTGGGGATTCTCAGGCAGGTGTAGTCTGTGGGTGTGATGGGCACTTGGGGTGTCTGGCTGCAGCACAGTTACTTAATGCAAGCTACTATGTGGCCACCACTGGGGTGGGTCTCCTGTAGGAAGCTGGAGATGTCTCCTCCAGGACAATTGCCTCTCTCAGATGTTACCATTGTAGGGACCTGAATACCCCTGGCCATCTACTCTCTTCGCCTTCCCCTACTACTACACCATTTTCTCCTATCACATCCCAGGACCTCCAAATGCCTCAGAAGAGCCTGGCAGTTTTTCAAAGAGCTGCCTGCAGGTGTCTGTTCCCAATAGAGCGCCAACTGGCCCATAACTTCAAGAGGCTGGGCCTGGATGCTGATTGTTACCTTGGGAGCAGGGAGAGGTGTACAGCTGACTGAGAAGCATCAGGAAAAGTTTAGGGTGACCTAGGCCCAGTCTGGGTGCCCCTCCTTTCCCTTTGCTCAGTCCTGGCCCAGGCCTCCGCCTGCCTGGTTCCTGCTGGCCTTCACAGCTGGAGGCTCAGGTCTTTGCTGTCAGCTGTGGGATGCCTTAGTGGGGGAGTGGGTTTTCCGGATACACCTGGCTTTGGGTGTTTGCAGGGCAGTTCTGGTTGCTGGTCCTGAATGTGTTTGTACCTTTACCTTCTTGACACCAGCTGTGCTCAGAGCCACCTGCTGTGTGCCTGTCCCTGTCCCTGTCATTGAGTGTGCTGCGGCCCCTTTGGAAGGTCCTTTAGAGTTGATGGCTACAAAAACTCTGGGATGGATCTACTGAGCAGGGCCTTCCTCCTGCCCCTCAGCCCTTCCCTCCAACAAAGACAGAAGAGGCGGCCACATCAGAGGGTCTCAGACTGAACCTTACTCTCCTTTTTTGATGTGCTTGTCTGTCCTAAGAGGAGCAGAAAGAATGCGAGTGGGAAGACAAAGTGAAGGCAGAAACATCAAGTTCGTTGTCTTGATGGATGCAGTGACTCCTGGCAATACCTGTCTAACAGCCTCGGATGAGCAGCCAGCACAACACTTGCTGAGAAAAGTCCTGGCCACCTGTTTTGTATCTTGTACTCATAAGACTGCTAGAAAGGGCTGCATCCATCCCCCACCCCAATTCCCTTCTAGACTCTCTCTCACATACCCAATTACATCATCAATATCACCCGAAGTTTGTGCATGGCAATTGCAATGGCCAATCTTGATTGTCAGTTTGAACACCTGGGAAGGGGAACTCCCATTTGAGGGATTGCTTTCATTATTGTCCTGTGTGCATGTCTGTGCAGCGTTTTCTTGATTGCTAATGGGTGTAAGTGGGTCCAGCCCACTGTGGGTGGTACTGTTCCCAGGCAGGTAGGCCTTCGGCTATATAGCTGACCAAGTCAGAGGAAAACTAGCCAGTAGGTAGTGTTCCTGTGTGGTCTGCGCTTGAGTTCTTGACTTGAGTTCCTGCCCTGGCTTCCCTTGAACTGTAATCTGGAAGCTGTAACAAGTTTTTTTCTGAAAGTTGCTTTTCAATCAGCACTTACATAGCAACAGAGAGGGAAAGCACAGTAGCTGGGGGTGGGCCAATGAAGGCTCATGCCAAACGAGACACTTTGCTGTAGTAGAACTATCCCACAGTCGACACTGCCAGGGTTGAGGCAGTGAATGCTCGAGAAGCCTGTGGGCCGCCATGATGTTGCAGAGGAATTTCAAGACTAAGAGAGGGATCCAGTTGGGATGCTGGCTTCATAGTGCTGGAGAAACTCTACTGCAGGCTTGAAAGTGGCAACTTCTCCAGCAGGGACTCATAGCCCTTGAGCTTTTAAATGGGGTATGCTTTTCTGCTATGGTTTGAAAAGCACAACAACTTGGCAAGACCAGTTTTGGCTATCTTCTCAGTCACCATGGTCCCATCCTCCTGGATACACAGAGCAGACCCGGACTCCCCTATCTTCTGCCTCAACACAGGCACTCCAGGAGGCAAGTGACCTGCTCCTAACAGGTGACAAACACCCCCTGCTGTTTGAAGGTAGGTGTGACCAAAGGCCACACTATTGCCTTCCACAGTTGTGGATAGGGATCTTGAGAAACCACAAAGGAAGGAGGCTAGTTAGCTGTAAGGTCACAGTGAGGCTCTCTTCCCAGCAGCCTCGACATACGCATGGTGTGCTCATAAGCAGTGGCTGGTTGGCCAGCTAGGACTTCCTGTGGGCGGAGAAGCGATGACCAGGGTGTGCAGTCACAGTACACAATGGCTGCTGGACCCACTGGGAGCCCCACCTTAGCCCTTTGAACGGATTCCTCCAGTAGTCCCGGTTCTACCTCCTCATCACAGATTAATCTCTGAAAATTTAAATTCTGCAAGCGAAAAGGAAACATACGTTTATCTTTATGACTCTTATTTCATTTGCCATAATAATCTCTTGTTCCAACCATTTTTTTCCTGCAAAAGACATAATTCTATCATCTTTTATGGCTGAATAAAACTCCATGTGTGTGTGTGTGTGTGTGTGTGTGTGTGTGTGTGTGTGTGTGTGTGTGTGTTTGTCTAGGCTGGTCGCATATCTTGGCTATTGTGAATAAGTCAATGAGTACAGATGTGCAAATATCTCTGTGATAGTCTGCAGTAGATTCTATCAGGTATATGGGGAGCAGTAGAGCTGGATCCACAGTATTTCTCATTTCACGTTTTGAGGAGCCTCCATACTGATTTACATAGTTGCCACACTGGTTCACGTTCCCACCAGTGGTGGGCAAGCATCCTGCTAAGTTTACTAAGCAGTGCGTGGAGAATGTGACAGAAATAATATGCCAAAATGGGGGGCATTTCTAAAATCAGTTGATCTCATCAGATGGCAGCCAGATGAATTGAGGAAATCTATAGAAAGGAGTTCAGGGGGCAAAGGTAATGTTTAATTTCATGCTTTGGTGATGATTGGCAGTGATGGTAATACAAATATGGCTCAAGTTACCATGTTAGAAGTGTTGGTAAACAGTATGTCACTGAAGAAGTGGCTTTTTTTTTCTTTCTTTCTTTCTTTCTTTTTTTTTTTTTTTAAGTGCCATTCAAAGATACAACTAGGGGCTGGAGAGATGACTCAGCAGTTGGGAGAATGAACTGCCCTGTAGATGTCCCAAGTTCAGGTCCCAGTACTCATGTTGGGCTGTTCACAATCACCTATATATAACTCCAGCTTCCAGGAGATAAGATGTCTCTGGCCTCTGTGAGCACCACTGTTCATGTTCACAAGGCCATACATAGACACACACACATACACATGCACACAGATAATAAAAAAATATAGCAAATTCTTAAAGACACAACAGAATCAATATGAAGTAGTAAGGAAATACATGAAAGCAAGTTTCTCTGTCCATTGTCAACTATCTGGACAGCGATGATGCTTGGTGACAGTAGGTAGAAGGACTTTTAAACTTAATAGAAAATGATGCAGCTCCCACTCAAAACTCACATTTTATGAAGTATCATTGCACAGAACACAAAAATGTATGTGAAGAAACATTAAAAATTGATAACAGCCTGAAAATTGTCCAGACTGACTTCTATAAAGGGCAAGGGATCAAATTGTTGACAGTCCTAGAAATTTCTCAAAAGGAGAGATTTTTTGGAAGTAAAATGGACAGGGCAAAGCAAATGGTTGAAAGGTTTTTCCCCCCCTTCTAAATTTGAAAAGATGTTATTGTTTATAGGATCAAAACAAAATTTGTGCCATAACATCCTGCATTTTTAGGGGATTTAAACACTCTCTTGAATGAGTTCAACATGTGCCTTCGAGGTGAAACTGCCTTGTGGCTCTGCTGTTTCAGATCCCGCAGCCTTCCAATGAAGGCTTGGCATGCTCCAGTCAAGGGAGGCAGTTTTACGCATTTTGACACATGGGCTAAACACAATCCTATGTGTATGAAAATATGTGGTTTTGCTTTTTGAGTTTGTATGAAAGACTTGAAAACATTTAAAGATTTCTGGGGAAGTAACCCCTATTTTGGTACATTTGTGACCCCGTTTTTTAGTCAACATAAATGTGGTAACTTCCAGTTTCAAATGGCACACACAGAGCTACAATTTAATTTAAAGATTTGATCGTGCCTATTGACTAGAGTTGGTTATTCAATACTGGGTGGTCAGCCCTGAAATCTTATGCATATAGCCCCACTAAACAAATTTAGCAGGTTGTATTTGTAAGGATTCAGGCATTATGCTGGCCTGTCCCTACCACCTTGTTGGATCCTAATTCCAGGGTCCTGATGGGCTTCCCCGTGACACAAACACCAAAACCAGGAGATGCAACAAGCAAGAGGTGTTTATTGAACGAGTGCACTCGGGTGACAGCAATCTCGGGGAAAGCTGCACACCCCCCAAAGGGTACAGGCTCCTTTTTATAGAGACAAACTGCAAATCAGCATACATGCATGGGGCACCGGGCGATTGATTACAAAGTATAATCTCATGTTTGAGAGATCACCCAGGTATGACCTGTTCTCATTCAAAGGATAAACCATAGAATGACTTGGAAAGTCCCCAGACTGTCCGTTGGCCAGGAGTGACCCAAACAGTGCTGTTCATCTGGGACCATTTGTTCCAGTGTTGGGGGCCTATTTCCTTGTTGTGGGCCAATGCCTGGGAGAGACTTCACTTCAGTTATTTCACCAAAGATTGATGTTTCCGTTACTAGCCCTATTTAACAGAATCAGCCTAGCATAACCACTAGCCCCATCACCGTAGTAACTTTCCTGTTCTCATATCTGTTCTTTCCTCCCATGTCAATGTCCATTCTTTATGATTTTCTATATTCTGCTTGCAAGAACTATTTTCCTGCCCCTTTCCCATATCCTTGCTCTGCAAACTAAAATCTTTCAACCTGTCAGAATACACTCAGAATACAACCCTGGTCAGTCCAGGGTTCCATGCCTGCATACAGGTGCAAAGGACCCCTTTAAAACAAAGACCCCCCATCCACTTACCTCTCTTTCAACTCTTTCCTAATGTTCCTTTGAGGAAGGCAGGACTTTACCTGTCTTTCTCTCTTCTGGCCCTGTGTCCCTTTACCTTGATCCCAGTGCAGGGCCGGGGACTTGCGACCTGTGGTTCTGACCCATTATTCATTATTGCTAAAATATATTAATTTATTTTTATATAATTATATATTAGTGGTTGCATATATATCTATATCTATATATATATATATAGTTATTTAAAAGAAGACATCAGTTTGAGAAGGAATAAGGAGAGGGACATGGGAGGATTTCAGGGAGGACAGGGGATGTAATTATATTTAAAAACATTTTTAATATAAACAATAAAAAGGAATACCAAAGCTAAAGTTTCCCAAAAGTGAAAAAGTTAAAAAACCCAATTAGATAAATATAAGAAGGGGAATAAAATCATAAGTATTTAAAAATCCAACAAAGTCAAAAATACTATTAAAGGTATATGTGAACACAGAGGGTGAGAAAGAAAAGAAATGGAGGAAAATAAATATTTCCTCTAAGTGGAACAAAATGTGTAGGCGGGGGAACAGTAAAAAAGAAAATGAAAAACAGAAAAGAAAATAGAAATGTAATACTGTAACAATGCAGCTGAGTGTGTATGGGTGAAGGAATCTCATGGCAAAAGGAAAAGGACTCATCATCGTTGCAGCAGGTTCTTTGGGGCCTCACAGATGGGAGACTTAGCTCTCCATGCAACAGGGAGGTCTGGGGAGCTTGTGATCACTTGGCTTTCTTGTGGTTTGTGATGTTGCTGAGCCTGCGTGGGACAAGTGTCTGATGACAGAACATCTTCCTGGGGCGTGTTTCCATCTTTGCGCACAGGGACTCTGCTGGGTACATTTAACCTCGCACTCTATGGGCTCGGCAGGTTCTCTAGCTCTCCCGGGACACTCTGGAGCATTTTAGGTGCTTTGTAAATGTGTTGGCAATGTGGGAGGCAGCCCCCACTGGGACTGGTACAGCAGAGGACCTGTTCTGTACTTTCAAAGCCTTTTGAGTGGTAGTCACCTTGCTGGAGGGATGCCACTGTGGGTACCATGCACACATAGGGGGTGGGGGTGGGGTGGGGCTTCATCCTACAGAACCTACACTAGTGGCGAGCAGGCAGATGGCTTCAGAATTAGATGCACATGCTGGCCTTGGGCTCAGAGCTATCAGACTTCAGGGTAATGCTCTGTTGATGAGATCTGGTCCAGGCTACTAGGAGCGGGGTTATGTCTTATGTACCTCCTGTATCCTTTGACTGGTCCATGTCTGTTCCTTTTCCTCTCATCAGAGACTAGAGCAGGCCAGATTGAAATCCCTACTTGTAGATATTTCCTTATCTCAGAACCCTAGGGATTATTCAGTTTTCAATATAGATTCTTTGCCACGGATAGAGCGACAAAAGGGAGTTCTCACCAAAACCTGTCACTGGATTTGAGGCTTGGACTTGTCCTGAGGCTAGGGCTGCCCATCTTCAATGTGGTTTACTTTTCGGAGATGGTTCCTAGGGTTGACCAGCCTGGGGAACTGCCCACTGGAAGCTGTTTTTAACTTGCTTCTCACTCGTGAGGCGTGCTACCAGTCTTGCCAGGATTCCCCCCTATAACCTTACCCTAGGGTTACTACTTCTGTGATGAAACACCATGACCAGAAGCAACTTGGGGAGGAAAGGATTTATTTCACTCACAATTTCACGTAACAGTTCATCACTAAAAGTAGCCAGGGCAGGAACACGGGTAGGAGCCTGGAAGCAGGAACTGATGCATGGCCATGCATAGGGGTGCTACTTCCTGATTTCCTCCCGCCTGGCTTGCTCAACTCTCTCTCTCTCTCTCTCTCTCTCTCTCTCTCTCTCTCTCTCTCTCTCTCTCTCTTTCTGGATGTTCTAGAACTCACTCTGTAGATCAGGCTGGCCTTGAACATAGAGATCCTCCTGCCTCCACCTCTGGAACACAAGGATTAAAGGCCTACACCACCACTGACTGGCGAGGGGTAGCCCCACCCACAATGGGCTGGGCCCTCCCCCATTTAAAAAAATACCTTACAGGCTTGCCTGCAGCTCTATCTTATGCAGGTATTTTCTTAATTGAGGATCCCTCCTCTCAGATGACTATCCTGCACAAACCTGCACTACTGTTTTGATCCAGATGAAGTTAGCTTATTTCTTATGCACTTCAGTGTGGGCCTTTATTTCCATTCCGTGGATAAGGAACAACCTGGAAGCACCTGCCAAAGACCCCAACCACCAGAAACAGCCTCAGGTTTGACAGTTTGCTAGACCAGCTCCTGGAGCTCACAGAAAGACTTAGCGTATGCGTTCTGATTCGTTACATAGGGTATTTTGAAGGATGAAAATGGTTACTCAAAGAGCACGTAGGGAAAGATCCGGAAGGTTTGGAGCTTGGAAGTCTTGATGAATTGGCATATGCAACTGTCTCCAAACTTGGATGTGTTTAGCAATCTGGGATCTCTCTGAGTCCTGACCTCTGGGTTCTGATGGAAGCCTTCCTAGGAAGGCATAGTTGATCAAATCATTGGTAAATGGTGATCAACTCCATCTTCATCCCTTCTCTCTTCTATTGGAGTTTCCCTGGTGACAGCCCCCTCCTGAGGGTGTCCTGGAGCTCACATTAATGTTCTTCTCAGCATGACGCACACCTGTGAGGAAATAGTTTAGGGAGGAAAGATTTATTTTGGTTATTCTGTGGTGGCAGGAACACATGGCTGGACCTCCTCATCTCCTCACAGGAATTATAGCAGAAAGTGAGGACCTGACGGAAAGCAGAACTGGGCTATGAACCTGAAGGCTGTCCCCAGGGACCTACTTTCTCCAGCGATATTCCACACAGAGCCAGCAACAGGAGACCAAGTGTGTAGACACAGAGCCTACAGGGGACATTTCACATTCAAACTGTAGTAGTGTTAAAGACGTACACCACTCCAGAGTAGTGCCCAGAAACTCAAAGGACCACGTATGTGTTTCATAACCCCAGCATCATGTCTCTTTGCCCTGGATCTGGTGATGAGTATCTCTTGCCTACTCTGCTGCACCATCTCCTAAATGATTATCCCCCCACTTCTTTCTTAGTTCAGCCCCACTGACAGATGCCGAAGTAACTGCCTGCCCTCCTCTCCCCAGTTCTTCCCCCAGGCCCAATAATGCCAGAGATGGTTTTGGAGGTCCAAAGATTAAGATTCTCATGTTTTTTAGATTGACAGCAAAACTGAGACGAGACTACAGAGATATTCTATATCCTCCCCTTTCTGACACATGTAGAACAGTATGCCCACCAGAGTGAAGCATTTGTTACAACCAATGGACTTTACCGATGACAAAACAAACAAATAAACAAAAACTCCCCAAACAAACAAACAAACAAACAAAAAAACCCTGTCCCTATTCTGAGCCAAATATGGATAACTGTGAGTGAATTCACATTGCCCCGGATGACATGTCCCGTCATGGAAGAGGTGGCATGAACTTCTATACTCACAAAGCAGAAACGTCATGGGTGACATTAGAAGGAACACCAGGCGGGAGGCTGTTCCTATGGGTGTTCCCTTGGTTTTAGGGTCTGTGGGAGCCAGAGGTTGACTAAACTTAGTGCTACCCCAAGTAGTTTACCTATTAGCCATGAGAATATTAGATTACATATAAAAGCTGAAGTATTGCTCATTAAAGGGATGGAGATAGCCCAAGATGGCTTTAGTTCTAGACTTGCAACATTCCATCACAATCACACTTTTCTACTCAGCCAAGGCCAAAATAGAGAATTTCCATTTACATAGAGTTGATGCACCCTTAGGTTTGCATTAGGTTCCTTCCTGGTGTGGCCTATTCTACACATTTGGACAAATGGATAGTGACTCATAGCACCCTAAAAAATAGTT
The DNA here is from genome assembly GCA_030556225.1 of Cricetiscus sungorus. NCBI lineage: Eukaryota > Metazoa > Chordata > Mammalia > Rodentia > Cricetidae > Cricetiscus > Cricetiscus sungorus. Next base: position 6,300,176 of record JANBXA010000190.1, read on the forward strand.
TCAGAGCCTTAAAAATCACATGTTCTACCTATTCAACTTTCTTTCACCCCGACTCATTGAAACTTTCTTTCTCTTCATAGTTTTATGTTTCCCAGAATGTCAGTGTCACATATTATAGTAAACACACTATACGTTGCCACTTCAGATGGGCTTCCTCCTTTTAATAATAAGCATTTAAGTGTTCTTCGTGCTTATTTATGGCCTGATAGCTCATTTATTTTCAGCACGAAATACTCTAAGGCTTGCTTGTTCTTCAGTTCATCTGCTCACTTGCTGCCAGAACCTTAGTTGCTTCCACACTTTGGCAATTCCAAATAAAGCTGTTAAAGTATCTTTGTGCATGTTTTTGTGTTTTCAAATGCTTAGGTAGAAATTTTTAGATGTGAAATTGCTTGGTTTTATTGCAGTCACGTGATCAGTTTTTCTCTTGATTTTATTTTAATTATGTGTGTGTGTGTGTGCATAGGAATGTGGGTTTGTGCAATAGGAAGAGATGAGGAGGCAGAACAGCGCTTTAGAACACATGTTGTGTGATGTATACACCTGTATTCACAGCCATCCTCAGCTCCTGCCTATTTCTCAGAGGTTTTCTTTAGAGGCAGCAAGTGTACATGAAGCTGTTTATGGCTACCTGTTCATGGTAAAAAAAAATGCTGAGAAGAGCCTCTCACACATGAAAGGTCTGTGGATTTTAAAGCTTAATAATTTTACAGTTCATTTTATCCTGGAAAAAAGATCAACTATTATTCTGTGTTTGATTTTTAAAAACCACTCCTTCTTCACAAAGAATTTTTCCTTTCCTTCCTTCCTTCCTTTCTTTCTTCCTTTCTTTCTTTTCTTCCTTCCTCCCTCCTTTCCTCCCTTCCTCCTTTCTCTCCTTCCCTCTCTTTCTTTCTTCCTTCCCTCCCTCTCTCTCTCTCTCTCTCTCTCTCTCTCTCTCTCTCTCTCTCTCTCTCTCTCTCTCTCTCTCTTTTCTCCAGACAGGGTTTCTCTGTGTAGCCTTGGCTGTCCTAGAATTCACTCTGTAGACCACGCTGGCTTCAAATTCAGAGATCTGCCTACTTCTGCCTCCATTGTGCTAGGATTAAAGGTATTTTAGCACCACTCCCAGCTGAAAAGTTTATTTTCTTATTTTAAATTATGTGACTGTGTGTGTGGTGTGTGGAACAGGTTCACAGGAATGCAGATGTTCTCAGAAGTCAGAGGCAATGTTCTCCTGGAGCTGAAGTTACAGGCAGTTGTGAGCCACATGATGTGGGTGCCAGGAGCTAAACTTGGTCCTCTGTAGGGGCCTGAGCTCTTAACCACTGAGCCATCTCCCCAGCCCTTTACCTCTCCATATATGCTGGCTACTGTCTTCCCTCATTCATTCAAGGTTCATAACCTTTCCCTCTGTTTGCATTCGTTTCCCCCTCTTGTCACTCCCTCCCCACAGATAGAGTCTCCTCTATGGAATGAAACAGAATCACCAAGACCCACCCTGTTCTTTCTTGTCATCACTCCACGTTTCCTCCCCTTTATGACACAATTTATTACACAAATTTCTAAATGTTTTCTCCCCTTTCTTTTTTTAAATCTAGATTCTGTTCTCAGGAATATATCTATATCTAATTTATATATATGAAAATTTTATGTCTGCTTGGCCAAGGCCACAAAAAGATATTTGTATTGCTAACTCTGACTACCAGCTTTTGGCTTCCTCTTGATCTTGAGTTAGGAGAGAAAGACAAATTATGGGGTCAGAAGGGGAGGAAGCCCTTCCCCCAAGAATCCTGCTGAAGTCAGTGCTGTATGAAAAGCAAGAATTTCAGCACAACTTACAAAGCTTATACCTTTCCCTTTCCCAAATATAAATTGGAAACTGTCTAGAAATTTCATTAGAAACCCTATTTGTAGGAAAAGGCCATGTACTAAATGACTTGTATAACCCTGGTTATACTTTAGCAGAGTATAATTCTATTCATGGCATCTTGGGAGCCACTGTATAACCCCACTTATCAAAAGAGGGGAAGGAAAAAGGAAAATGAAGCTTCCCAGCATTCTTTTGAAATGAACTTGAGAGCCACCAAAAAGGCATATTTCTGGCCAATGCTAAGACACTAAATTGTGACTCTCCCTGGGAATCCATACCTATACTTGGGTGTGTCTTATTTCTTAGCATCTCTTTTTCTCCTAACTCTGATGCTTAAAGGCCATGTTAAAACAATGTTAATAAAACCCCAATTCTGCTTCATACTGCCTAGTCCAGAAATTTCTTTCTGCACCAAGGCCACAAATCCTGTGTTTACCAATTTGCAGAGAAGTATATCTATCTGTCTGTGCCTCTCCACCACTGATGACCCAACTGTGGTTGAGTGTTGTTGACTTTGGGACCACTCTTCTGGTTTTGTCTTCTACTTCCCAGGCTGTCTTGGTATCTGAGACCAGTCTCTCTTCTGAGTTTCAGCTCTGGGATGCCCTAGGCTCACTTTTCTGTCTCTCTTATTTACATCACTTCCCAATCTCTACTTTAAGTCCTATTTATATTTTGATGACTCTATCCCTTTCCAGCCTTTCCCCCTGTACTCCACACTGGACATCACTTGCTCTGTAGAGGACATAGAAGTGTAGAGGAGATGGAAGAGCTACAATGACATGCCTGTAACGAGAGACAGATTAACAAGAGAAAAGCTGTAGCGGCATCTTGCCTAGGAACCTGTGATGGTGGCCACACCCCTTGGGCGTGGCCTCAGGTGTGGGTAGAAGCAGAGACAGGAAAGTGTGAAGAGTGGTCTCTCTCTCTGATGTACTCTTTTTCCCTTGGGTTGAGGATTCAGTCAGAAGGGCAGAAAAAAAAAAATGCTACGGTAGTCCTTTATTGTTCGGCGTAAGTTGTTCCCCAATAAAACACCCATTTATCATTTATCTTGGGTCTGGTGGATTAATTAACCTCTGCCTTCTAAAAGCAGTCTGGTGTGGTTTCGTGTGCATGTGATCCCAGCTCTTAAGAGGCGGGAGTACCCATGCAAGCCAGCTTGCTCGACATATAGTTGTGGGCCAGACAGGGATACATGGGAGAAGCTATAAAAAACAAACCACAAACAACCATGAAAACCCAAAGAGAAAATAAGACACGAAACACTTATTTAGCCAAATTTCTATGTGAAAAGGGAGTCCTCAAGCTAGGAAGGCCTCAAGTCCAGAGAAATCTGTCTATTTTCATACTTAGGTTTATTAAAGATGAGAGAATTGTACGATCTCCCATTTGCTTTAGATGCTTAATGTATGCCTTTAGTGTATGGCAGGCACTATGTTTGGGTATAGCATTTTCTATATCTCATTACCTTGAATATCTAATGAGCATCTCTAAATAAATATGTTTAAAGTCAGACTTTTATTTCCTTCCAACTGTTCTTCCCAACCAGCCCTTCTCTGGTTTTCCATATCTCAGCAAACTATAACTCCTTTTCTGCAGTGGCTTGTCCCTCACTTCTTTCCTCCTGTCTATTCCTATCCTGTCCTGTCCTGTCCTGTCCTGTCCTGTCCAGTCCCGTCCCGTCCCATCCTAGCCTATCCAGTCAACTTGTGTTTTACCATTTCTTCCCTCTACCCCAACATTCCCTAGTTAAAGCCAACATCAGCCTTCAACTCCAAGAGAAACTCCCCACTCCTTGTCTCTTTTTTCTGTCTGTCTGTTGCTCAACATGGAGTCAGGAGCCCCCATGGTCCTTTAACATTGAAGCAAGGCCCCGTCTTTTCACTGCTGCAAACTTTACTATGGTTTTTTATCTTTGTTTACGTTCTGTTGCTATAAACAAGTATAAAAGGCTAGATAATTTCAAGGAAAAGAATTGTATTACTTACAGTCCTGGAGCCTGGGAAGTCTCAGGTCTAGGGGCACATTTGGCGAAGGCCTTCTTGCCAATGGGCACTCTCTGCAGTGTTCTGAAGTGGGAAGGCTGTTGTAATTTTAAAATGCGGCCCACGAGAGAAAGATGCCACGAGACAGAGCTTGGGTGGAAGGTTTTTTTCCCCCTGGGGGAAAGTGAATGGGAAAGGTAGGAGAGGAGAGGGGAGACTGGTCTCTGGGGACAGAAACAGCAGAAGACAGCAGAAGAGAAAAGAGAGGCAGAGAGAGAGAGAGAGAGAGAGAGAGAGAGAGAGAGAGAGAGAGAGAGAGAGAGAGAGAGAGAGGGAGGGAGACAGAGAGAGGAGAGACAGAGACAGAGACAGAGAAGAAAAAAGAAAAGGAAGAAGAGACAGACAGGCAGAGAAGTAGAGAGGGGGGAGTGAGAGAGAGAGAGAGTGAGAGAGAGACAGAGATGGGAAGTGGGCAGGACCCCTTTAAAAGGGAACATAGTGAATGTGCACAGTTGGTGCTCTTAGTGGCTGCAGCTGAGGGCATATCTTGTCAGAACCCTAAGGACAGGCCAGTACAGATGCCTAAACACTAACAAAGACTCATGAGTATGGCTAGATTGGCTTCAATAACAGACACACTCTAGTGAAAATTCAGCCTCTTACTCAATCACTTGTGGCAGCACCCCAATCCCTTCCAAATGTCACCATCATATACGACTTGAGGACTATACCAGGTGTGTGTGTGTGTGTGTGTGTGTGTGTGTGTGTGTGTGTGTGTGTGTGTGTGAGAGAGAGAAATACGAATAAATGTACACGTGTATGTAGAAGGAGAGAGAGAACTCAGAGAGTCAGCCCATGCAGTTGCGTTCTGACACATCCACAATGGGTAGGGTAGACCAGCAGGCTGAAAAGCTAGGGAAGAGCAGATTTTCTGATGAAACCCAAAGGCCATCTGCTGACAGATTTCCTTCTTACTCAGTGAAGGTCAGGCTTCTTGATGTGTCTAAGCCTCCAGCTGACTGGATGAGCCCCACCCACACCAGAGAGGACAATCCACTTTACTCAAAGTCTGCTGACTTCAGTATTAATCTCATCTAAAAACACCCTCACAGTGATAGCTGGAATATTTTCAAACCAAGTATCTAGCTGTCAAAAACAAAAGAAAAGAAAACCCAAAAAACTTAACAGGGACCTGGCTCACGTCTTTATTCCTAGCACTTGGGAGGCAGAGGCAGGTAGATCTCTATGAGTGTGAGGCCAGCCTGGTCTAGACAGTGAGTTGTAAGCCAGTCGAAGCTGCATAGTGAGATCCTGTCTCAAAACAAACAAAACAAAACCAGAATTTAACTAGCATAGCCAGCTGGCTGTGGGAGGTGGAGAATGGCCTCCTTCCCAATGAGAGGCTCTGGTTATTAGAATGGGAACTCCACAGGAGGCTGCAGATGGAGAGTTCACTGTCCTACAAGCTGGGAATCTACAAGGCACAAAGTCATCCTGGGCAGGGGCAGGCACTTCCTTAGATGTGTTCATGCACATTGAGGGAAGATCCCATTTCTCTGGGTCTTCTTTGATAAAAAAGGACACAAGAGGCTGGAAGTGAGGTGCCTGCTAGCATGCATAAGGCCCCTATCCATCCCTAGAATGGAGGGAGAATGAATAGGAGAAGGAGAAGAAAGCAAAGCAAGGAGAGGAGGGTGGAGGTGGAAAAGGGAAGAAGGAGATGGAATAGGAGGAGGAAGAGGAGAGAAAGATGAAATAGAAAGAGGAGGAGGAGGAAAAGGAGAAAGAGGAGATGCAAATCTCGGCACCAGACCTTGGAAAGGGTCCTGAACATAAACTTCTTGGGCTCACGGCAGAGTCCTCTCTCTATGAGAAAGGATGCAGGTAGCCAGGGAGAGGGTGAGCCCCTCCCCCAAAGCCCTGGAGTAGGTAAGGAAAATGGATCGACATTTGTATTCTAACAGATGACTAAAAGTTGGAGGAAGATTTTGGCCACTGGGTTTGCCTTGCTTTTAACACTACCTCCATGGAAGCACAAACATTTGGGCTTGTCTGAGTTCAGATGTCTTTCCTCTAAATCAGTGGTTGGCAACCTCCTTTTTGCAAAAGGCCAAAAGTAAATACTTTAGGCTTTGTGGACCATATGGTTCCTGTTGCAATTACTCATCTCTGCTATTGTAGTGCAGACCAGCCCTAGGCAATCCAATAAAATTTTATTTACCAAGATGGGTGATGGGCCAGGCCTGGCCAGCCTGAGCTGCAGCTTGCTGACCCCTGTTCTAGACCCCAGGTTTCAATAAAAAGAAAGAAAGAAAATGAAAAACACCACCCAGGATGTTTTCTTCAAGTCATCTTAATAATATTCATTATGTAAACCTCATGAGGCAGTGGTTCCAGTTAGAGTTTGGGCAAGTAGAAGGCAAGAGAAAGCTCTGCCCATGTTGAAGACCCCAAAGGAAGTTCCACAGGGTTCATTGGTCCTATATATACTTCAGTGTGACAGCTACTCCCCCATCCAGATGGCCTGTCCCCTTCATGCTGGTGACCAACCCTCAGTTCAGTTTCTCTAGAACATTCCTCACTACAATGTTGCAGCACCCTTGAGGGTTTGGACCATAGCCATTCCATCTTTTCCCCCCTCACTATAGTGGCCAGCGTGATGTGGGGCCCAGGAACAGCTGTTCACACAGTACACTTGGAAATCCAGTTGGGCACACACCAGTCTCTGTCTCATGACAGCCAGATAATGGAGGCATAGTCACCAGGCAGAGAGAGGGAGGGAAGGAGAGAGGGCAGGAGTGGGGAGGGTGGGGAACTGAGACTTACTTAACAGCTCCATCTCCCTCCATCTGGTGAGAGAAGAAGAGCACATGTCCATCTTCTTGTTAATCTATAAACACGAAACTCCCACAGACACTCACACTCACAGACCTTGACTTTAGTTTGCCCTGTTTTGGGAAATAACAGTTTGCAAGCATGATTATGAATGATTATTTCTCACCACAAAAACAAGTAAACAACAAAACAAAACAAAACAAAACAAAACAAATCCCAACAACTATCAGGGAGAAGTCTGTGGATTTGGCAGTGTACACGCATGTGTGAGGGTGGGGCTGTCAGCATCTACTGTTCTTGTCTGGACAAAGAAACATTCAGTAGCCATGGAAACACAGCTATAGATGCTCCTTCCCTTGGGCCTCGAATTGAGCTTGGCCTACACCCTTGATACAGGGTAAATGAAATAGAATGGTGGTTTCCAGGGGTTTCCTCTTGTTCCATGCTCATAATCCAAGATCCTGATGTTATAGAGTTAGCTGCACAAAAAATTAAAATAGTGACTGTATTTATTTACCAAGAGCAAGGTATGGTGATGCAGTCCTTTACCTTGCCTTTAATCTCAGCAGGTGGATCTCTGGGACTTTGAGGCCAACCTAGTCTACGTGGAGTTCCAGGACAACCAGGGCTGTGTAGAGAGACCCTGACTTAAAAAATAAAGTATTAACTAAAACCCAACTGCATTGCACATAAACTCTTCCTCCTCTCAAACATCTGTCCTGGATATCTGTTGCTGTAAACACTGTGAGATGCCACACCAAAGCAAATGAACTTCTCAGGAAGCTGGCGAAAGGGACAGTAGGTCAGTGTTCAGCCAAGAAAGTTCTGGAAGGCAGCACCAGGGAAGGAACGAGGAAGAGAAAGTTCACCGAACATCAAGAGAGTTTCTTCAGAAGGGAGTGCTTACTATAGCAAAGGAGTAAGTCAGACATGTGGGTGGACGCACGTAGCAAGTACGTGTTTGCAAAAATGGCTGGAGTCAAAATGGAGGTGTTCTGACACATCAAAGAAGTGTCTCAGAAGTAGCATCCCCTGCCACAAAAACCTGCTTTCCTTCGTTCCCATCTTGAAAATTAATGGATTTTTGAAACAGTAACAAAAATTCTGTTTGATACTAGATCAAAAACACATTGAAGTTGATTTTTCCAGATTAAAAATCTTGAGCTTTTAAAATTATTTGTTTAGGAAAGCACATTTTCCCCTTTTAATTCTTCTACCTTTAATCCATCTTTCCTTGGTACTGTTTGGCCTTAGATAATGTTAGAGGACTGTTTTTCGTACTGTTGGAGTGGAAAAAACTTTTCTTGTGATCAAGATGTCAATAGAAAAGGCTGTCAGGATGTTCCACCAACATTTTGATACTTTTTTTGCATAACAAATTAAAGATAATGAAGCAATCCAGTGAGTGAAAATATGTGTTAGTGTGAACAGTCAGAAAAGGCCAATTACCATGACACAGAGAAAGCAAAGACAGGGGAAGAAGAAAAAGGAAGGTAGCCAGGAGTCCCGGAAACAACCCAGGCTACTGCCACTCGTCTCCTGGCAGAACTAGATGGTAAGACCTATTGCTGGAAATAAAACACAGGTTGCTTATGAAAGATATAGAGAAATCAAGCTGGCATTGACCTGAATAACCCCCCCCTCTCCCCATCTGGGTAGCCTTTATAGTACTCAAAGTGCTATGTAGAGAAAGCCATTAAAATCCTGCATGCTGTAACACTGACCCTCAGAGCGAGATGTGCCCATGGGTACAACGGTAGCATGAAGGTTATGGAAACAACCAACCATTTTCTGATTGGATTTGAGGTGTGCTCCCTAGGAGGGAATTCTTGCCTAGCACTCGAAATTGGGTCAAAAGCCCCATGACGAGAGAGGTCATAAGCCTTCGGGAGAATCTACTGCTGTTGTCTTGCTAAATGGACACGTCAAACTGCCTTCTAAATCGTTACGCTTCTCCTCATGGATTAGTGATGCCCCGGGAAGCTTCCCTGTGCAGCGGGCAGCAGTTAACGCAGACGCTCATAGCTGGTCAAAGTGCGAGAGTGAGTGGCTGCTGAGCGCTCTGCTCTAAGTGGGGCATCTGTGTCCAACCCCTGCCCTCCCCCAGGGCCAGCGGACACCATGGAAGAGGGAGTGGGAAGAACGTAAGAGCCGGAGGACGAGGAGGACTGTTGCTGTGAAAGCCGTCTTCTGAACATGACACGGCCATGAGTGAACTCGGCACAGCCATGATTATATATGCCCAAGACCAAGCCGACGAGATCAGCTAACATTCCAACAGAAGCACCAACGGGACTCACTGAACTTAAAAAGAGAAAAAGGAGAGGACATGAGGTGTGGATGTGTCAGGCAGTGTCTGAGGGACTGGACAGAGGAAGCTGAGGTGCATTTGTCCATACACATTGTTTTATAGACATGAAATTGTCAAAGAACAAAAAGCTATTGTGCTATAAAAACGAAAACCAAAGACCAGAAACAGAACTGGCAAAGACCATGGCTAATAGATTCAGAGAAAGGGGTGGGTAGGATGTACCAAAGACAAATCAATACCTACTCCTTCTTGATGGTCATCAGAGGCTGCAAAGGGCCATTTGGAAAGCCATTTCAACCACCCAATATTGGTGCAGGTACAAAGAAACACACACCATCCTATCTTTTTTTTGTCTTTGGGAGGCCCAAGTTAGCAGTGCTGAGCAAACAGAGAACATATCTATCATTTGACTTAGTGATCCCACCGCTATATCAATGGAGATCATCCCTAGGAATACAGAACATGCCCACACAGCACACCATCTGTTGTTTAAGATCTTATGATGATAGGAAATGTTGGAAACATCGCTTTCTCTATTACTGAGTCAGGGTTTCTCTTCAGCACCTTCACACAAACGTCGTCCCCCATGGCAGCCCTGGAAGTGAATACTTTTATTGTCATATGTCTTCAGAGGATGCACCTGAGCACTGAGAGGTGCAGGTTATTCAAGGTCACTCACCAGCGGGAGGTAGAAGTGTCACATGAGCCCAGTGGTCTAATATGAGCTGGATTTGTAAAACTTACCATACAACCCGTAAGTTTTATTGTGAAGTCCTACAGGACAGATTATAAAAGGAAACAGATGGGTGGCAGTGTAAATTCATTTTTAAAGAATGTAAAATGCTCATGGTGTGTGTGTGTGTGTGTGTGTGTGTGTGTGTGTGTGAGAGAGAGAGAGAGAGAGAGAGAGAGAGAGAGAGAGAGAGAGAGAGAGAGAGAGAGAGAGAATAAATGGGCAACTGGAAGAAGCTTGCAACTTGTTAATAATGGTTGCTTTTCCCGGGATGCACTTGATGCCTGCAAGGATGAGGTAACCTGGTGTAGGAAGAATTTTCAGACCGGCAGCTCTCTCCAGACTGGCTTCAGGCTTGGCCACGGCCATGAGAGAAAACTAGCTAACTGAAGGCTACGGAGCAGGACCCTGCTGGCGTCTTAACTTCTGGTGTTATGGACAGCCTCGCTGTGCCTTGTGGGCTTAGCATGCCTCTGCCTGTAGGGCTGCAGGGTGTTCTCACATGCCTTTTCTCCAAGGAGCACCAGTCACATTGAACTTCAGTTTAACACTGCCTCAGTGTGGCCTCATCTTGCTTTGATTATATCTACAAACCTATATCCAGCTAAGGTACTGCCATAGATGCTAGGGGTTAGGACTTGGATGTATGTTAGAGGAGCACAATTCAATTAATGAAACAGACTAAGGCCCAAGAGTGAAAAGAGAGAAGTTTCAGTGAGCCTTGTGGTGCTGAACCTTGGATGACCTACATATATATATCTCATATATATGTTACATATATGTTACTCTTTGATATATATCATATATATGATATATATTATTCTTTGATAATGTCACACATGCATATAATATATCTTAATATATCCCACTCTCCTGGGACACCATGTTCTCCTTGTACCTTTATAACCCACAGTATCTAATGCCTGCTGGAATGATGACTTATTGCATCTTATTGGCCCGCGCTTGTGCAGGTAACCACATGTGCCGTGAGTTCATGACTGCCATGACATGGCCGTTGTATTCACACATCACAGTACAAGGAAGACAGCATTTCACAGCCCTTGTCCCCGTCCTCTGTCTCTTACAAGGAGGGAAGGAGGGGACAGGAGGGAGGGAAGGTAGAAGGGGAGCACAGAGGAGGTGAGGGGAGAAGGGGGGTTCATTTGACTCACACAAGATGCCCTAAGTTTACAAGCTAATTAAAAAATATAATTAAAAAAATCATTTCGCACACTGGCATCCTGCATTGATGGACAGTGCTTTCCCCCAAAAGATCTGAGTTATTAAATGAAAATCTCAGTCCCCTCTTTCCACCTTTTCTTCTTTGATTTTTCCGTGAGCTGTAGGGGGAGAGCGGTTACTACAGATGTCTCAATTAGGGCTGAGCACACAATGGTCACTTATTCTCAGCCCTTTGGCCAGCTGTGGGTCCCTGCATTAACTGCTTGTTGCCTGTTACCGATTGAAGCTTCGCTGAACCTGGCGGAGACAGCACCGATCTATGGGTATAAGAATAAAGATCCAGAAAGCAGTTTGACAGCATGTCCTTTATCAGGACAACAGTTGTAGTTTCTCCCCTGGGGCCTCTGGCCTCCCCAGCCACGAGTTTTTTGGCCAGGTTTACGGGACGATGAGGCATGGATTCCCTCCACAGAACACACCTCAAATCCAATCAGAAAGTGGTTGAATATTGCCCCCTAACCTTTATGCTACTATTGTACCCATGGGTACATCTTGCCTGGCAGACTAATAATGTAACTTCAGCCTTGCCACTTATTTTCTCCTCAGTGGTCTGCATAGCACCCTGGAGCACTGTGAAAGCTACGCAGCAGAAAGACGTTTTTAGGTCAGTTCCAGCCCCTTTCTCTGTCCTGTAACTAAAGTGTTTTTGTTTCCATTTTGCCGTCTTCCCATCTAGTTCTGGTGGGCGACCAAGAGCAATGGCATTAGCTTGTTCTGTTTTGGTGGCTTCAGGGGCCTCCCTGACTAATGTTCATAGGGAGGCTATGGCACTGAATTTCCATTTAATAATTCACATCTTCTGAGGGATCACACTGTCCATCCACATAGCATACCTGTTTTCAAACTGTTTTATACGTTATATTCTCAATTAGCTTATAAACTTATGACTTCTTGTAGGTCACCTAAATTCCCTCCTTCTTCCTCCCCTCCTTCCTACCTTCTTTCCTTCCTGTTACATCTTTCCCCATTCTCCCTTCTTTCCTTCCTCCCTCCTCCTTCCTTCATTTCTTCCTTCCTCCCTCCCTTTCTTCCTTCCTTCCTTTGAGACACTATTTTTATGTAGCTCAGGTTGGTCTCGAACTCATGTCCCTAGTGCATCAGTCTCCTGTGAGCTGAGATTATAGAAATGAACCACCACATTCAGCTTAAATTCCTTTTTTCTCTCTTTTCTTTTTAAGATTTACTTTTTAAAATAAATTACTTATTTTATGTTCATTGGTGTTTTGCCTCCATGTATATTTGTGTGCGGGTATAAGATCTTGGAGTCACAGACGGTTGTGAGCTGCCATGTGGGTGCTGGGAATTGAACCCAGGTCCTCTGGAAGAGCAGTCAGTGTTCTTAACCACTGATTCATCTCTCCAGCCCTTAAGTTCCTTTTTCATTTAAGCCATAGTTTGGATTTTTCTTTTGCTTATTGGCAAATGAATCCCTAATTGCCAAATTCCCAATTGCCGTAACTGTTCATCCAACCAAACATCATCCATCCATCCATCCATCCATCCAACCAACCATCCATCCATCCATCCATCCATCCATCCATCCATCCATCCTGTTAAACAATCTTTAGAAGGTGCCTATAGTGTGCCATTCAGGAAACTAGATGGTATATAATTTAGAACTAAGGTGGGGACAGAGAATACTTAGTGTTTATTAAATAGGTGCATGAATAGAATTCTTCTTATGGAACGTACACAGGCAAGAAGACAATATTAAATAGGTGCTGAATAGAATTCTTCTTATGGAACGTACACAGGCAAGAAGACAATTGAAATGGCAGAGCTTGCATCTTAACTTGAACATTGGATGCAGGGTGGTTTCCTGGTGACTAATAAGGGCGGTGAGAACACTAAAGCCAGGGATACCAAGAAGATGAAAACTAACTGTCTATAGTGGACTCATGGAAGGTAGAGGAGGTGTGGCTGGAACTGAGGATGGAGAGATGGCAATTTGGGGGTGGGGCTAGGGTTGAGAGAGGGAGGGGAGAGAAAAAACATGAAGGTCCATCACTTGAGCATGGACATATGCATTTACTCTAAAATGCTAAAATGTCTAAAGTGGGACTACTGTGTGGGTGGCAATTGTAGGGCTGAGTGTCTCTCTGTTCTTTCTCCCTTCTTCCTTTCTTCCCTCCTTCCTTTTCTTCTTTCTTTATGTGTTTGAGGCAGGGTCTGGCCTTGAACCTGCAGTCCCTTATGCCAGGCTCCCTAGTGCTCACATCCACCCTGTGCAACCCTGGGTGGCTGAGAAACCTTTCAGTTTTTTTTTTAGGTTACCTGGCTGATATGTACAATGCACAGCAGAAGGAAAAGGACCCTGCAGAACAAACCTTTCCTCCTGTATTAGATGCCGGTCTGGTTAATGCTGGATTGCCGGGTCCGTGGCTTGTGCAAAGTCTAGGCTTTGTGCTTCGTGGAGCATGTGTTAACACTCTTGGGATGTCTCTGGTAGGCCTTGCATTTATTCACACGTCATCTTCTTGCAGCTGTGTTTTCTGGACAGGGCCTTGGAAAGCTGGATAATACCCAAGCTTACTCCTGACACTCTGATTCTCACTTTATGTCTTGCTTGCCAGGGGAGCACACGTAGGTAGCTTTCATTTCCATGGGCCTCTTTCCCTGTATTCTAAAATTAACCTAAACACTTCAGAAACAAAACAAACAGCCCAAACCCACATGATATATAAAGCGTGTTCTGCTCAGAGAAAGTGCTCGACATTGGCCAAATGTGTGCATGTGAATTGAAAATCATTTAGATCCAGTTTCTTGAGGAAATCTGCCACCATTGCAAAGGAGTGATCAGAAAGAGGGTTGATTTTGTGGTGTGTGTGTGTGTGTGTATCTGTGTGTGTGTGCGCATGTGTGTATCTGTGTGGGTGTGTGTATCTCTGTGTGTGTGTGTGTGTGTGTGTGTGTGTGTGTGTGTGTGTGTGTGTGTGTGTGTATGTGTATGTGTGTGTGTTCAGGTATATACCCTTGCCATAGCATGTGTATGGAGGTAGAAAGCAGCCTTGGGCATTGGTCCTTGTCTTCCCCTTTGTTTGAGATCAGGGTCTCTTTCTCTTGTGTGTGGCTGCATACACTAGCTGGCCTATGAACTTCAGGGGATTCTCCACCTCCCGTCTTCTCACAGCTGTACTGGGATTATAGATGTGCACTACTGAATCTGGCTTTATGCGGGTTTGGGGGTTCCAAGTCAGGTCCTCGATCTTGTACTCCATCTCCTAGGTTGAACTTTGTGTCTTCCTCATGTTGAGTTGGATCTGGACTTGCTCCCAGATATAAATACTTGGACAGGATTGTGGCTTTGCTGGACAATGTGGTTTGGAGGTATCCATGGCCATGATCTGCACTTGGCAGGTGTATAAACTGGATGTTTCTCTTGGGGTTCTTTTGTGGGTTTTTGGAGAAGCCTCAACGTGGCTCACTCATATCCTTCCTTCCTTCCTTCCTTCCTTCCTTCCTTCCTTCCACCTTCCTCTTCCTTCCTTCCTTCCTTCCTTCCTTCCTTCCTTCCTGCCTTCCATTAAATATATTTTCTGGGTTTTTGTACTGAGATTTGTCTCCTTCTATTCCTATTATTCTTAGGTTTGGTCTGTTCATGGTGTCCCAGATTCCTGGATGTTTTGTATTAAGAGCTTTTAGATTTAACATTTTTTTTTTGACCAATGAATCTATTTCTTTTATTGTATCTTCAACACCTGAGAGTCTCTCTTCCATCTCTTGTATTCTGTTTGTAATGTTTACCGCTGTTCTCTTACCCAGATTTTCCATTTACTGAATTCCTTCAGTTTGTGTTTCCTTTATGGCTTGTATTTCAATTTTCATGATGTGAATAGTTCCTTTCACTTTTTTTCTTGGCTTCTAGAGATTCTTTTAGGAATTTGTTGATTTCCTCTATTTTTTTTTTTTTTTTTTTTGTCTTTACCTTGATTTCTTTAAGGGAGTTTTTCATTTCCTCTTCAAGGACCTTTAAGGACCTCATGAAGCTGCTTTTAAGGTTGTTTTCTTGTGCTTTGGCTGTGTTGGAAAGCTCAGGTCTTGCTGTTGTAGGCTAACTGGGCTCTGGTAGTGACATGCTCTGGTTGATGTTGATTGTATGCTTACCCTGGGTTTGGGATGAATAGTTCTAGTCCCTGATTCCTGAGTCTGTCTTTGTTGGGTGGGAATTTTGTTTCTTGGTTTCTGTTTCTTCTTCGGTTCTCTAGTCTTTGTGGCCTGGTTTCTGGTCTAGTAGGGAGTCTCTGTCCTAGTTGGGAACTGGCCTTCTGGCAGTTAGCTTGGTCTTTGGTGTAGCAGAAGGACTCTGTTCTTTTGACTGGCGTGACCGGAACCTGAGCAGCTGTCTGTTCAAGCTGATATGGCTTGTGCCTGAGTGGCAAAAGTCCACTGTTGGGGGCCGGACCCATCAGTGGGGCCAGTGACAATGGGCTGGGACTGTCAGCAGTGTGAGCCTGGGGAAGGATCTCCTTCCTTCCTTCCTTCCTTCCTTCCTTCCTTCCTTCCTTCCTTCCTTCCTTCCTTCCTTTCTTCCTTTCCTCCTTCCTCTCTCCTCTCTCACCTTCCTCCCTCCCTTTTTAGATAGTTTGATAAAGAGTCTCACTATGTAGCCCAGGTTAGCCTCGAACTTCAAGAAATCTTGCTTCTGCCTCATAAGTTCAATTGCAGGACATTCATTCTCTTCTGGAAAGCAAACTCGTCTCTTTGACAGCTGGTCCCTTGTCTCCTTTCAAAGTCCCTTAGGCCATGGCTTTACTTCTCTCTATTCTTCCTGTCGAGGACCCCTTCCCCCCAAGAAAGCCCATTTATGGCAGGGTCTCCGCCAAACTCACTCTGGCCCTATCCCACTCATGCCTCTCCTCTGCCCATCACACATCAGTGTCCAAGACATTCAGTTTGCTCAGTCCACACCCAGTGCAGCAGACCTTTCTCCTGGCCTCTGCTTACAGCTCAAGAGTCAAACTTGTTTCCTTTAAAAGATGTGAGATGTCTGTCTTCTGGTCCCCACAAAAGGTAGAGGACTTGCTTTGTGCTCTTTGAAATCTGATCCCACAAGAGCTCTCTCTAGGTGACAGCTGGGAAGCAAGCACTCCCATCCCCCCTCACAGCATCCCTCATCTCTCTCTCTTCATCAACACCCGCTGCCCTTCCACCCCTCATGGAGTTGAGGGACCCAAGGGTCATGAGTCAATTTTGAAATTTGCTTTGCAATGTCATGGATGGAATGCCCTGCCCTCTTCAAATTCACACATTGAAGGCTACAGGCTTATAGTACCAGGAGGTGGGGCCTTTGGGGCATGGTTAAATCATGAGGGTGGAACCCTCATGGACAGAATTAATGCTGTAGTAAAAGGGACCCCAGAGAGCTCTCTTGCTCTTTTTCTTCCCACATATATGGCTAAATATTGTTTCTGGGTGTGTCTGTGAGGATGCGTTCGGAAGGTGTGTGTGTGTGTGTGTGTGTGTGTGTGTGTGTGTGTGTGTGAGAGAGAGAGAGAGAGAGAGAGAGAGAGAGAGAGAGAGAGAGAGAGAGAGAGAGGGTCAGGGAGAGATTCACTATCTTTGCCTGGCTGCTTGTACTGGAACATCAAATGGACATCATTATCTGCTGTAGTTCTCAGGCCTTCAGATAGTATCCTATTATATTTGTCTGTCTGTCTTTCTGTCTGTCGTCTATTTTGTGTTTTTATGTGTTAGTATAAAGCATGGTGCACATGTAGAGGTCTGAGGACAGGTTTTAGGAGTCTTTCTTCCTTTTCCCTCACCCAGGTCAGACTTTTCTTGTCTCTGCTACCATGCTGTGCCCCAGGCTAGCTGGCCTGTGAGCTTCTGTCAACTCCTGTCCCTGCCTCGATTCTTGGCCCAGGAGTGCTGAGATTACAGGTGAACATCACCGCATCTGGCTTTTTAGTGGGCTCCAGGGATTGAATGTGATTCGCCAGGTGTTTGAGATTAGTACTTTTGTTGTTGTTTGTTTTGCTATGATGTTTTGGCATCTTAACCCTTCTGGAAAGAAAGACACTGACAGAGTCTTTGGGACCTTGACAATCCTTAGGGGGAAATAAAGGTCCCAGCCAGGAGTGTGACACTGATGTGGGACTGACAGAGTGGCCCCTGTGACATCATAGTCCACTTTGTGCTGTCCAGAGCCACAGCTAGGCAAACAGCCCAGAGCCCAGAGCCCAGCACAGCAATTCACCTCAGTTAGTCCTGAGTGCTCATCCAGTCTATTTTGCCTTTGCTGGTTACCCAATAAACATGCGGGCCTTGCTGCTGTCCCTTTGCCAATGACAGCCCCATGGCCCAGGTGCCAAGTCCTCTGTCTCAGAGCCTCACCTGGGTCCCCTCTTGCCGATGTGCCTTCCTGGTTATCCTGTTAGAGATTACGTGCGCTGGCACTCCCATTTGTGTATATATGTCCTTCTCTGTGGTTTCTGGCTTCTGCATCTGTGCTTTAAATCCTTCAAGTGGGAAATATTAAGGCAAACAAGATAACAATGAAAACAACACAAATACAAATGCAGTAAGTAGAACAGCTAGCTATGTGAGAGAGTCTAAAATTTTTGGGAACAATTTCAAGTGTGTGGGAGGATGTATGTAGTTCCATGTAAACAACACACAGCCTGATAAACGGTCTCGAGCATCCAGAATTTGGATTTGGGTGTCTTCAAGAGAGCAAATCCTCTTCAGGGAACTAAGCTTCTGCAGCTGTCAAAAGGTGGCAGAATACATGACCAGTTGGTTCTTTCTCTCTGTGAACCCTGACTAACAACAACATGGCTGCTGTGAGGGCTAAATGAGATTCCTCAACAGAAGACTGAGGCTTGTCTGTCACGGAGCTGCGCAGCCAGCCACCTTCCTTGAGTGGGAGCCCCTGATTCCTCTAGTGAAGCCAGTGATCCATCACTCCTGGCATAGTTTCCAGGGGCAAAGGGTGGTTCAATGACAAAGGTCTGATATGTCCCCCCGAAACTGAATCCATCCCATAGCCCAGTATGTGCAAGTCGGGGGTGGGAGGGTGGGGGAAGGAACTCCTGTTACTTCTTCCGGATGAACTCCAGACAGTAGCCCTGAGGCAAGTGTCCTGGGGAACCAGACCCCTGGAATCATGAATGGAGTTTGGTGGTGGCATGGTCAATGAGTCACTAGTCAGAGCTCAATCTGTAGACCAGGCTGGCCTCAAAATTACAGAGATCCTCCTGCCTCTGTCTCCCGAGGGCTGGGATTAAAGGTGTGAGCCACCAATGTCTGGCTCAGCCAGCTTTCTTACAGAACCCAGGACCACCAGCCCAGTGATGGCATCAACCACAATGGGGTGGACTCTTTCTCTGTCAATCACTAATTAAAATGCTCTACAGGCTAGCCCATGGCCTGATCTTATGGAGGCATTTTCTTAATTGAGGTTCTGTCTTCTCACAGGACTTTAGCTCATTTCAAGTTGATCTAAAACTGTTCAGTATGCCTTGGTTCACTTCAGGTAATTAAAATTGTTGGTAACAAGATCCTGCAAAGGGGGCCAAGAGACCCCTGATAGGCCCGAGCTAGGGACTAACTGCTGGACTGGGAGGTAGTGTGTGAGGTAACATGTTCTCCTCCAAAATTCTTGGTGGAATACACCTGGTGCCATCTGTCACTAGGAGGATTCAGACACACAGGCAGTGACCCTACGTTCAAGCTCAGGCCACAGCATCTGCAGAGTAGTCTCTTGGCCCCATCTCAGAAATAGGCTAAAATATGCACTAGAAATACAGCCACTGTTTTGGGGAGTGACCCCAGATAGGAGAGGGTGCAGGCACTAGAACTGAGCATGAGGTTATGTGAGTGGAGAGTCAAACATCCTGGACATCTGTACCATGGAAGAGAGAGCATGTCCCTTGGGTCTATGGGATCTTCCTGCTATGAGATAGAACCTGTACAGAAAGTGAGAAAGGGCCCTGGAAAACACTGGGCTCAAAGCAGAGGCCCTTGAACCCGAGTCTGGTGGTTACTTTTGATTGACAGTAGTTCCTTAAAGGTCATATTTAAAGAGAAAACATCTTAGATGCTGATCAACATATAAGCAAGCAAGAAAGCTGGGAGAGCCTTCAGGCCAGATTGGGTGATCAAGGAATAATTGTTGTGGATAAAGAGTTGTCTGTGCTTGGTTATCCTCAGCAGCTGGCTCCTTGTCCCCCAGCTCTGCCCTGTCTGAATTCTCTGCTCGTGCAAGGAAAACCATCATACCTAGTTAAGAAACTCAACAAGCTAGGGGTAGAGAGTACGGCCTGAAAAGGCTAGTCTTGAGGAAGCATTTTAAAAGATTTATTTATTTGTATTAGTGTGTGTGTGTGTGTGTGTGTGTGTGTGTGTGTGTGTGTGTGTGTGTGTGAGTGTGTGAGAGAGAGAGAGAGAGAGAGAGAGAGAAAGTGTGTGTGTGTGTGTGTGTGTGTGTGTGTGTGTGTGTGTGCACCTGAAGAGGCTCGAAGAGGAAATCAGAGCCTCTGGAGCTGGAATTACAGGCTGTTGTGAGTCACCTGATGTGGGTGCTGGGAATTGAACTCTTGTCCTCTGCACCAACAGCAAGTAATTTTTAACCACTGAGCCATCTGTGCATCCCCAGCTAAGAAATTACTTTCTATGGGTCAAATGAGGAGATCTCCAGAGACTGGAGAAATGGAAGGCTGTGGCATTAGAAGGTGAGGGGGCTCTCAGGTTGGTGGTAGCGAGGGCAGGAAAGACAATTGGAGGGCAGGTAGAACAAACTAACCAACTAACCCTGAACAGCAAGTCTGGAGAGCTATAAGTGGCAGTCTCCACTATGGAGACACTCCCACCGAGGGTTCAGCATCGATAGTGTAGTAGGAGCCAGAGGCCTCCAACCAGACCAATGACTCTTTGCAATGGACACTTGCAAGGAAAGATACACGGACAAAGGTGTGCAGGAGTGGAGGGCAGATGTAAAGGGCTGTGGAAATGAATGGGATCAAGATGCATGATGTGAAAGATACACAGAATAAATAAAAAGAAAGTTAAAAAAAAAAAAAAGGAAAGAAAGAAAGCCTAACCGGCTAAGATTAAGGCTCAGTGTGTAGAATGCTTACTTAGCAGGAATGAAGGGTCTCATTCCATCCCCAGCTCTGCACAAAACAGGTTTGGTGTTACATATCAGCGATCCTGGCATTTGGGATTTGGGAGGCAGAGGGAGGAAGATTCAAATGAGACCCTGTCTAGAAAAGGAAAGTAAAGAAAAGATAATGAGAAAGCCTATGGGCCAGCCCTGACATGTAGAATCTTGTGGAGCCCTGCTGGGAAAAGACAGGGACCCAAGACAGTGATTCCAGTGCAAACTGAGCTCCTAAGACAGAGGTCATGGGACATGAGTCATTTCTGCACAAGTACAATGAGTCATGGCTTTTCTGGTTACATGGGACTCTTCCACCAAAGGGGAACAAAAACCTAAAAAATTCGCTTGTGTTTTGTAAAGAGGGAGTCACATAATTATGCTATATTCTTAATTTCAGTTTATGAAATGTCCACAGGAGATGGTCCAGATAACCACAGGGTATGCATGGAACAGTGGACATGGATGCTGTCATCTCGCATGCTCACATCTAGCCTTTTCCTAGCGAGTTCTCATCAAGACAGATGTTCCCAATTTAGCCTTCAAAAGTACACAGTAATAAAATAATCTGCAAATTAGCATGTCGGTAGGGCCCAGTGTTTACAATCCAGTTCCAAAAGAAGGTCCCGCTTCTGCCTGTTTGCATCTGTGTGGGGAAGATGGGCTTGCCCAGAGAGCATTATCTTGTTATCTATATCTCCTCAACTTTCATGTGCTCCGTGGCTCAGTGGAACATTCTTCCTTTGAAGCTGTGCGGAGGCCGACCAAGTATTTGTACTTCCTAAAACACTCAACTTATCCCCTTTTCTTTCTCCTCTTTTTCTTTGTCCCCTTCTTCTGTCTCCTCTTCCTCCTCCTCTCCTCTGCCTTTCATTACTCATTTGAACTGTTGTCGGTCTTTCTTAGAAGACAGTCAAGGCCTGTTTGATGGGTCAAGCCTCCTTTGAGGGAATGATGCAATCTCAGAGTTCTTAATTTGTTTAACCTGGGAAAGATTTGGAATGAAAAAGACAGTACAGGCTGATGACCAAGGGCACCTTATTGAGAGGTATGTGGCACATCTGTCTTCTAGAATGATTTTTGCTTCATACTGTTGATGGACAATCCTTTCTAGGCTCAGCCCATGTCCACTCATGAGCTCCCAGGGCAGACCCTATGCTGATCAATTGTAAGAGGACATTGTGATGGCTGCCGCCATAATAGCTGCATCATTGTCTCTTTTCCTACCAAGAAGGGTGAATATACGTCCTCTTCTAAATCCTGGGTAGGTCTGTGATGGCTCCCACAACAGGGCAGGGTAGGAGAGTTCTGAACCCAGGCATTGAGGCAGCTGTAAGTGTCCATCCTGGTCTATTAGAGGACTGGGCTTCTGTGTAAGTAATCCACCCACCCCTTTGAGGAGTCCACATGGAAAGGCCCCAAGGCCATGTCAAAAGGGAGAGTGGTTTTACCCAGCCAGTCTTCAGACAGTCCTTGGAGGCTCCAGACCTGTGAGTGAACCAGACTCTGGATGAACGCCACTTAGTAAGCTGTCAACTGCACCAATGGAGGAATGAGCAGCCGAGTTGAGCTCAAGTCCCCAACCCATGAAGCTGGAACAGTGATTGTTTCAGGCTACTGTATTTTGGATGGTCAATTTTATGCAGTAAAGAATAATTGGGGGAAGCATGGTGCCATCTAGAAAGTATGCAAAGTGTGACCATCTTGGGGCACATTCCTAGTGATTTGTCTTAAGGAAACAAACCTAGAAGGGGCAGTCCTCTCAGTATTTCACCTTCCTTCAGAAAAGCTCATAGATGCTCAAATCCAACCACATTAGTGCCCTGGTCACACACGTCTGCCTAATCCCCGTGCTTCTTGCCAAACCTCAGACACCTGCAAATAGATATTGGTTAGGATCGAGCTGCCCCAATTATGTAGCTAAGTCTCACTAGTACACACAGCTTGCACCGGGACCTGTTGTCAAACAAGCATCTCTCCTGTCTCCAAGGCCAACAGCCCTGATTTGTCAAATGTTCCTTCTCTGTCACTATGGATCGAATGGCTTGCCTATTTCCGTGTTGACAAAGAAGCAGTGGGATGTTGTTCACCTGTCAAATACAAACCTTGTCCATGTCACAGTGTAAGTGTGGTACTGTGGTAAGTGCTCAGGACAAGTACGATTCCAGTTTGAGGAAAACATAAGAACACAGTGGAATGTGGCTTTGTAGATAAGGATACAAAATATTTTAACAAGTGAGAAAAATGCCCCAGCTGCTCAAGCTCGGTAGGCACCACGCGTGCAATAACACAAACAGCAGCAGCAGCATCTACTCATCAGGGACGGCCCTGCCTCTGGAACCCAATCACCGGAGTGACGCTTCAGCTCCCATCAGCTTTGTTGTGCTTGCAGCTTGCCATCTAAGGATAAAGGCTTGTGCAACGGACACAGAAAATGTCCTAAGTCCTCTTCTTTCGGAGGTGATAAGCCCTCATAGAGAAATGTGTTAAATTGATGAGTATACGCTGGGAGTGGTGGCACATGCTGGAGATGCCAGCACTGGGGAGGCTGGAGGAGGTTCAAAGTTCAAGGTCAGCCTGGGTTACAGAAGAAGACTGTCTCCAAAATCCCAAACCAAACCCCAAAGGCCTTAAGAGCAAACACAGGCATTGGTTAGTATAGTGAACCTTATTTAAGTGTTTTTAGTAATCTTTTCTCCACTGTTAAAAAGGTGGCATGAAACTGAATTTTCTCTCAATCCTTTTTTAAAAGTTAATTACTTTTGGGGGGGCACTGGTGTGTGTGTGTGTGTGTGTGTGTGTGTGTGTGTGTGTGTGTATGTGTGATGTGTATGTGTGATATGTGTGTGATGTGTGTGTGTGATGTGTGTGTATGTGTGATGTGTGTGATGTGTGTGTATGTGTGATGTGTGTGTGTGATGTGTGTGTGTGATGTGTGTGTATGTGTGATGTGTGTGTGTGATGTGTGTGTGTGATGTGTGTGTGTGTGATGTGTGTGTGTGATGTGCATATGGGTGTGCAGTACACAAACCTATGCAAGCCAGAGAAGGCCATCCTGAGCCTTTCTCTGTTGCTGTCCACTTTTAAGACAGGGTCTCAGGGCCAGTGAGATGGCTCAGTGGGTAGGGGTGGAAGGAGAGAACCGGCTCCCATACCCTGACCTCCACACATGTGTGCCTATCTCCTAAATAAGTAATGTTAGAGAGGGATTCTTGTTGAACCAGTAGCTCACTATTTTAGTGAGCTAAGGGTTTTCCCTGCCTCTACCCTCCAACTCTGAAGTTACTGGCATATGGAGCCATGCTCTGATTTCTGTGTCATTACCTACTGAGTCATTTCCCCACACACTTCCACCATTGTTTGTTTGCTGTTGTTGGGATGTTGTGGGAGTTTGAATGTAATTGGCCCCCATAACCTCATAGGAAGTGGCACTACCAGGAGGTGTGGCTTTGTTAGAGTGGGTGTGGCCTTGCTGGAGGAAGTGTGTCTCTGTGGGGGTGGACCTTGTGGTCCCCTTTGCTCAAGATGTGCTCAGTGTGACATCCAGTTCACTTCCTGTTGCTTGCAGATCAAGGTATTTAGAACTCACAGCTCCTTCTCCAGGACCATGTCTGCCAGCATGCCACCATGTCCCACCATAATGATAACGACTAAACCTCTGTAAGTCACTCCAGTTAAGTCTTTTCCTTTATATGAGTTGCCATGCTCTTGGTGTCTCTTTACAGCAATAGAAATCCTGACTAAGACAGGTATGTATAAGTGACTTTTTCCGAATTATACAATAACATTTTAGTGCAAAAGATTTCTTGATAGAAAACAGAAGACCCAGCTGGTTTAACATCCGTGGAAATGATGTTCAACCATTTGCTATGTTCATTCAGTAGGACTGTTCTGACAGTGGATTGGCATTTGGGGACTCTGTTATTACAGTCTGTATTTCTAGGATACTCAAAAGTTCTCTGAGCACTTTACATCGCTTGTGTTTATTTCTGTTTCTCTTCCTTCATAATAATTGGTATCATCATCCTCTGAATGAAGTGAATGCCTGGTGATGACCAGATACAGGAACATGCTTTCAGTGTCTGTGCTCACTTGAATTTAGTTTGTAAGTTAAAGTTTCATAAAATAATGCCTGTAACTTGTCATTGTTCTCTCTCTCTCTCTCTCTCTCTCTCTCTCTCTCTCTCTCTCTCTCTCTCACACACACACACACACACACACACACACACAATGAGAGAGAGAGAGAGAGAGAGAGAGAGAGAGAGAGAGAGAGAGAGAGAGAGAGAGAGAGAGAGAGAGAGAGAGATACTGGTGGACTGGTGGAGTTGATTTTATCTTCCCACCATGTGAACCTTGATGACTAAACTTAGGTTGCCAGCCTTGCCAATTAAGTGACTTTACTCACTGAGCAATCTTACCACCTCTCTCCTCCTCCTCCTCCTCCTCCTCCTCCTCCTCCTCCTCCTCCTCCTCCTCCTCCTCCTTCTTTTTCTTCTTCTCCTCCCTCTCCTTTTTAAAGATTAGTTCTAACTCTGTAGTCCATGTCAATTTGGAATTCACAATCCTCTTTCCTCAGTCTCCCAAGTGCTGGGATTACAGATGTGCATCACCATATCCACCAACTAATACTTGAGAGACATCAAATCCACCCAATACTCAATTTTAAGAAAGAAATTGAAAGAAAAAATGGAAGGGATGTTATTTTCAAAGAAAAGACAAAATGAGTAATTGGTTTTTTGATTATTCATTACCATGTACCAAATCAACCCCAGGCTTTGTGGATTGTCTCTCATGGTTCATGGATCAAGAACTCAGGAAGGACTTGGTTAGTAGTTATTACTTCACTTTCCATGTGGTCATGACCAGGCAGTGGCCAGAGCTGTAACAGCTGGGGCTGGCCTGACATCTGTTTTCATGATGTCCTAGGAATTGTCCCTTTTGGTCTCTGCAGGGGATGGTTCAAGGTTCCTCCTAGCATAATGACTTCATCAGGCAGATTGTTGGTATCACCTTTATGACTTTGTCTCCAAAGTTACACAACATCAAAGTTGCTAGCCAACCCAACAAGGTCAGAAACGTGGATCCCACCTCTCTATGGGAGGCAGTAGATGTCCTATTGAAAGAAGAGCTTATAGGGTGTGAGATGTCATTGTGATCATCATTGGGATGTCTAACCTGCTACATTTTCAATCCTTATATTCTTTATGAGTTTTCAAGATGTCAGAACTAACATCTTGTCAGTAGCCTCTGTGGTTTTTGTGGACTCAATATATATTGCATCCTAGTAGATTTCTACATTTGAGCTCTTATTGTTTGTAGCTTTTTGAGACAGGGTCTCAAAACAACTGTTTTTCAAAGCCATGGCAACAATAGTAGTGATAAATTCTGGTTTGTGCTGGGGAGAGAGCTCAGTTGGTAAAGTGCTCGCTGTACAAGCATAAGGGCCTGAGTTCAGATCCACAGCATGTAAAGCAGCAGCAATGGCTACAATCCCAGAACCTGGCAGGTAGAGACAGGCAGATTTCTAGCACACTCTGTTCAGCCAGCTTAGCTAAATGGTGGAGTTCCAGGTTCAGTGAAAGACCCTGTCTCAAAAAATAAGGTAGATAACAATCGAAGACATCATCTCTGGCCTTCAAACACACACACACACATCCACTGTATTAGTTACCTTTTCTATGATAAAATACCACCAGCCCTAAGAAACTTAGGGAAGAAAGACTTTACTTTTGCTTATGGTTCCGGGGGGGGGGGCAAGTCCACAATGATGAAGAAGGCGTGGCAGCAGGCTGAGAAATCACATTTTCACCGGCAGACATGGAGCCAGGGAAACAAGCTGCAAGTGGGGTGAGGCTATAACTCTCAAAACCGGCCGCCAGTGATGCACTTCCTTCCATCGGGTCATGCACTTCCTTCCGTCAGGACATGCCTCTCAAAAGGTCCATAACCTCTCAGACAGTGAGTGCTACCAGCTGGGAACCAAGTGTTCAAACACCTGAGCTTATGTTATGGAGGACAAAAGCTTGCACACACACACACACACACACACACACACACACACCTCATGTGCATGTGCACACATGCACGGGTGAGTGTGAGAGTGCACACACACAACACATGCGCACACACAAATCCACACATGGAAAGTAGCAATCCCTTCCCCACTTGAGTTGGGTCATGCAACTTCTGCATACCCTCTTTTCAATTGTGTAACTTTATTTCTTAAGCTTGTATGTTAAAAGGGGGCGACCCTGGAGCGTGGCAATGGAAGGGAAGATGAGAAAAACAGAAGAAACAAAGATAGTTTTGTTTTTGTTTTATCCAACAAAACTTAGGAAGAATGAGGGGGAAAATGCAAATTTCATCTGGTACTTAAAAACGTACTTTTCTTTGTCTAGGAAGAGAGAAGGGAGTGTAGACACTAGTCAGAGAAGCTGGCAGGTCCTGATTTATGTTGGAATGATGGGGTCTGAGTATTTGGAAATGTCTTGTCACCCATTCATAGTAGGACTTATTCTGAGTTTCACAAATATCACACTTGTCCAATGTCCTTAGACTCACTCAGGAAAGATTCATGTTGTAACAGAAAATGGAAGAATTTTCACACATTCACTAACTTAATAGAGAATAACAACCAGGCCTGATGGCCTGTGCCTGTAATCCAGCTACCAAGATGCAGCTCAAGCACTGAGAGTCCCAGGCCTGCGTGCACTTCACAGTGAGTTCAGGGCCAGTCTGGGAAACTCAGTAAGATACCATCTCAAATAAATGAGTAAATTAAGAAACATAGCGGAGCTGGGGGTGTAGCTCAGCGGTGGAGTGCTTCCTGGCATGCAACAGGCTCTAGATGCAAACCCCAGTATCACAAAAACAAACAAACAAAACACATTTCATTAAAACCAGAAGGGTCGTGACAGGTTCCTAGTTATTAGAGGATGAAAATATAGTAACTTGGTAGTAGAGAACCATTACTGTGAGACAGGACGTGAAGCTCAGGGGTTGAGTGTTTGCCTAATTTGCTCTAAGCCCTGGCCTGGGTTTAGTCCCCAGAACCACGTAAAGCTAGGAGTGCTGATGCATGCTGGTGCCTGTGATTGTAAGGCATGCAAAGTGTAAGCAGAGGACCCAGTGCATCTTCACCAACATAGTGAGTTGGCTTCATAGTGTGCCTGGGGTCATCCTGGGCTACATAGCAGGACCTTACCTCAAGAAACACAAGAAGTGAGCAAAAAAACCCCATGCTATGTGGTTTCCAACACAGTAACTATCATAGTGGCCTATTTGCCCCATGTGTTGTTTTTATGCTTACATTTCATAAAGAGTTATAATGGTGTGCATGTTTTCTTAGAATTCTTCTTTTTCCACCTTATTTTTTTTTCCTTAAAGTTTCTTAAATTTAAACTATACTCTGGGGATCTTGGGAAACTAGCTCTTACAGCTGGAGGTGGGGCATGGACCGATGCCAGTTGCTGATAATTTTATATGGTTGTAAGTTTTTTAGAATTTAACTAATGGTGTATCTTAGCCTTTGATGTGAGTGGCTTTCTAGATGCATTTCCCCACACACAAAAAAAAAAAACCATGGAAGCAAGCTGGGGCTTTTTTAATGAGTTTCTTTATGGTTGGTTACCCCTTCACTGCTTGTGTTTAAAACCAATTTTCAGGATATGGTACTTTAATATGATCACACAAGGTCAGGAGACTAACCTGAAAACAGCAGCTTGTGAGAGAAAAATATCAAGACATGTAAAGTTACTTCATGTCTTAGAAATAAACATGTTCAATTGACATGGTTTATTTGGATTTTTCAGTAGTTCACGCTTTAATGAAAGCTACCTTCCTCTTCATAGCAGAATAACAGATACACTTTAGAATATTAAGAAGACTTTTGCTAGTCCTATCGCAAGGGGCTGTAGCTATGGCAACATGGGAGGCTGAGGCAGGAGAATCTCAAGTACAAGATCTACCTGCTCTATACAGTGAGTTCAAGTTGCCTGAGCAACTTAGTGAGGCCCTGTCTCAAATTTAAAGGTACAAATTGGGGACTGGAAAGATGCATGATCGGTAAAGTACTGCCTGCTTAAGCTTGAGGATCTGGGTTCGGACCTTTGGTACCCACGTAAAGCTGATATCATAGTGTGCACCTATGATCCCAGTGCAGAAGAGGATTCTCAGGGCTTGCTGGTCATCTAACCATTGCTGAGCTTAAAGCTCAGTGAAAGAGCATGGCTCAACAAACAAGGTGGAAGACATCCCACATCAACCTCTTCATATCCCTGCCGTGTACATGCATGTTCACATACACGTAAACACAGACACACACAAAATAAATCTGAAAACAATTAATGAGGATAACTGGTGTCAACCTCTGTTCTACACCCACAGAAATACATAGTTTCATTTCTGTTGCTGTGACAAAATACCCTGACTTTAAGTAATTTAGGGAGCAAAGGAGGGTTTGTTTGACTTGTGATTGCAGATGATAGTCTATTATCATGGGGGAATTCAAGGTAGGAAGTCACATTGAGTCAGCATAGAATGCTCAGTGCTGTCTGCTTGCTGTGTATAGCTTTCTTCTGCTTGGGGGATGGTGTCACCCAGGATGGACTTACTTACATCAATTAACAGACAAGACAATCCCCCAGAGACAATCACTGGTTTGAGACCTTCTTCCCCTGTGATTCAAAGTTAGTGAGAGTTAAGAGTAAATAGCCAGTGACTGAGAGCTTTGAGGGCCGGGAGCATCTGGCTCTGGTTTTTGTATATTTCTCTTTTTCCTTAAGAGTGGATTTTACCACCCTCTTCTAAGTGTTCTCTAGAGCAAGCATTCTTAATGTGAAGGCACCGAGGAAGGCCAGAATTAAGCTCAGTGTTCTATGAAGATCTTCACGAGTCACTGCATATAAACCTGGGGCCGATAAATCCCATGTCTCTTTCAAATGTCCTGGAGTGTGATTGGGCCTTACTTGACAGTATGTTAGAGTACTGGAATCTATTCTAGGGCCCAGAAAATCTAGGACATCTCATGGCAGTTACTGTGACCCTGCTTCTTTATTTGTCACCAAGGGCTGCTACAACAAAGCGCCATAGACAGGGTTGGAGTGGGGCTCACATCCCAGGAATGTATTTCCCACAGTTCTG
This sequence comes from Cricetiscus sungorus, assembly GCA_030556225.1. Lineage (NCBI taxonomy): Eukaryota > Metazoa > Chordata > Mammalia > Rodentia > Cricetidae > Cricetiscus > Cricetiscus sungorus. The sequence goes on from JANBXA010000190.1 coordinate 6,329,375, forward strand.
GAGGCTGACAGTCTGCAGTCAGAAGATCAGAAGTGGCAGGTGGTTGCGTGCTGCTGAGAGCTCTCTCTGGGTCACAACCATCTTCTTGCTATGTCCTCACATGGCCTTTCCTCCATACGTGCACTTGGAGAGAGAGATTGAAACCCCTCCTTTTTTTATTAGGGCCCTACTCCCATCCTGGGGATCCGCCCTCATGACCTCATTCAACCCCAATTACTTTTCCAAGGTCCCACCTTGAAATACCACACTGGGGGTGAAGATTTCAGAATCCGAGTTTTGAAGGGACATTCTTCCATCTAGAACAGCTTTCTTAGATATCTTTCCTATGGAAGAAAAGCCAAGTCTTGATATTTCTGGAACACTTTCAGGAAAATAGTTACTTGTTAGAATCTTGGCTTAAATATCTGAAGCGATTCTTATCAGTGATTTCTTGGGAATGTCAATATTTATCTAGATAATAACTGCATGTCACAAAAGATTACATCTGCTTGATCCCTTAGATGTAAAAGTTACCCTGAGGTATACAGTGACTGTTAGTGATTATTATGTTTTGGGAGATAGGGTCTTGCTATGCAGCAAAGACTAGTTTGGAAACCTGATTCTCTCAAGCTCTGCCTCCTAAATCCTGAGATTACAGCTGTACATTACTGCTCCCAGTTTCTGTTATCATTTTTCTTGCTATATCATTACTTTAAGCACACATTCTTATTAGCATTCAAAATTCCTTTTAACTTGTGGGGTCAACTTGGTGCAGAATGGTCTCTAATCCAGATGGTCCAGAGTCTAGTCTAAATGCCTGGGTGTTTAGAAGTCTGAAAGCTCAGTCTGTAGGCTTTGCCTCTGGAGCTTGTAAGTTGAAACTGTCAGTCTTTTTACATTTAAGACGTCTCTCCCCTCTTATGGCAGTTTGAAAAAGAATGGCCCTAATGGACTCATATATTTGAATATTTAGTCATTAGGGAGTGGCACTACTTGAGAAAGATTAGGAAGTGAGGCCTTGTTGGAGTGCCACTGGGGTGAGATTTGAGGTTTCAAAAGCCCCCATCAGGCCAAAGCATCTCTGTCTGTCTGTCTGTCTGTCTGTCTGTCTCTCTCTCTCTCTCTCTCTCTCTCTCTCTCTCTCTCTCTCTCTCTCTCTCTCTCTCTGCCTGTGCATCATGATGTAGCTCTCAACTACTTCTCTAGAACTATGGTTGCCATGCACTGCCACGATGATAATGGACTAAGGCTCTGAAGCTGAAAGAATGCCTCCAATTAAATGCTTTTTAAAAAACTAAGGGATGCATTAGTCATAGTGTCTTTTCACAGTAAAAGAACAGTGACTAAGATACCTCTGTAGAGTTGGGAGGGAAAACCCATCTGCTCTGATTAGTGTTCTCGGAGGAGATTCCCACTGCTTGTACGCTGGGCCCCACTTCCTCCGCACCTGGTCTCAGTCTGTGATATTGCCTTTTATTCTCTCTGTATATGAGTGACTAAGTTCATGTGTGTGAAAGGAAGTTGATTGAAAGAATTACTATCCAACACCAACTGACTTAGGAAAAGAAGGGATGTATTAGTTTCCTGTTATGGTTTGGATATAAAATGTATTCTGTAGACTCATGTCTCTTAACATGTTGGTCCCCAGCTGGTGGCATTGATTTTGAAGGGTCACGGATCCTTTAGGAGGTTGAGTCTTGGTACAGAGTAAGAGGCAGGCCTTGAGGTTAAATAGCCTGGCCCTCCTTCCCACCTGGTCTCTGCTTCTCATTCCATGGCGATAGGAAGAAGTGAAGAGTCCCAGCTCTCCACTCCCACTGCCACAGAGCTGCCATGCCTTCCCCACGAGCATGGGCTGCACTCTCCAACTGTGGTCCAAATCAAACCTTGGCTCGGGTAAGTTGCTTCTTTCTGGTATTTTATCACAATGATGAGAAAGGTAACTGTACAGGAAAGCGGTACCAGGAAGTCACGGTTGTGAGAGGCCTGACCATGCTTCTTAGGTCTTTGGAACTGGTTTGCAGGAGGGATGTGGCAGAGTCTGGAGCTGGGGGCCACGGATGTTCTAGAATGATATACGTGGAGCTGAACAGGCCATTCTGATGTGAAGGGTGTTGAAGTGATGGCTCAGTGGTTAAGAAATACTGACAGTAAAGATTATGCTCATGGGATTCAGATGAGGGCAAGGACTTTACTGGAAACTGGGCTAGAGGCCATGCATTTTATATGTTGGCACAGAATCTGACAGTGTTTTTCCCGTGTCCTAAAAACTTGAAGAAGGCTGAATTTAGAAAGCAATGGGCTCAAGTTTTGGATCAAGGAACTTCCGTGATAGCATAATGTCTAGGCTGTAGTGTAGTTGTCGGTTATTGTGTTTGGGCTTACAGGAGGACAGGGGCAGAAGAAGCTTGAAAGAAATGAGTTTGGGTAGCTGTAGTTGTCAAAGAAATTGGTGTCATTAAGGAGAAATGTGTGTTTACACTGGGACAGTAGGAAAGGTGGCCGGAAGGCAAGATTCTACCCATTTGGAGCTCCAGGTCACAACAATGCAAATTTGTTGAATACGAGAGAGGCTAAAAAAATGGAGCCACCAGAATTCCCTACTAGAAAATGGCTTCCAGGCTTGTACCTACTAAAGTTTCGACAGGACAGCAAGCAGCTATCCACATTTCAAGCTGGCAGCAAAACTGGGCATTGTGGTTTGTGTAGTGCTGTTTGCAGGTATGCAGGATGCAAGGGTGTGTGGGCCATGGACGCTAGCTCCTAGGTTCCAGATAACTGCTAAGGACCAGGCAGTGTGTAAAAAGGTGAGACCACCTGCATGGAGCTCCTGGGTAAGTGAAGTCTAGGTTCTGGTGGAGCGTGTATGTTTTCCGCCAGCCTGTTTGGTGAGCACGTGTCTCCCCCCCTGCCCCAGCCGCCGCCGGTCTGGTCCTGCCGCCATGTCAGATGTCAGTCCCCAATAACATGCAGAGACTCTGTATTTGGTATAATCCTGTTGGCCAGTTACTATCATTGTTTATGGGCTAGCTCTGTCTTAATGATTAACCCATTTCTACTATTCTAAGTATTTTCACGTGGCTCATCTTACCGGCCAGAGCGGCTGGCTGGCGTTCTACCTCTCTAGGCTCTCCATCTTGACTCCTCCTAACTACTTCCTCTTTCCTCCTTGTCTCCTAGTCCCGCCTATCTTGCTTTCCCATTGGCCAACAGGGCTTTATTCATTAATCAGTATGAGAAACATATTTACAGAATAATATCTCCCATCACCCCAGGATACAGGACATGCCAGAAACAGGCGGCATTTGCCAAGGGATGCTGCAGGCACCAAGTAGAACCCAAGAGAAAGGCCATAGGTTCAGCCAGTAACAGAATGGAAAGGTGTGACTGACTACCCAGGCTTGGCAGAGTCCAGATGATGTCACCACAAGGCCCAGATATTGGACAGGGACCTGCAAGATTTGTGTTTGCCATGCAGGTTGTTGAACTTGCCTTGGTCTGATCTTCCCTTTCTATCCTCTTGTTACTCCCTTTTAGAATAGGAATGTTTTCTTTGTGCCATTGTGTATTAGAAATACGAAGTTTGTGTTTTGATTTTCACAATTAAGTCTTAGGATAGATTTTGACATTTTGCAGCATGGAAATAGTTAGGACTATGGGGACTTTTGAAATTGGATGGAATGTATTTTGTATTATGAGATGGCCTTGAGCCTATAGGGACCAGGGATAGAATATTATGACTTGAATGTAAAAGTCCCCCTCAAGGCTCCAGAAAGCTTCCTGGGTAGATGGAGTCCATCTAGACATCCGCTAAATTGCACTGTTGCGAAATGTCAAAACTGTCCACTCTGAGTTTTATGCATCAATTGAAACTGAGACCTCTGAGAAAAGCACTGAAGGAGTTTCGGTGATAGCAGGGGTGTAGTCCGGGCTGTCCCAGAAGCCCCTCTCCACCTACAGCAGTTGCATTCCTTATATATTTCAGTTGTTCTGAGAACTACACACAAGTGAGGGAGATCTGGGTGTGGCTGGGCCATCTGAGGACCCATTCTTTTGCAAGTAGAAAGAACAAGGATGCACAAAACTGAGAGGGAATGCTCTCTCTACTTCTCCCCTTCCCTCACTTCCTCTTACTCCCCTCCCCCTCCCTCTTTCTTTCTCTCAAAGTTACCTCCAGAGGACCAGAACTGTGGCAACTGGTGGTATTTGACTCATATCTTTCTGCCTCCCCTTCTGAAAGGAAATAAATTCTAGTTTCTTGGCTGAACAAAACAGGACAATGGTTCAGACAGAGTTGCCTTACTTGCTCAGCCATATGATGAGCCTAGTTGGGCTGAGGGCTTTGCTGGGACTCTTGGACTGGGTGTGGGAGGAGGGATATCACTTGGTTCACACATAGAGCACCTGTTGGAGTGAAACAGTTTACCAAAAGAGGAAGAGAGAGAGAAGAGACATCCACCCTAGCATGTCTAGCTGGGCAGCCTTATCATTTTCCAACCACCTTGTACTCCAGTAAGAGAGCTCCTCCTTACAGCCTACCTCGAACAGCCTTATGGGTAGGCCCACCTCAACTCTACCCACCTTCATAAAACTTTCAGTGAGCCAGGTAGAAGAAGCATCCCAGGGCTCAGGGATGAGCAGGTAGCCTTTTCTACCCAAGCTCTCCAGAATACTCCCAACATAAGTTTAGGTACCACTCCTTCACATGTCCCATTCCAGAGCTTGTTATGATACACCTCTGGGCAACTTTCCAAGACATTATTTTACCCCACCTACCAGTATGACTTGCTACACTGCATAGTTATGTTGTTGGATGTCAAGCAGAAAGGAAGATTAACAATCTTCTCCCAATTCCACAGTCACAAGTCCTACTTAAAACAGAAGGCTGTTCACCTTGGATTTCAAATTATTTCCCCATGGGTCTGTAGGGGTTAGCACAAGATCCATTACTCAACCATACTTGATGGCTGGTCCCCTGGATAGTAAAAATGGCTTGCCAGTACACTGCGTTTTCTGGTTATAGGATCAAGTTCATAAATGAGAACCATGCTTCCTCATCTCTGACTGGGGAAAAAAAAACATTTTTGGGTTTCTTCCTTCTCTCCATTATGTGGGCTATTTTAGTTTGGGCATCTATGTGGAGTTTGACAATTCTTTGAAGATAATGGCTTATCTTAAATTAATGTCAACTTTTCATTCTACTCAGTTATATCTGTTTACTATATAAGCAATGTTTTAGATTACTTTCTATTGGGGAAAAGTAGATTTTCTGAAAAGATACATCATATTTATCTTATTTTCCAATTATTTTGTAGTTTTGAGTAACTCTTGGCAATGGGTTTGAGAGTACAGTCACATGGAATTACAATCTTCACTACCCTTCCCCCAGTATCCAGTCTTCCAGAGCAACTTTAAGAACTCAAACTTTATAAAATTGAATATCTGGAACATGGAGCCTCCTATACACCATAAAGTGTCTCGAATGGAAAAGAACTTCCCAGACAAGCTCAATAGTCCCAGTTCAGCATAGCAACCTTTGGCTTATACAACACCCATACCTTCATTTAACAACTCCCTGCCTTGGGACATTCACATCATGTACGTACTGACCTCCGGGAGCCATTGAGTCACCCAAAGTGCAGCAGCAGAGTTCTGGTTAGCTTTGACAGCTACTCTACAAAGCCAAGGGCTGGAGAGGCTGCACTGGGTGTGTACATGAGTCAGGACATCCCTAAGCCTCTGGATGTGATGGCTGTTTTTCTGCCCAGTGTCCATTCACTCTTCTCTGATAACCACACCCAGTACCCCTCTGGGACCTAACTAATGCACATTCATCTTTCTCCTTCAGGTGGCTTTCACTCCTTTGGGGTATGGGGCATATGATTCAGGTCTAGGCAGCCAGGATATCCCTGTTCCCTGATCAGGACTAGTACAACCACAGCAAATAAAAGGAAACTGTTCATCTTAAAGCCTAGAGTACACACACACACACACACACTACCTAAAGCCTCTGCATAGATTTGCCCTGAGAAGAAACTTTGAAAGTAAACTCAGAACAAACTAGGTTGTGACTAATAGGCTACGTGAGAAACACAGACTGTCCTGGTGACATTGGTGACAGCTTCTAACAAACTCAAAACTAATGCCACCTTGATCTTTTTAGTTATATCAGTTAATCTCCCTCCCTCTCTCCCTTCAACCCTCTCTCTATCTTCCTCTCCCTCCATCCTTCCTCATTTCCTAAACGATTGGAGTTTTGTTCTTTGGAATGAAATAGTTTCCAGTTAGATGCCCTGGGTAAGCAGGGATTGCTTCCATGGGCCATGAAAGAAAACCGACAGTGGAGAGGCTACCACAGTCATCCGCATGGTTAGCCAGGAAGTAGGTCCTGTCCTCACTGAGCACATCACGATGTACTTCAGATTGGTGACCACTGTGAGCTGTTTCCCATTATTACCTTCTCTGCTGGTGACTTCAAGGTAAGGATCTTTCTCACGCCCACCTTTCTACACTGAGTATATCAGGAGTTGCTAATTAGATTTGGGTCTTTTGGAAAAGTGATTGGATGTGTTTTAAGAATATATAGGTACTTTGCAAGATGTGTGGGAGGGAGTTTCGACCTTCCCTTGGGCAGATATTCAGGCTGCCTCCTTACTCAGCACTAGTTAGGACAGCTCTCACTGATAGCCAGAGGCGCCCCCCCCCAAGTGTTGTTGGTGAAGCAGTGAGGGCATTTATGTCTTCTTTCTTCCCTGTTCTTAATCATCAGAATGCTTAAAAATGATCACAGTAAAAATGAAAAAAGTAATGACATTTTGCTATGCATGTTTACTCTTAACAAATTAACTCTTGTCATCTGTGTATGCCAGTGCATACCTGTAATCCCAGAAATCAGGAGGCTGATGGAAGAGGGCTGCAAGTTCCAGGCTGACCTGGGCTAGGTGCTAAGCATCCCTCAGAATCTCCTATGGAATCAAGTAACTCCCCTTTATTTTTATTTATGGAGACAGGGTTTCTCTATTTCCAGCATAGCCCTGGCTGGCCTAGAACTGGCTATATAGACCAGATTGGCCTTGAATTCAGAGATCTGCTTTCCACTGTTTCCAGAATGCTGGGATTAAAGGCATGTGGCACCACCGCTCTTTTTAAATAGAGAGTCTCTTTAATCCAAGAGATTGCTTCAAACCTTTTCCCTGTACACCCCAACTTAGGCATCAGCCTCACTATTGTAAGTCCCAATGAAAATCATCTTGTTCATGGTTATGTCAAAATAAACAGTTAATATATCCAAGGAAGGGAGAGCCAAACTTCAGGCTTGCATTTGTGCTCTGATCATGCCTTGCAAAATATTGACTGTAGCTTTCAAAACTTTTTGGAAGGTCTGCATTTAAGATGATGCCCTTTGTTACAGTAACTCTGACAGTTTCATCTAGGACAACAGCAGACTCTGGGCTAGTTTCATCCTGACCTCTGAATTCTACTGGAAACACTCCCACGGACTTCAAATTACTTTCTAGATTTACAAAAGTATTTTAGGATGTCATACCATCTTCCAAGATGCTAGTCATCTGCCAATAAATACAAGCGTTGGCTTCGTAGTGCATCCTAGGTATTCTCCTATGGTCTGAGGTTTCCATCCCAGGTTTGGAAACTACTATCCCAATTCTGCCATATGGACAGCTGTTTAGCAGCAGAAGCAAAGTCAGTCTATCAGCAGCAGGGAATCATGCATGCCCTCCAAGAGGGGCTACAGCACACGATGTGGTTAGGGGCACGAAAACTCTCCCAAGCACAAGGTTTAAGTGGGAGCTGTTGCTGGGTTTCCTACTGCCATACCCATGTCAACTTGTCTTTGTAGATAGCTATTTCCAAAGGCCTGATCATGGAGAAACCAATTTCAGCCACTGCATCTTGTTTTACCCACCATCCCTAGTTCTCTGCACCTTCTTTATCACTATCAAATAATTCAATAAATGAAGACATATTTACTAACATATCTTTTTCATGTATGTATGTATGTATGTATGCATGTGTGTCCATGTGCACACGTGTATATAGGTAAGTGTGCATATACGTGCATGTAGAGGTCAGAGGTCAACCTTGGGTTTCTCAAATGTCATTCATGTTGCTTTTGGGTCTAGATCTCTTCACTGACCTGGATTTTGAAGGCTGGGCTGGTTGGCCAGTGAGCTCCAGGGTCCACCCATCTCTACCTTCTCTTACTTCTCTACTGCTGAGATTTCAGGCATGTATGGGTATGGTCATCCCCCAGCCTTTTTATGTGATCATAAAGTTTGGGGGATCAAACTCAGGTCCTCATGCTTGTGTTTCAAGCTCTATACTGACTGAACAATTTCCTAGCCCTATTTACCTATTTTTGATACATATTGATAACATCCTTGGACATCTAGTGCATGAAATGAAATGAATCTCATCTCTTTAAACTAAGACTTAATGAGACATGCTGGCTTGTATTGCCTATCCCTCCCTCATTCCTCATTCCTTCTGCCCAAGGCTACTGGAGGCTAGGATCCATCTCATAGCTCCTCACCTGACTTATATTTTGTAGGAAACAGTCATAGTCAATTGTATAAGCATTCGATTTTAATTTTGAAAGTAAGAAATGCAAAGTCAGACACAACATAGGACCAAACTCATTTGCTTTATGAGCAGAGCAATTGAATAATTGCTGATAAATAAGAGACTTTAGGCCAGGATCCTTTGTTAAAATGAACATCTTTTGCATGAATTGGCCATTTTTTTGCAATTATTTCATTCAGCTGATAATTTCCCAGACTGTCTTCATTTGCCTTTGTCAGATTTGCTTCATATTTTAATTTTTTTTTCTGACATGGCTTTGCTAAAGCTAGTTTCTAGATTTTTCTATTATGAGCTTCACATTCAGAGCATAGGCTGGAAGTGAAGTGATGGCTATTCCTCCCATCTGCCTTTAAGAGCTCGCCTGTGACCTCAACTACAGACAGGTCCTCATGAGTACATACCCCAAAATGGATGGACTTCAGTGTAGGATATGGTACATTGGTGATAGTAACCTGCCTACAATAAAGCAGAAGTCTTCACTTCCAACTTGGTAGTGAATTGATTTAGGGTCATGCCCTGTGCTCTTGAGGAGGGGTCACCAGTATCTTGTCAACATGGTGGTTGGTTTTTTTTTTTTTTTCCTGTGAGGGTTCATCCTCCACACAGAAGAAACAGAACCTCTCTGGGCCTGTCTCAGGTACCTGCTCAACCTGCCAGCAAAGTCAATGAGCAAAGTTACTCCCATATCTCTACTACCTCACCCCTCCCAGAAGCAAAAGGAATAAGAACTTACACTCAAGAGAAAAATGAAGTTGAAGGCAAACTTCACAGTTCTTTTGTGGAGACTCCTTGGACAGATGGCAGAAACATGTCCACTTTCTACCGAGAAGCAGCTAATCCGGCAAGATGGGATCTGGGCTTCAGACTGACCACACTTTTGATTCAGGCCCAGAAAGACTCCAGAAACTTCTCTAGAAAGGGACAATGCATGCCTGTTGTTTTCAAAGCTTGAGGTTGTCTATAGGTTTTATCCTATGCTTCTAGAGAGCAGGGAGGAACAGAGGTCCCCCATAGAAGGGCTCGAAGTAGGTATGTGAGTTTACCAAGTGCTTTCTAGGAATCAGTTCTGATTTGTGTAGTACTTATATTAAAAGTCTTGATATTTCTGACCTGGACTAGTTTCAAGGGATGAGGTGTTATCGCTCATAACATACCTTTTTATTTCTCTGTAGGCATTGTAATATAGGGCTTCATAGACCATATGAATCATGTTACATGGGAGAGGGAAGAGGTCTTGGCTTTAGTAGGATGAAAACTTTCCAAAACTAATAAAAACTTAAGGGACCAAATACTTATTATATGTGATATTCAAAGCAAAGTATTGCTTTAGAAATGTTGTTTTCACAGGCCTTGGAACTGCATATTTATAAACATAACACTCTCATGGGTAGGGGAAAATTCCAGTCGAGGTTAGTTTTGGGGAAAGTTGTAGTTCTTTGTTTCTTATAAAATGCAGAGGATAGATCACATTTCCAGTGTCTCTGTGACTGCACCAAGTTAATGAGGGCACTGCAAATATCCCTATCTGTGGCTATATAGTATTCATATAGAGGACAGGTGGTAGGCACATATGTAACTCTTTTTGAAAGGTTTAACTTACTTACTGAATATGCTGCTTTATATGTAACACTGTTAACTACTGAAGGAATAAACAACAACAAACTGACATGTATTTGTTTCCATTCCAAGTAGAGTTCAAATGAGCTACATGCACATCAGGGACAGCCAGCAAGCCACGTCAGTCAAGTTAGCATTATGCACCATGATGATTGTCTTAGTCCATTTTTTTTGTTGCTATAATGAAATAGCTGAGGCTGGGTCTTTTCTAAAGAAGTTTCTCACAGTGAGGTCCAAGAGCATGATGCTGTCATTTGGGCAGCCCTAATAAGGGTCTTCTGCTTGTATCACATCACATTGTGATGGGGATGCATGCAAAAAGGAGAGGTCTCATGATGAGACAGGAATAGAGAGCAAACTCATTTTAGACCACTCTGATTTCCAGGTACCAGTCTAATCTTACCACAGTCAACATTAGTTCATTCATGGGGTGGTACCCATGGTATAACTGCCACCTAATAGGCTCTACCTGTTAAAGGTTCCATGACTTCCCTACCCTAGCATTGTGGGCATCAAACCTTCAGGATGTGAAATGTTGGGGTACACTCTTAACTCACAGCAATGGCCAATGAGGCAGTATGCAGAGAGGCTCTGTCAGCCCTGGCCACATCTTAGTAGCTTCATCTTGACACATGACACCTAAGTATTTTCTGTGAGAAGAATTCAGCCACCACCTCTGCAGGGATTGTTTCAACATAGGCTTCTAACTGCAGGTGCCATGTTTCGGGATAATGACTTCCCCAAGAGGGTGGTGGTAGTGGTGGTGGGCGTTCCAGACAGACAGACAGAAACTAGAAGTGCTCTGAGGGATAAGGAAGGAATGCAGAGACCAAATAGAGAAAAACAAGTATTCATCACAAATAAGGGTATGGGTGGGGATGTTCAGAAGAGTTAACAGTCATGTTCTATGAAAAAACGGGGCAGGATGAGGAGTTACTTCTGCCAGGCATGATGACAAGCAGGACGGTCCCCAGCCTTTTTTCCCTTCCTTCTCCATCCCTGTTCCTCGAGAGAGCAGGGGAGGAATGTGGAAACCCTGTGGGGATCCAGGGACGGGGTTTCCTCCTTAGATTCTCCTTTCCCCCTGCTCATTTCAGCTGCATCAAGCAGCTTATACTGGAGCTGAGAGTCTCAGGCACTGGACACCTTCATGACTGACACAGGCCCAGTATGCCATGAGATATGACCACAAGGATATGACCCCACTCCCCCTCTTTATCTCCTTCTAAAATCATCGCTGCATTCCTAATATCTAGCATAGTGCTGACACCTTTGCAAGTAACCGACAGATGTATTTTGGGAAATGAACGCCTGTGCCAGCAGCAGGAAACATCAGTGCAGGATCATGAGAAGCAGGTCCAGTGGGTCCTTTTCTCATTGCTGGGATCAAACACCCAACAAGAGAAAACTTGAGAAGCAAGTATTACCATGGATCTGGGTTTGAAGGGACACAATCCTGTACAGAGAGGAAGTCATGGTGGCAGGCGGCTCACGGTGGTGAAAGCTTACAGCTGGGCCTCCTCCTGCCCTTACATCTTGGAGGAACAGGAATCAAAGACTGGATTGAATGTGGCTAGTGCCATAAACTTTAAACATCTTCCCTCAGTGACCCCTCCTAAAGGTTCTTTCTGCAACCTCCGCAATAGTAGCATCAGCTAGAGCATCAAAGACATTTCACATTCAAATCATAAAAGAAAGACTAGGTATCTGTGTGTGTGGGGGGGTGCACAGGCCTGTGGGGGACAGAGGAAGACACTGAGCATCTTGCTCTACCACTCTCCACCGTATCCCCTTGAGGCAGCATCTTCTCCTGAACCTGGAGCTCACTCTTTTCCAGCAAACCCTAGTGATCCTGCTGTTGCTCCCCCCCTCCCCCAACAGCACCAGGCTTACAGAGGGTGGTCACAGCAGGCTTTTTGCATAGGTGCTGATATGGCAACTAAGACACTCAAGCTTGTGTAAGTGTTCCAGCCCAAGGGCCATCGATGCTATGGGGGCATACTTTTACCCTATTCTGGGATGGGATTTTTTAGTGATTGGCACCTGGGGCGGATGCAGCTTTGTCCTGAGGGCTGCTCTCTAGGGTGCTTAGCAGCTCTTGTGCCTCTACATGCCAGGTGCCAGTAACATGTGCCACCTGACCCCCTAGACATTGCAACCCATAATGCTCCACACATTATGTGTCCTGAGGACAAGGAGGAAGACAAAAATGCTACTGAGTTTGAGTCAATCACTACTTCAGAGAGGCTGAGCTAGTTCTCCTTTTAGAAATGTAATTACATTAAAAATATGTGTGTAATCCATCGTGTTGGTGGGTGTTAGAAGACATTCTTTCCCTTCACCATGCAGGGTCCTGGGGATGGTACTCATGTCATCAGGCTGGGCAGAAAGCACTTTTACCTGCTGAGCCATCTTGCTGGCTTAAGTAGGTCTCATTTTTATCTCCATTATGCTTTTGTAGTGCAAAATTCCTACAGAAAGCAAGTGTTTCTTCTGTTAAAACAAAACAAAAAAAAAGGGTGTGTGTGTGTGTGTGTGTGTGTGTGTGTGTGTGTGTGTGTGTGTGTGTCAGGAGTGGGGAGGTAAAGGTTCAGGACTATCAAATGCCACAGAGAGAGAAAGTGACCCAGGAAGGCATTTATTTGCAAGTGGCTCAGACACACTGTTAGTGACCTGTAGGTATGTTCAGGGGGTGCTGGGAAGTAGAAGTTGAGTAACTGGGGGTTTAAAGGGCCAAGGGAGAGATGAAGTCAAGGCTGAAGAGGTCCAACATTTGATAATGAAAAGGGGAAAAATCTGAAAGAATTAGTGGTGAGTCTCAAAAGTTATTATTTTCCCCAGTTTCCAAATCCTAGCAGTTAGTCAAATTGTTTGCTAGGACCATGGGCTGGGATGTAAAAGCATGGTCGTTTATTGCCTCAGTGAACTCTGTACGTTAGAAGTCTGTAGTTAAGGCATGGCATGGCTCATTTCTCCTGAGGTCTCTCTGCGGTGTGCAGATGGGGTTGTCTCCTTTTGTCTCTATATGGATGTCCTTCTGGATGTGTAACCTCTTCTTACCATTGGACTAAGGCCAACTCCAATGGCCTTGCTTTAATGTGAGTGCCTCTTTGAGGCTGTATCAAGAATATGTCACATTGTGAGGTCAAGACTTCCATATATGGAGGTGGGAAGAGAGGGAATACAGTCAACCTGTGACATTAGCTTGTTAGGGAAGGTTTTTCCTACCTGCCGGCGCCATCCCACTTGCTGCCAGTCTGGGCCCACACGCGCCAGCCCCAAATAACATTCAGAGACTCTGTATTTGATACAATTCTGTTGGCCAGTTACCATTATTGTTTATGGGCTAGCTCTGTCTTAATTATTAACCCATTTCTACTTATCTAAGTATTTCCACGTGGTCGTCTTATCGGGGAGCCGCTGCGGGCGTCTTCCTTCCTCCCTGGGCTACATCTCGACTCCTCCCTACTACTTCCTCTTTCCTCCTCCTGGTCTCCTAGCCCCACCTATCTTGTTTCCTATTGGCCACAGAGCTTTATTAACCAGTATGAGAAAGATATATACAGAATAACATCTCCCATCATTAGCTACCATGTCAGAGAGGAGTAAGAACCAGGGGTCCCTATCACCAACACTTCCCACCTTCATTGATTGCAAGAGTCACAGCAGGTAACCCTAACCAATATGGCCACCATTGACTATGGCCCTCAGCACCCCCCACCCGCCCCTTCCTCTGCCCTTATGTCACCTACCACAGTGACACATACATTCCTCTCTGGGATCCTGACTACTCCTTGGTCATCCTGGGTGTACCTGGAATCATCTCAAGACCACTCCTTACTCACTGGTCACTGGTTCAAAGTGTCTGTGCCAATCGTTAAGATCTGGGGGTTCCAGCTCAGGCAAAAAATTTCCCTAAAGCTCCACAATATTTGCTAGTCTTAGGTGAACTACAGCATGCCCCAGTTAGGAACTGCAGCCTGTGGGGAGGAGGTCTCCTGGGAAGCCCTCACTCTTCGAGAGGCATCCTGTTTACCGTGAGTCACTTGTGACAGTGTGTCAGCTAATGAAACACTCTCTGTTAACTACGTATATAGAAAGGTAAAAATAGGTGGACCCGTTTCTAAATAACCCTGGCTCAAGGTAAAATGGTAAGGGAGTTATTAGCTCTTTTCAAGGCAAAATAAAGCAGTTCTTCGTCCTCTCCAACCACCCTTCAACTTCGTCCCAGGACAAACAAGTCACCCCCCATTTAAAGAAAATGAAATCGCTGTTCATGACGGGATGGCTTCAGAAAAAATGCTTGGCCTCCAGAGTTCCAGCTTTAGTGGGCTTCATTCTTACAGACTCTAAACCTTGTGGTTTTTTGGTAGGAGGTAATTTCTGTGCTGGTTATGATTTGAAGGAGCTGGCCCACAGCTCAACCTTGCTTAAATTGGAACAAGATGTCACAACTCGTGGCCTTGCTCCCATAGTGGGCTCTTGAAAATAGATTTTCAGATGGGTGAGTTGTAGGCCATTCTGGGGGACTCCTGTTAGTTCCCATGACCGGAAATGACACCACCATTCTGTCACTGCACTTCATGAACTGTGTAGGGACTGAGTTGTTATGGGTGGTTTTCTTCTTCTTCTTTTTCAAGCAATGAAGGCAATGGCAAAGACTATTTCATAAAAAACAAGTGACAAATTTCACTCAAGTTACTGACACATACAAGGAAAAAATGAGTTTTTGCTTTGAAGCTAACCAGAAACAAATGGGACCGTTTCTCCAAAGGAAAAGTTGGGAGTTTAGTTATGATCCATCTCCCAGAAATCTAGGAAATTATACATACCGTCCCCTCTGTTTATAAGAATATGAATAACATGATTGTGTGCCGGGGTCAATTATAGGTCAGAGGAGAATTTACTGCCTAAAGCAGCTACTGCATCAAGGCAGAAAAGGAAGGCTGCTGTTAACCCCTTATCGACATCACCCAAATGCCTGCATCTTAAGAAAAAACGTTGCGAGCTCCTTAAAGTTGGGAACTGGGTCTCCAATGCCTATAGAGACTGCCCAACAATGCTTCTTAAGAAAATCTTTGGGAGACCTCGAAGCTGGGAATGGCAAAAATAGCCTCACCTCTAGGGGCCCAGTCATGATGCCCTCACGTGAATTGTGAATTGCATGTGATCTTGGAATGACTTAGTCGCTGTTAACTTCTGGGTTCTAGGGATGAAGTGCTGTGGCTGGGGAGCTCAACGTTGTAAGCACGCCGAGAGTTTTTTCTAAGCGCTGTTTGCTTTTTTCTCCGTTTAATTTACCAACCAAGGAGAGTGTGCTGTCTTCCTTTTAAGGGTGAGAGACACTTGGCCCAGACGGGTTAAACCGCTCATGTAGTAAAGTACTGTAAAAGGGCTCACACCCAAGCTTCACTGAGTTCAAAGAACACTTCTCTCGTGGTCGCAAGTTCACCAGCCAGTTTCTGCCAGATACGGGAAGATCCCAATGGGAGAGTACAGCTGGGAAATTAGGCCAGGCTGAGGGGTCTCTGGAGTTCTCCCCCAGTCCACAGTTTAGGACCTCTCCCTGCCTCACTTCACTGGGGGTTGGGGGACACAACAACACTGAAGCAAGTGTGGCAGTCCTGAGTCAGCTTAGGGGTCCTTGGAGGAAGGAAGAAGCTGTGTGGAGGGTGCAAGGATGCAGGTCAGGTTGGCAGCCCCAGGGCGAGGAGTCCTGGAAGGGATCTGGGCGGCTAAACTCAGCAGCAGCAGCGAACGACGACGTCTATGGCCGCGTGGGAGGAGGGTGCGGCCCCAAGGCAGGATTGTTTATAAGCACCTCAGGCCTTTTTAAAGCACCAGCGGATGGCGCCACCTCCTTCACTTCTACTTGAAATCCCCTCTAAGTCACAGGGCCCTTCCAGCCACCTGCAGTCCCCAATTTGCTGCAGAAAATGCAGCTCAGCCGGGAAGCAGAGGGTTGGGAATCCAGCTGTGTTGTGGAACAGCTGTGGGCAGATTTCTGCATCCTTCTTGGGGGTGTTATGATACCCATCTTAGGCAATTCTTCTCCAGCCCTGTGCAGTGTTTAGAAATAATGCCTGGCACCTAAGAAAGGCTTGGATACTGTTAGTTTCTGAGTTCTTGGAAAAAAAAAAAATACAGGGACTGCTGCTGCCCATTTCTGCCCATGTTTCTGAACACAATCCTGGTAAGGCATGGTGATAGCAAGCCTTTGAAAGCATTCCTGCCAGTGGGCTCTGCTTCTCTTTTACTGTCGCACAACCGTGTGTCCAGACACAACGCTTAGACTAGAAAACAAACCAACAAATAAAATACAGCACTTTGTTTCCGGGCTCTTGGATTCCACTGAGGAGATAGACACACAAATAAACAAATACATATCACTTGTTAAATGCTGCCTCTGTGGCAAGCAGGGAGGCTTGAGAAAGTCAAGGGAAGGGTTCCTGGCAGTTGATTGGTAAAATACTTGCCTAGCCGATTCATGGCCCGTATAGGCTTCTGTCAACAACAGTAGCAACACAAACACACGCACGCACGCACGCACGCACGCCACAGGAAACATTGGGCCAGTGATGTGGTTTCAGTGAAGACACTTGCTCAAGTCTGGTAATCAGAGTTGGTCCCTGGAACTTATATTAAGGTGGAAGGAGGGAACCAACACCACATCTACACTTCCTCTGATTTCTACACTCAGGAGCTGTGGGATGTACACCATGGTGAACACATCATGGGCAAACACAATAAAAGAAAGAGGAGAGAGAGAGAGAGAGGGGGGGGGAGGGAGAGGGGGAGGGAGGGAGGGAGAGAGAGAGGGGGGGAGGGAGAGGGGGAGGGAGGGAGGAGAGAGAGAGAGAGAGAGAGGGAGGGAGGGAGGGAGAGAGAGAGAGAGAGAGAGAGAGAGAGAGAGAGAGAGAGAGAGAGAGAGGAGAATAGAAAGAAAGGACGAATACAGAGAATGGGCAGTAGGCCCAGTGTGGAATTACATGTAATTTCCAAAGGAAGATACTCAGATGAGTTTAAAAGACCAGCAGAGTAGCCACCTTAAGCTTGCTTTGTTTAACAAGCTAGAACTACATTTCCCATAATTCCCCTTGCCTTGTGGACTCAGCAAAGAGTAGAGAGGTTAAAGTACAAGGGAACTTGTTAAAGTAGGGCCTGGCCTATCCACTTCATGTGGGAATTGTGATACAAGCTGCATTTAGAATATCATTTAGCACTCAAGGGCAGTTATACTAGCAACCAGACCTGCTGTTTTTCTGTTTCTAAACTGATGCTTGCTGTTGTAGTGCTTTGGGCTCCTCTTGTTGGTGGAAGGCTGAAACCCAGTTTGCAGCTGCTCCAGCTTGCTCTGGGCTCCCTCCTTCAGTTCTAACATCTGCCAGTGTTTAGATCAGTGATGCAAGCTGACAGCCTCCCCTGCAGCATGCTGACCCAAGAGATGTGAGTGCCCACTTCAGCTCCCAATTCTTACTCCTGGCTTCCAAGGTACACAGGTGGCATCTACTTGGTTTGTTCCCCCCACCTTTACACCCCTCTTCCCTTGCTAGCTACCAGCCTACTGACAGCATTCATAACCCCAGATGCAAAATTGGCCACATAAACTGGTTTTGCGTGTCCTACAACTGTGTGGGATAAACCCCTCACTTGGTATCTTCAAACGGAACAGCCTTTGATGGCTAGGGCAGCTAAAGACAGCTGGGACTAAATAAGCCAGGAAGAAGATGGTGGGGGCTGTGGAAAGGCCTGCTATCCCTAGAAATAAAAGGGATATGCAAGGAGGATGAGGGAAAGGAGAGGGGCTGGCAAGGCGGTGTGGGAAATTGAAGGCAGCATACTCAGCCAGGACAAGCACAGCGGGATAAAAGAAGCTTCTACACACTTGGGGAAGGTGCTGTGAATAGCTGGTGAGATCCGTATGCTGTTCGTTGTTCTCTGAATAATGCACCTCGCGATGCATCCTTCGAACTCAGTGCTCCCTTAAACAAAGCTGTTTCCTATGTGTGTTTGGCAAGGACTAGGAGATGTACGGTCTTGCATTGCTCGACGAGGGGGAAACATTCTAAGAAAGGGATTTGGGGGGTGGGGTTGTGGGGGGTAGTACTTAGTCACTGTGTGAGCCTCTTAGATCACTCACACCTCCCTGCATGGAATAAGCATGGCCTCTCGTGGCCTCTTGATGCAGCTAAGAAATACTCACTGCAGCGTGGCCAAGGCTGCTATCAGCATCACATGGCTGGTGACTTTACAGTCAGCGCTTTATAAGTAGGAGTGTGAGCTAAAAGAATGATAAGAGTAAAGCAAATCATGGACAACAGTAACGTAGTCACTTGTGGCTGCCGTGTACCGTGCGCACCTGTACGTGTTTTACTTTAACACATGGCACCGCTATGAGCTATGATGAATGCTGTTATATAGTAATGACTCTAGATGATGGAAACGTTTTAGCTCCATTATTACCTTCATGGCCATCATTGTATGAGCCTGTCATTGCCTAAAATGTCATTATGGGGCATGTGGCTGGTTGGGACAGACAAACTTAGAGTAATGAGCAAACTGTGTATTTCAGTTGCTGTATGCCACAACATTTTCCATGTTGTGACAGTCTGAGTATTACCACTGTGCTGTCTCTGGACTCTGCTGATTCTTTATGATACAGGGTCTTGAAAGGTAACTGAGGCTAGCCTGAAAGTCCTGATGCGATTAGTTCAGTGTGTGTGTGTGTGTGTGTGTGTGTGTGTGTGTGTGTTGCGGGAGACTGAACCCAGGGATTTGTGCATGCAGGTATACTACCTCTGAGCTACACCTGCCCTTACCCTTGTCTGTCTCTGACACTGATACAATACGTGATCCAAGAGATTGCCAAGAGAAGGGACACCATGGTAGACTTCCCAGTAGTGAGATATCCACCCTACCCACACCCGTTGCACTGACCACGCCCATTGGAGCATGGGGACAGGTATGGACGTAACCTGTGGAGTCTAGGTCTGGGGTCCCAGACCCCAGCTGGCTCTCATACTTCCTGGTCAGAGACAGAGCGTCCGGGGGCATCCTTGGAGCATGAACCCACGGCAGTCATCTGTTTCTGGTGTAAGTGATTCATCCCCTAATAAACATCAATCAGCCTATATTGTGTCCCAGAATCTGATTTTCCACACAATACCCCCCTGCTGGTCAGGTATGGGGTGAGCCATTGGTCAGGCCTAGAAGTGGCTTATATAACCTCTGCCAGCCCCATATTTATGGCACCTAGGCATGCTTTGCTAACTGCTAGCATGGTGGAAAATGTGGGTCTGGAAAACAAAGAGAAAGTGGGATTTGATGCAACGCATAGTATAGTATCTGTCACTTCTGTCAGCTTAGACGCTATTATTTACAGCTCAGTTGCAGTGACAGAGCAATGTGTTCATGCAAGGCAGGATGTGGAGAACATTTTATATTACAGATGCTCCCACCATTGGAAATAAAACACCCTGAGTCGGGGGGTGATGCATTCAGGGCCTTGCGTCTTCTGAACAGAGAGCTCAACACTCATATGGCACACTGTGCAGGATTAACTGTTTCCTCATACGCTCTCAAGGCCATGTTTGCCTCTCAGCCCTAAGGAGGAAGAGGGGCGAACACAGCCTGCATATTACCAACCTCAGAAGACACCCACATTTCAAATTCAGATTCTAATGATGTATACCAATTACACGCCTTCATAAAGTTGAAACAATTGGCCATTTGAATTATCTAAGTAATCTGCTTTTACCTAGAGCAGCCAGTCTGCTGTTGATGGACACCCCAAGTAGGGAGGCAGAGTGGTTCCTTTCTGTTTGTTTCTTTATGTTGAGACATGGTTTCTCCATAGAGCCTCGGCTGCCCTGAAACTCACCACATAGACAAAGATGGCCTTGAACTCACCTGCATCCCAAGAGCTGGGATTTAAGTCATGTAGCTCCATGCCAGGCTAGTTACTTTCTATGTAGGAACACGAGGGTTCTTGTGTTCAAGGACATGGGTGCTTCCCAGTTCTGGGCCTTTCGGTTCTTCACAGTCCCACTAACCAATGGGGAAGCTGCTGCTGTAGGCAAAACAACACAGGGCTTATCCTGTTTCCTTATTTACTTTCTTGAACTGTTATACAAAAACTTAAAGATTATATATACTAATGATATATCAGTGTATACATACACAATGTGTTAAACATGTTCCCTCAATTATTCATCCTTCCCTCCTGGTAAAAACATTTATTACACTTTCTTTTGGAGACATACACTAGGTGAGTGTTACCTATGACCATGAGCCATGCAATGCCGCCAGGGCTTCTGAACCCTTATCTAGTTGTAAACTAGTGTGAGTTAGTCAACTCCTCAACTGCCCTCCCTCTCCCTAGCAGCTGTTTTGAGGTTTACGGTGTGTCTCTCCATAGACACAGCGTTGCAAACAATGGTAAGGTGTGGGCCAGAGAAAACCATCAGTTAGCACTTTTTCCCAGCACAGGATGGATCAAGTAGGAGAAATAAAACTGTTTATCATATCAGCTGTCATACATGTTGTGTCTTGAAGGCAAGGCAAGGGGCCAAAGCTTTTGAAATAACGACTTTTCTTTCCAATGTCCAAGAAGTGCAAACAGTAAATTTTGTTATGATGTCTCAGAGTCAAAAGGATGCTTGAAACAATAAGGTCACACAATACAGTAATGCCTTCCTTTTCTTGTAGACAACTTTGGGTGGAACTCATGATATTGCAGTGGGTAATTTCATATGTCAACCTGTCTAGAGTAAGATGCTGAGGTATTTGATGAACTGTTACTCCAGATGTTGCCATGAAGGTAATTTTTTTTTTTTTTAAGATGAGCTAATAATTTAAACCATTAGATTGACTAGATGACCTTTCCTAAAATCCTAAATCACTTGACTTCCTCGAAATCGACCAGTCAGTTTATTTATCAGTATCTATTATTTTGGAGATAAGATCTTACTGTAGCCTAAACTTCCCTAGAATGTACTTTGTAGCCCAAGTGGCTTTAAACTCATGGTGATCCTCCTGCCTCAGCCTCCTAAGTGCTGAGATTACGTACTCGAGACAACATTTCCTGTTCTAACTCCAACTTCATGGTTGTCTGGATAGTCCTGATTCATAGGAACATTTTTGTTTTTCTGAGCAAACAGATAGTGGTCTACAGAGAGAGAGAGAGTTCCAGGGCAGCTTGGCCTGCACAGAGAGACCCAAGTTGTGAAAACACAAAAACAAACAGAAATCCTGTCTTTAGCCAGGTGATGTGGTGCATGCCTTTAATCCCAGCACTTGGGAGAGAGAGGCAAGTGAATCTCTGAGTTCGATGACAGCCTGGTCTATAGAGCAAATTCTAGGACAGCCAGAACTACACAGAGGGGGTGGGAGAATGAAAGGAAAGAAAAAAGACAGTATTCATTAATTTACACCATACCCATTTAGATGTTCACACCTACAAAATGTTGTCAGAGAAACAAGTGTCCACTTAGGAATCTGAGGTTTCCTATTCTGGCTAACTTCAGCTGAATTCACACAGCCTGGCTACTTGAAGGAGTTTCCATTAGGGGACTGTCTTGATCAGATCAGCCCATAGGCATGTCTGTGGGGGCATTTTCTTGCTGATTGGTGGGACCCAGCCCATGCGGGCAGGACCAGTCAGGGAGTCCTGGGCTATGTAAGGAAGCTAGCTGAGTAGAAGTAGGGGACAAGGCAGTAAGCAGCCTTCTCCCATGGTCCCAGCCACTGCTTCTCAGTGAGGGAGTGTGACCTGGAAGTAAAAACTAAAGTAGCCTTTCCACCCCTCAGTTGCTTTGTGGTGTTTATCACAGCAACAGAAAGCAAACTGTGGCACATATCCGTATACCTTAGTTCATCTGCTTTTCCTGTCTACTGTAGCCCTTTGTTGACTGCTCGCTTCTGCTTGATGGCCCAATCCCTCTTGAGTTCAGGCAAGCAAATCCATGACCGTTTGCTCTTTATTCCATGGACAGAGCTGTTCTTCCTCTGAACTCTCATTCCGGCTCTGATAAGGAATTAAACTAATGTATCTAACATGGTAGACACAGTCCCAGAAACAAAAGGAATTGGTGCTAACCAGAATTAAATAGCCCTTGGCCACAAGCCAATGGAAGAAATGAAAACGTAAAATATGGTGGAGGCCGTCTGCAGCCTGCCTCTCTCAGCTCGGGCTTGGCTGGAGTTCTGACAGTCAGGGCGATGTGCCGTGAGGAGGATGGCTGAGTGTTTGAGCTGGTCGGCTGCACAAAGAGGAAAGTGTCAGCTTTATGGAGGTGATTTGTGCTCTGTGAGGATTACTTCCTAAGTAACGGGAACAGAAGATGCCCCGTCTGTCCTGTAAAGTGGAGGGCTGCCTAGCAGCAGCCTCCTGCTGTCAGAAATGGGACCCATGGCTCGAAGATGCTCAGTTGAAGCCGAAGGAAGAAACAGTGAGGAGAGGCACAGAGGGTGATGGCCAACCTAGGAGGCATCGCAAGAGGCGACTTGTTCTTTTTCGTATTGTGTTAGCAGACAGTAAATTTGAAAAGATTAAAAGGGAAGAATGGGGCAGGGAAAAAATGGAAGGTTAGGAGTTAAAATCCGCTGTGTGTGTGTGTGTGTGTGTGTGTGTGTGTGTGTGTGTGTGTGTGTGTGTGTACACTCCCCCTTTCTGGCCTTCTTTGGAAGCTGAGGTAAGAGTGTATGTCTTCTAGATTGAAATGCTTGTCATAAACCTCATAATCTTAGCAATGCGACTGTCATCAGTCATCCACATTAAAGGAAAAACTATAGCACAAACAGCTGTTGCCGGGGCTGGGGTAGCCAACTGGAGAGGTAGTGATCTAAAACTCAGCCTTCTGCAGGGCCTGATGGTGTATTTCTGTAATCCCTCTACTCAGAGGCAGAGGATGGAGGAACTATGAGTTCATGGCCCGCATGGTCTCCACAGTGAGTTTCATTCCAGCAAGTAAACAAGAAAAATCAAATCAAAATAAAAACAAACAAAAACCCAAATGAAAACAAAGCTCAGGGAGCACAGGTAGGGAGAGCTCTCGGAGTTCAAGGCCAACCTAGGCTACATTCTAGGACAGTCGAGGCTACAGAAGAAAGACCGTCTCAAAAACACAATGAAATATAAAAACAGAAATTAAAGCTAAAAATGAAGATTTTTACTTCAGTAGGAGCAGAAGGGACCAGAGGAGAATAAAATTGGATCCAGGTATGGTAGGGCTCATCTGTAATTCATAACTAGGGAGGCTGAGGCAGGAGCATCTCTAGTTCTAGACCAGCCTGGACTATGTAGTGTAAGACCCGTGAGAGCGTGGTCCCTCATGCTCCCACTCAGGAAAGGTGCTCCCCCCCCCAAATCACTCACGAGAGGCGGTCTTGATGCAAAAGCATGAGGTCCTTTATATTCCAAGTGCACTGGGGCCCAACAGCCATACGCCATGCAGAGTAAAGGGCTGAGGACCCCCTTTACCCTGAGGATTGAGACAGCTTTTATAGGGTTACAACAAAGCCTGCGCATCGTGAACCAATCACCTCGAAGCATCCAGTGCGGATCAATTAATTTAAACTATCCAAGTCTGCACTTAGCCCAGGAAGTCTGCTTTCGCACAGGCTTCTGGGTGGGGGACAAGGCTCATTTCCTGTGTACATTCACTTACAGGCTGTGGTAAATATTCAAAAAGGTGACCTTCAGTTAGGCTGAATTTTTCCATCCTAACATTAGCAAGACCCTGTCCCCCCCCCCAAAAAAAAACCAAAACCAGCTAATAAAACAATAATAAAATCAACATACACACACACACACACGTATGTATATATGCATGTATATACACATATATATCTTCATCTATATTTATACATAGGGATATGGATGGCTGTAAGCACAGAGGGGCATTACATTAGGGAGAGGATGCCCTTCCTGGACCCAGGCAGCCTTGCTATGTGGGTTCTTCATGGAATATTTCTTGCTTTCCTGGGACAATGATAGCTTTGGATTTTCATGCATGCCATCCAGGGCCTATGTAGGGATTAGGGTTTCCTAGACAGCATTCACTTCTAAACACTGAGTCTGGGACCTTCTCACCATATTTTGCTAAGAAATTTGACCATTTTCTCAGGACATATTCTACAATCAACATTTTAATGTTAGGCCTGTACATTGCACAATATGGGGCTTGTTCTCAGCTTTTGTTATTGTTGTTTCTAATTTTGTGTCTTTGGGCAAGTTAATAATTTGTTCAGGCCTCCGTCTACATGGTGAAGAGAGTCCAGGAGGTTATGCCCCACCTCTCTCTCCTGTTAATAATCTGTGATTCTGTGAAACTAGTTCAAAGGGTCCCAAAGCTTAAAGCATGTAACCCTTATGTTAAAGTAAGACAGGTTCCGTCATAAATATTCAAGGAAACATCTATGACGGCCCAGAACTCACGGAGTGAAACGACTTATTCTTCCCTTTAGGATGGTGGTGTTCCCAGACCTGAGGTAGGGTCTGTGCCCTAAAAAGAAGGGAAGTATAACAGCCCCAGAGCACAGAGCACAGGATGGAGACTCGAGAAATATTTGGGAAGGAGCAGACTCCCTCTTGAGGCATCCTCTGGTTGGATTCAGTTTGTCCCCAAGGGTTCATGTGATAGAAGCTGGGCACGGCAGTGTTGACAAGTCAGAACCTCCAAGGTGGTTCTGCTCTCAAAGAAGCACTTATGTCTTGTCTTTTTCTTGGGTGTGGGCTAGGTTTTGGTAGAAGAGCAGCAGAATGGCTTTTAAGGCCTGGGACCTCCTTTGGGACAAGTTCATGAAACCCTTTACTTTGTTACAATGTAGAATGACACCCACCCACAACAAAATGTTGGAAATCTCCACTCCAGCTTTCATTCTCCCGATTCCAAACCCCACCCAGATGTTCCGCTGGGAACCCAGCCTCACTCCTTCCATTCCAGACCTCGCCCCTCAGGAAGCCCACTAAGGGTCAGCTCCTCCCCCAGAGCTGGTCAAGACCATGCCTACAGGGTATTTAAGACCCATCGCTCTGCCATGTGTTCTCCCTCCTGCCTTCCCAAGAGTCACCCGGAAGTTGCTTCCGCTCTGCTTTGCTCTTTTTATTAAATCTGGATTTATTAATTTGGTCTGATTTGGCTTATTGCATCAGCAGAGGATCCCAATAACTGGGGATCTAATACTTATTACAAAATATCTCTTTCCTGAACAAAGTAGCTAGTCTCAGCTATTTCATCACAGCAGTTCAGCAGAATGGAGTAAGACAAGAGGGACTTCTGAGTATGTATCGGAGAGAGGAGACGGGACAGAACTAGTGAATGGAGGCTGTTTGCAGAGGGCTGTGGATGCAGAGACAGGGCCTGTACATAACTGACTAAACATTTCTGAGGATGGGCACTAGAGGACATTATGTAATAGATCAGTCAGAAAATAGACAGGGAGAGAGGACGAGGGCACACCCACTGAGTAAGACAGACTTCAGGGACAGCAGGGATAGGGCAGCTAACTAACTCGTGACCTGGTTCAGCCAGTGGTTCATGCTATGAAAATGGCATATGGTAAATGAATGTGGTAGAGAGATGTCATTGTCACTGGTATTGACTACGTGCCTCTGAAGGTGTCTGCTTGTTTGCTAGTGTATCTCGCGGAAATAGTTTTGTTTTCCAAGTCTGTCATTGACGCAGCCCATGGTGGGGAAGTTTGGCTTTCCTCCCATCCATCTCCTAATGCTACTTTTTTTTTTTCCTTTTGGCTGTCTAGCAGCAGTTTGGTACATGTCTGGGTGCAATAGCTTTTAAGGGTGTGGTTCTCAATGGTCCTTTCTTTACTTCCTACCAGGACACAAGGCAGGGGTGGAAATGAGAAAGCCAGGATGTCTTCTGGCTTTCATTGTTGATTTTTGTTTCTTTTTGTAAATGCAATTGTTGTATACATTCTTCACAATGCCAGTGTTGGCATGCTCATTGTTGCTGGGGGGCAGGGGTTCTTTACTTCTTTGTAAAGTACCTCCCTCTTTTTTTTTTTTTTTTTTAACCTCTAGCATTTTGCATGCCTTCCTTATGTCATAGCCTCAGGACTTTTGTCCAGCAGGGCATAAGGACAGGAGTCCTGGATTGAGGACTCGAGGGACCTGCATGGTAACAAGTGGGCATTGTCGGGACAGACTCTATGAGGAGATGAAGAGGTCAGTATGGAACATCAATTGTTGTTCACTCCATTTTCCTGCTTTCTTCACACTTTCTGTCTTTGCTAAGGATTCTGCATCTATACTTTAATCCATATGAGCCTCCCCTTTTGCAGTAAGCAATGCACCGTTCACACTTCAGTTCTGGGGATTTTGGTGTCTTACATGTGCCAGCACACATGTAAGAGCAAATGTCCATGTATGTCTGACTTTCAAAGTTAATTCCATTTGTGTGCAACTGCTACTTTAATAAGATCTTGCGTATGTGTTTTGTTTGCTTTTCCTCTCTTAGATTTCCCATCGGTGGCATTTCACTTTAGAAGCACAGTGTTCAGAACCACTGAACCGCGGAGCAGTTTAGAACCACTGTAGGAGTGTGGGCAGTCTCCTCACCCCTAGAGCTGACTTGTGCTTTCGTAGGCTTGGATGTGAAGCTGGAGCAGTGGGTGGGAGATCTCTGTTTATGGTAGTCATGCTCTTCTTGACAGTTGCCCTAGAGTGACATATTTGAAGTTTCAGTTATGTTGACACGTAACTTTATATGGTGGGACACACATCACATCATACATAACATACACCAAAGGGAAAGTAAAAACCTCTCCACACTAGGATGTTCGCTACAAGTTGCCAAATTACACATTTCGGATTCTAAGCTGCTTGTAGAAAGATCTGTGGAGTCATCAAACACAGTATAGTTTTTGAGTTTGAGAAACAATGAAATATTCTGGTTGGAGAAAGTCTAGGTAGGCAGGAGAGGAGAAAGGGACAGAATGCTGAGGGCCTATCGCCTGATGGTTAAAGACTGGCGTGATAGAAATGTTGCTGGTGCTCATTGACTGGTTCAGGCATTTCTAGATTCTTAAATTCATATTCAAGACATAGACATGGATTGCAAAGTAGCAAGAAAATTTTATTTATGAGGAAAGCGAGAGTATAGGTGGTCAGACTCACTGCTGAAGAGAGAGCAGACCTCTTGAGTTCAGAATGTCCAAGGGCCCCATGTTATTGTATGGGGCCTTCCTTTTTGAGATCTAAGAGGATGAATTTGGTTGCTAGGGGTGTGGTGAGGATTGTTTTCTGTTTTGATCGATAGGCTTGGGTTATGTAAGCTTTTCTCTATTACACATGTCCTTTCCCATAATGCATCTAATCAGATGCTTGCCTGATTATGATATGCATAAGATTGTATACAGAGAATATTCTCTGAAAGTTCACTCAGAGGACACAGTTTGTTGTATTGTGTATGCATCCAAAACCAATCTAGGCTAGATTGTTCTCCTCATTTCTGTATCTAGATGCATTCCAGAATATATTTGCATAAAAACTGATGATGGCTGTAAGGGAAGAAAAACTTGTTCCATTGTTCAGAGTATAGTATATGGGTACTTGGTCAATATAGAAGGGTGGTAGAAGGGTGGTCAATTGCTAGGTACATTGGCAGGAGATATGTATGTATGTATGTATGTATGTATGTATGTATGTATGTATGTATGCATGCATTCCAATCCTATCCCAAACCAAGTGGAGTCTGGGATTGCTAAGCAATTCTGTATGCTTACCTGTCTCAGAAGCAAGGGGTGCCAGAGTTAACAATATGGGACTCTTATTAGAGAGAGAGATGTTGGTGCCTTAGAGAAAGTGTAAGGTTCTGGCATAACCACAGCATGGCAGAATGAGTTGTGACTGAGGTGAACTTTGCTGAGCTTAGATGCTTGGGGACCAGTGAGATGTGCAATGTCTTAGTCACTGTTCTATTGCTGTGAAGAGACACCATGACTACAGTATCTCTTACAAAGGAAAGCATTTAATTGAGGCTGGCTTACAAGTTTTAGAGGTTTTGTCTATTATCATCATGGTGGGGAGCATGGTGACACATGTGGCACTGGAGCAGTAACTGAGAGCTACATCCTGATCTGTGGACAGATATCTATATCTATATCTATATCTATATCTATATCTATATCTATATCTATATCTATATCTATATCTATCTATCTATATATATATATATATATAGAGAGAGAGAGAGAGAGAGAGTGAGAGAAAGAGAAGGCCTGGTCCTGGCATGAAGCCCACCTGCAGTGACACAATTCCTCCAATAAGTCCACACCTACTCCAACAAGACTATGACCTCCTAATCCTTCTAATCCTTCCAAATAGTGCCACTCCCTAGTGACTAAGCATTCAAATATATGAGCCTATGGGGCCATTCTTATTCAAACCACCCACAGGCAGACTTCTAGGTAGTCTGTATGGAAACTGCCAGTGACACAAAGCAGGCTTGCAACTCAGAATAGAGACCGAAACTGAGCCAAAGAAAGATTGGCTTCTGTAATGAAAGATGAATGTTTCATTGTAGTGTTTTAAATGTGCCTCCTCCAAAAGTTTAAGCTTTGAAAAAATGGATTTACCTATTAGTATGTTGATGGCTTTTGGGAGTAGATCCTTTGGGAGGCCGTTAAGGTTAGATGAAGTCATGAGGGTGGAGCCCCATGGTGGCATTGGTGGCTTTCTGAAAAGAGGAAGACTTGAGGCTGACAAATTATTGTACTCTCTGGCCATGGGATGCATGCAGTGAGTCTGCAAGGAGGCCCTCAGCAGAAGCTGGTGCCTTAATATTGAACTTCTCAGCCTTCCAGCGTATGAGCTACAGAAACCTGTATGGTTTATAAAGTGGCCAGTCTGTGGCATTCTATTATAGTAACATAAAACAGACTGTGTCAGTAATCCATTTAACATTCATTTAAAAACCAGTGTGCCTTAAGTGCTAATCAAATAGCTGATGTTGTGAGTTTCAAGAGTTAAAAACAAACAAAAAAATCAATTAGTCCTGTCTCCAGCAAAAGAAGCTCACTCTAATTGGAGTGGGTGTTTTATACTAACTATCTCAGTCCACCTTGAAAGCTCATGGAGATGTAGGGCCATGGGAAGGGTGAAGACAGAAGGTGTGATGTGCTGGGAATGTCTTGACAGCTGTAGGGAACCAGGGAGCTCAGAGTTCACCCAAAGGATGCAGCTGTGTGTTGGCAAATCTATTTGTAAAGATGTGTGTGTGTGTGTGTGTGTGTGTGTGTGTGTGTGTTGTGTGTGTGTGTGTGTGTGTGTGTGTATGTATGTATATGTGTGTGCATGTGTATATGTGTGTGTATGTATGTGTGTGTGTGTGTTTTGTGTGTGTGTATGTATGTATATGTGTGTGTGCATGTGTATATGTGTGTGTATGTATGTATGTGTGTGTGTGTTTGTGTGTGTGTGTGTGTATGTATGTATATGTGTGTGTGCATGTGTATATGTGTGTGTATGTATGTGTGTGTGTGTGTGTTTGTGTGTGTGTGTGTGTGTGTGTATTTCTAAGTGTATGCCACTTGCGTGCTAGTGTCCTTGGATGATATAAAAGGTCATTGGAGCTGCTTATTATGAGTACTTGGAACTAATCTCAGGCTGTCTAGAAAAAGCAGGAAGTACTCTTAACAACATTGAACCATCTTTCCAGCCCAAAATCTTCTTTTTCTTTTATTTATTCATTTAAAATTTATTTTATACAATCTATTTTGGTCATATTTTTTCTCCTCCCCCAACTTCTCCCATATATTCCCCCCAACTTCATAATCTTTTTCACTTTCAAAAACAAAAGCAAACAAGCAAAAAGGCACCAAAAGTAAATAAAAGCATACATACATAAAGGAAGAAAAACAGAGTCTATTTTGTGTTGACCTACTATATCCCACACAGCATCCCAGAGTGTGGATGATGTACCCAGTGTCACTCCAGAGCAAAGCACTGCTTCTCCTTCTCTTAGCAGCCATCAATTACAGATAGCTTCTTGTTTAGGGGCTGGGATTCCTTTCTCTGTGTTGAGATTTTCGCCTGCCTTAAGCTTGTGCAGGTCTTGTGCATTTGCCAGTCTCTGTGAGTCCATGTGTGCATCATGTGTGTCTGAAAAACACTATTTCCTTGGTGTCGTTCATCACCTCTGGCTCTCACAGTCTTTCTGCCTCTTCTTCCGTTTGGATCCCTGAGCCTTGAGGGGGAGGGGTGTGTTACAGACAGCCCTTCAAGGCTGAGTGCTCCAGAGCCCACTCTCTGCACACTGCCCAGTTGTGGGTCTCTCTGTGTTAGTTACCATCTATCATAAGAAGAAGGCTGTTGATGAGGGTTCAGTAAAACACTGATATAGGAATACAGCAACATGTTGTGAGAAGTCGTTTTGCCTTGAAAAGAAATCAGAAATGCATGTTTATGGCAGTGAAATGTTATAACTTTAAGATTATTTTTTTTGGCAAGCAGTTTAGAAAGTTGTAAGAAAGAACATACCAGTAGTTTGGTGACCTCTGGTTGAAATCATTATTGCGGCAGGTAACCTTGGGTTTTTGACTCTGCCCTGAACCTTCTGCTGGTGATGTCAGAAAAAGACTCAACTTCAGTGACCCATCTGACATGAAGAGCCATGAACTATTCAGCATGGATGCTGGAGTCTTTGCCCAGTTCTGTCGTTCTATGATTTTGGTGTCCAAATAAGCTAACTTCCTTTCTTCTGCCAGGGTTAGGGAGTCAGAAGTGTCTTCTCTGTCCCTTTCCCTAAAGTATACAGAGTGCTGTCATTCTCTAGTGGTTCTCAGCCTGTGGGTCGTGACACCTTTGGGGGCTGAACAATCCTTTCACAGGGGTTAATTAAGACCATTAGAAAACATAGATATTTACATTATGAATCATAACAGCAGCAAAATTACAGTTATTAGTGGCAACGGAAATAGTTTTATGGTTGGGGGTCACTATAACATGGGGAACTGTGTCAAAGGGTGGCAGCATTAGGAAGGTTGAGAACGACTGCTCTGTAGGAACTCATCCGGTGACTGACACTGGCCCAATTACAGTCAAGGAAAAGGGACCAGATTTGGATCTACTGAGATGACCTTTCACTTTTGTGCCTGTCTCTCCTGCCTGTGGTCGGGAGGGATGTGGGGAATGGCTCAGACAGAGTCATGCTGTAGCCATGAATCTGCTAGTGCTGTCTGAGAGTGGGGTATCCTCTTCCCTGGGCCCCAGCTGTCACCAGCTGTACAGCTGGAAATAGAATGTCCTCCCACAAGAACTTGGAAGCATCCCCTTGCCAGAGGAGAACCATATCGTCATATACTGTGGCTGGAGCATGATATGTGACCCCTACTCCTCCCAATCTGGAAGGCTTTTATATTTGAAAACTTGGTCTCAGCTTGTGGAGCTGCTTTGGAACACTGTGACATCTTTAGGAGGCGGGGCCTTGCTGGAAGAAATAGGTCACTAGTGCTAGACCTTGAAGTTTTTTGTTGTTGTTGTTTTGTTTTTGTTTTAATTTTGGTTTTTGGTTTATTGAGACAGGGTTTTTCTGTGTAGCTTTGGAGCTTGTCTTGGAACTTGCTCTATAGAGCAGGCTGGCTTCGAATTCACGTCGATCTTCCTGCCTCTGCCTCCCCAGTGCTGGGTCTATTTTGGACGTGTGCCACCACCGCTGGGCTGGACCTTGTGGTTTTACCGTCTGGCTCTATTTCCTGCTTTCTGATTTTGGAATATGACTAGGTGCCTCAAATAGTGCTGCCATGTCTCCCTTACTGTGACAGACCATATCCCCTCAAACTGTGAGCCAAAATGAAGGCTTCATCCTTTAAGTCACTCCTTGCCAGGTTCTCATTGTTGCAGCAATGAGAAAAGTAACATATCTACTTCTTCAGTTGTCTCCCATCCCCCTCTGTCAACTATGGAAAGCAAAACATCTGGACCAAGCTAGCAAAAGATTGCTTTGACTAAATTATAATTTAATGACTTTTTTTTTCTTCAGCATTGTTCTCTTAAACAATGACTATTTTCAATGATTCAAGATGGCAGCTCAGTATTTCCTATGTGGTCAGTTAACCTGAAAGTCCTACAATGTTGACTAGAGTTGTTGATGGGGCTATGCGGCTCCTCACTGAGCTTCAGTTCCAAGAAATGAGGTTGGCAATAAAGTAGGAGTTGCTTGGAGGGTTTTAGAGGTTATGTGAGGAGTAGAGCACTTGAGGGAGGAAGGGAAACCTAGGAAGGAAACCAGTGAAAAGGCCTCCTGGTGGGTGACGGGTCTCCAACAGGAATTTGGATGAGGTTTTGCCCTCAGTTAGTGGTTCTTCAACCTTCCTCATGCTGCAACCCTTTAATACAGTTCCTCATGTTGTGGTGACTCCCCCAATCATAATTTTTTGTTGCTACTTCATAACTGTAAACTTGCTACAGTTATGAATTGTAATGTAAATATGTTTCCCAATGGTCTAGGGTGACCTCTGTGAAAGAATCGTTCAACCTCAAAGGGGTCAGGACCCACAGGTTGAGAGGCACTGCCCTACGTGGTCTGTGATCACATGATCCCCTTCATCTCACAAAGCTGCCAGCAACGTCTTCACCACTTGCTAGTGATGCTTGCTAACATTTTGATATGCCAGCTTCACAAGTATCTGGGGATGAGCTGAAGCCTGAAGTTACCTACATGGTCCAGCTACCCATCGCTTACATGGATATATACTGAGAGTCCCTTATCAGAAATGCTTGGGACCAGAAATATTTAGATTTTAAAGTCTTTATAGAGTATTTATTTGAGTAGACTTTACTAGTGGGTTGGGATTTTTGGATTTGGGGATTAGGAATGTAAGTGTCCCATAATATTTTATTGTCAAATATTATTGCAGGAAAACAGCATGTTTTGCCAAATAACAGTACCGGCTTCCTTCTGCCTAAGGAGAACTACATGACCAATTGAGCATTTTGTCTTTAGCCTTGGTTAAATAAAATTGGAACAAAATTTAGTGTTCAATTATATATCACTAGTGCCTAGTATATTTCTTTTTTCTCATTATCTCTGACTTCTTCTCCCTTTGGAGATGTAACAACCCTTTTACAGGAGTTGCCAAAGACAGCAGCAAAGTAAAGCAACAAAAATAAGTTTATGGTTGGGGTCACCACAGCATGAGGAACTGTATTAAAGGGTTGCAGGATTGAATTAGGAAGGCTGAGAACCACCGCTGTAGAGTTTACATATACAAAATTTGTGAAATTTTATTTTATCTAAGACAAGGTCTCGCTACATAGCCCAGGAGGGTCTTGAAATCACTTAAGAATTTTATAAATGTATTTACTATGTCTATGTAGTTGTGGATGGGGAAGTGGGTGTGACTGCGGCATGGGTGTGCTCGCACAATGCACATGTGGAGGTCAGAGAATGACTTTAAATAGGTTCTCTCCCTCCATGCTTGTGAGGCAGAATCTCTCTTGTTATTTCTGCTACCTCATTGTGAATGCGATATCAAGACCCAGTTGAATTGTCCAAAATCAAGCCATGCTGCTTGAATTGACATTCTAAATATCTAGGTTGGGAAATGACATTCAAATTTCATTGAGTGGCAAACCCTGCCCCACCCCACCCCCCATCCCTGGTACTGAGATGTGAACTTTCGGATTTCCCACTTTCTGGGTAAGCCTCTATCACTGAACTACATTCCCAACACTTCCACAAGTCTTTTTCTTTTTTACACTATATTGACATTAAAGATGAAAAAGTAAAGTCTGAAAAGATTATAAGGCTAGACAAAGACTAAAGATACTGAAATTTGGGCTATGGGTGTAACTGAGTGGCAGCATGTTTGTCTAGCACATGAAAGAACCTGGTTCCATGCCCAGCACTGCAAAAACCAACCCATCAATCAATCAAAAACAGAAGAAGTCTAAGTTAAAAGTAGTAACTGTCAGCCAGGCATGGTGGCTCACACCTGTGATCTGAGGAAGGATTGTCTCAAGTGGGTGGCCAGCCAGAGCTACATGGTGTGTTCCAGATCAGCCAGGGATATACAACAAGATCATGTTTGAACAAAAAACAAAAGTAACTGAATGACTTGAAAAAAGTTTATTAAATGTAGCTAGTGAGATGGGACAGTGGGTGAGGGCTCTTGCTGCCAAATCTGGTTGACCTGTCTGTCTCCAGAACCCACATGGTAGTGGGAGCCGATTTTCAGAATGCTGTCTTCTAACCACAAGAATGTGTGGCACATGTGCACACACACACATGTGATAAGTAAGTGCAAAACTCAGTTCGTTCATGTTTAGGATTTTCACATGCCAGTTTCAACTTCTTTTCATTTTAGCTTTAGTGAATTGGGGTTCTTATTTTTATCATAAGTACTTCCAGACAAACCAATGTTGACACCCAATAAAGCAATCACAAGGTAATTGGACATGTCATCTAATGGTGAGAACTTGTTTTATAATTTTTCAGCAGGAAGGGGCTTTCTAATCACAATCCTAATATTAAGATTCATGTAAAAACCCATAAATTTTACCCTAGAATTAAAAAAATATTTGTATAGCAGAAAACTTTATAAAGTAAAAGTCAGACACAGTTACAGAATGTCAATCAACTGCCAAGAGCTCCTTGAAGTTCTTAAAGTCCTAACAGAAAAATGGACAAAGTGTCTAAAAAGGCAATTCATGTAGAAGGGAATGCCATCAGAGTTCAGTTAGATGGCTCAGTGGGTAAAGGAGCTTGCCCAATATCATGATGAGTTAGAGCCCCGGACTCCATTTGGCAGAAGACAACAGATTGCTGCAAACTGTCTTCTGGTGCCCAGACACACACTGTGTATATGAACGTGCTTTGTTTTTAAGGACATGTGATACTTTACTGGCTTGCAGAATTATATTGGTAGCATCACCTCTTCCTTCAAACCCACCATTCAGAAATAAGGAGCATAACCAATAAACCTTACAATCTGGCAAAGTCATTCCTAGGTTTTTACCCGAGATCAGGAAACTTTAAGTCACATAAAAATTATATGTGGATATTTGTAGCATGTCAATTAATAATCATCCCACAATGGAAAATAGATATCTTCCCAACTGGGGAATGCATCAACAGTATGTGGTAAAGCTGTAGATCAGAGTACCATTCTACAAAGCAAAGGGAACAAGTTACTGATTCTTGTAGCAACATGTGCCACTTTCAAAGGCACGATGTTAAGTAAAAGAAGCCAACCTCAAAAGACCATGTCTTGTATAATTCCTCTTTTATGACATTCTGGAAAACATTAACTTAGAGGAGCAGATCAGTGGTTGCTCAAGGTTGAATGTGGGGGAGGCACTGGCTGCCATAGAGAACATTCTGGAATGTGGGGATAATGGATGGTTCTAAATCTTCGTTGCCATCATTAGGAAGGATCTAACTGAGTAGTCTGGACAGGCCGGGAGATCATGATCCTCTTGGGATTGTCTGGTTCTGAGTCTTTGTAAGTCAGTGTTCTGACTAGTAGAATCTATACTCTCAAATGTCAGGTTTATTTTTTTAAAGTGTGTGTGTGTGTGTGTGTGTGTGTGTGTGTGTGTGTGTGTATATGTATTTGTGTGTGTGGTGTGTGTGATTGTACATGTGTAGAGGTAATAGGACAACTTGAAGAAGTTAGAACGTTTCTTCTACCATGGGGGTTATAAGGATTGTACTCAGGTTGCCAAATTTGGTGGCAGGTGCCCTTACTGTTACATCATCAGCCCCAGAGTCAATTTTCTTGGATACAGATTAAATAGAAATAAACAAATAATGTCTTTATAAATATTTGATTGAAAATCAAGGGCTTTTTTGTGGGGGTGGAGGGAGAGGTAGGGTTATAGGTGTATGTGTGAGTGTGTTTGTAGAGGAGACCAGAGTCACTGTTACATGGCATTCTCAATTGTACTCTAATTATTTTGTTTTCTTTTCTTTCATGTGTGTATTTGTGTGGGTGCATGGCTACCTCAGTATGCATGTGGACATCAGAGGACATCTTGCAGCAGTCAGTTATCCTTCCACATGTGGGTTATGGGGATTGAACTCAGGTTGTTATGTGCGACAGTAAGAGTCCTTACCGTCTAGGCCATCTTGCCAGCCCCTCCATCTTACTTTTTGTAACAGGGTCTCTACTGAACCGGTAGATCACTAATTTATCTAGACTGCTGGTTGGCAAGCTTGGGGATGCCCCTGTTTCTGCCTTCCCTGTGCTGGAATTAAAGGTACTTATAGCGGTACCATTCTGGCTTTTGTTGTTATGTTGTTGTTTAACTTGGGTCCTGGAGGGCCCAATTCAAGTCCTTAGACTCCTAATTTTCCTACCCCCACCACCAAAGAATTGGGATTGTAGGTACATGCAGTTAGTGTACCACCCCTGACCTCTTAAAAAAGTAAAAATAAAACAAGAACCTTGGATTTGATGAGTTATACTTCCCTTTTTGCAAAATAAACTCCTTGTACCTTGATGTCTAAGAATGTAAACCCTGAAGAAGTAAACAGACAAAGCTTGTGAACTACCACATGTCATAAGCTTCACTATGCACACTCAGGTGGTGAGGTAGAATGTACCAGAAATCCCTCACCAGCTCCTTTCTCCTTCATAATTAAGGTTACTATTGCTGTGCTGACACACAATGACTGTTGTGGGATAATCTTTTTGTACATAGTCAAGATATCTCTCTACTAAGGCACACCTTCTGATTGATGTAATAAAGAGATAAGTGGCCAATAGTTAGACAGGAGAGAATAGGCGGGACTTCCAGGGAGAGAGAGAGAAACTTGGGAAGAATCTGGAGACAGGGGTGGGTGGGGCGTAGGCAGCAAGATGAGGAGGAAGTTGGATGTATACTGGGTTGAGGAGAGGTAAAGAGCCTCATGGCAGAATGTAGATTCATGTAAACAGGTTAATTTAAGTTATAAGAGCTAGTTGGGAACAAGCCTAAGCTAAGGTCAAGCTTTCATACTTAATAAGAAGTCTCCATGTCATTATTTGGAAGCTAACAGTCCAAGAAAGTCCAACTACACATGACCAAAGCAAGTTGAGGAGTATCTTAGTTAGGGTTCCTATTTCTGTGATGAAACATTATGACAAAAAAGCAAGTTGGAGAGAAAAAGATTTATTAGGCTTATATTTCCATACTTCCATTCATCACTGAAGGCAGTCAGGACAGCAATTCAAACAAGGTAGGATCCTAGAGGCAGGAGCTAATGTAGAAGCCATGGAGGGGAGCTGCTTACTGGCTTGCTTCCTCTGACTTGCTCAGCCTGCTTTCTTATAAAAGCAGGGACCAGGAGACCAGAAATTTGCACCACCCATACTAGGCTAGGCCCTACCCCACTGATCACTAATTGAGAAAACACCTTACAGCTGGGTGTCATGGAGGCATTTCCTCAACTGAGGCTTCTTCTTCTCTGATGACTCTAGCTTGTGTCAAGTTGACACAAAACCAGCCAGTACAAGGAGGAAAGGGTTTATTTGGCTTATATTTCCATATCACTCTTCGTCACTGAAGGAAGTCAGGACAGAAACTCAAAACAGTGCAAGAATCTGGAGGCAGGAGCTGATGCAGAGGTCATGGCTTGTTCAGCCTGTTTTCTTATAGAACCGAGGATCACCAGCCCAGGGGTAGCACCACCTATAACAGGCTGGGACCTCCTCCATCAATCACTAAGAAAATGCCATTACAGTCTTGCCTACAGCCCAATCTTATGGAGGCTTCTTTCCCCCCCCAAATGAGGCCCCCTCCTCTCAGATGACTTTAACTTGTGTTAAGTTGATATCTAGTGAGCACATGAACCTATGTTCTTGTAATTGGTTCTAAACTTGTTTGTGAATAGAACCCTGTAGCAATGAGTCCTGTACCATTATTGGGAATTTAGTTATATTTCCAATTACTGTTTTAGATAACTTTGTACACATATGCCAGGTAACAACAAGGATTATCAGACTGGCTAATGCTCCTGCTTCTTCTAGGTCTTAAATTTAACCCTGAAAGTTAAGAACATTGCAAATATTTTGTCCAAAAAAAATCTTTAAAAAAAAACCCTCAAAACTAAAGGCATTTAGGACACATATTGTATCTTTACATTATACATTCCTCTGGTATTATTTTCCCAAGCATGGATAAACATCTGTCTTAGACTTGGCCTGATTTACTGATCCTGCCAAGTGAGATACATTGTTGGTAAGTAACCAAATAATGACCTGGGAACTTTTCCTGCTTTGTTCTTTTGACCTCATATTTGACATTCTATTCAGTGATATTAAAGCCGAGGGAGAGGCTTCTTGAGATTGTGTTCTTAAACCTGCTCTACACCACTTAATATTGGGAAATTTCTGGTATAAGTAAATATATGTGCCTGGTCTGGTCCTAGCTTGAGTCCTGTGTGATGGGATTTAACACACACACACACACACACACACACACACACACACACACACACACAATCTTCTCTGTGCTCTTTGTGGTACAAGCCAATTATACTGGTTTGGTTTTTGTTATTCTTTCCATCGAGAGAACCAGGAGTCTCAGCTCTGGGTTTCAGGGCTGGGACAGGTTTTATTTTCTTAGCAGTAACCAAGCCACAACAGAAATAAACAAAACAATCCCTAACAATAAAAAAAATGCTTTGAAAAATAATATGAATAGCAAATCCTAACTCTAAGGAGGTCATGAATCCTCCAGCTAACTCGGAGCTTGAATTCTGTATCACACCCTGAGCATCTTTCACAGAGCAATGGGCCAGCCACTCCTTCTGTTGTTAAGAGTCAGCCACACCACACCATATAGCTCAAGGGAAGGGGATTCCCCAGCTGGGTGTGGCCGGTGGTGGTGGAGGTGGGAGGGAGCACCAAACCATGGATTTCTTGGTTATTATAACTCAGGGATAATTGTTTGTAAATTAGCTTTTATAACCAGAGCTAAGCTGGAAGATCCCTCCCTCTCGTTTCCCCTTTCTGCCTTTCATCGCTACAGTTCTGTTTCTTCCCTCATGCTAAGAGTTTAGATGGAAATTAAATGTCTTTATTTTTGCTGTTTTTCATTTGTAAGTGAGAAGCTGGTATAATCCAGATATCTAACTATAAGCTACTTTCATGGGATTTGATAAATGTTGGCACTCAGGGCTTACAGAAAAAGTCTCAGAATGCTAGTGCCAGACATGAATCCTCTGTAAGTGAATAATTGGGCTTGAAGGCAAATCACTTGCCAGCGTTCCTTAGGTAGTTAGTGGCAAAGAAAACTAATGCCTTGGAAGCTCCAATTTCCACTCAAAGGCTCTTCTTGTATTATTTTCATTCTCTCAGAACACACTGAGGTAGGATGATATTGCGGCAGTTGAAAGCATCCGTATTAGAACGGCATCTCGTGAACATAGTTAAATGTTTCTTCCAGGGACGGGTTGAGCAGTCTGAGGAAGGTAGACTTCAGCAACACTTGGACAGTTTAATGATACTTTCCATGATAAGTTCCTTCTCCAACTTCCCGGTTGCCCTTCCGTGGCGTTAACGATGGCTTTAACACAACTATCAATATGCTGCCTCCTTAAAGTTAGCATTCGGGCACACCTGGCGCACCCATTGGAGACTGGGCATCACCCCTACGTGCATGCCTTGCCGGTACTCAGGCAGTACTCTGGCCTGCTCAGGGTCCTGACAATGTCTCCAACTACATCGATGCAGCTACAGCCCCTTAAAAAGATGGGCCTTCTGCCTGCTCTCTCTCTCTTCTCTCCCACCTGTCTGCCTGCCCGCCTGCCCGTCACTCCCACGCTCTCTGCCTCTCTGTACCTCTGTCTCTCTTTTCCAGGAGGCTGCTCTGTGCTCTCTTTCTGCCCCCTCCCCCTCCCCTTCATATGAGTCCTGTATGCCAGGCCTCTCTGTCTCTCATCCCCATGGGGTTCCTTGGACCCAACCTGACAAGGTCCCTCTTGCACTGTATCATAACACTTAAGTCATGGAGGACGTCGATCTGGAAAGTTCCCGAATCTCTCTTCAGGCCTCTCATCATATTACTTTGGGTTTGATGGCTGAGCCTTCAGCT
Source organism: Cricetiscus sungorus (assembly GCA_030556225.1). NCBI lineage: Eukaryota > Metazoa > Chordata > Mammalia > Rodentia > Cricetidae > Cricetiscus > Cricetiscus sungorus. The sequence continues at coordinate 6,369,612 of JANBXA010000190.1, forward strand.
GTGGTTGGTTAACTGGCGTGGGTTCTATTCTGGAATCTCACTCGCCTAAGAGGAAGTACAGTTAGAACAGAGTATAGAGGCTGTTGCCTAGAAGGGGAAATACACGGAAAGGCACAAGATAAAGTCTTCTGCAGGCACACCATCAGAGATCAGCCGGAACACAGGCTGGTCTCGGGAAACTCAGCAGAAGCTATGGGGCAGATGAGATAGAGCAGTCATGAACCAGAGAGCCTTACCTCACCTCGCTTCTTCCCTCCCCTGCTCCTCCCTCCTCTCCCTTTTCGTCTCCATTGTGACATATTCCCATCCCCTTTCCCTCTTCCTTCCTTCTCTCTCCGGTTTCATCCCTGTCACCCTTCCCTCTTCCCCCCTTCCCCTGCCTCGGGTCTTTCTCTCTTGTTCTCCTTTCCCTTCTTTCCTGACTAACTGGCCATTTCTGACTTCTAATCCTTCATTCCAGGGAATCTGTTTAGCTATCTTATCTTGGAGTAGTGCCCGAGCTGTGATGAGCAGAGTCAAGTGACGATAAGGCTACCAGACCCACGGATGGGGTCTATGTGGAGGGGGATGGGCTTACTGCTCAGGTTCTTAGAGGACAAAGGCCAAGGCAACTCCCTGAGGGCATGCACTATTAGACAGGGACTTGGAACTTTTCATAGTGGCTGCCCTTCATATTGTTCCTGGAACTGGGAGGTGGTTAATGGTGAGAGAGACATCTGCTAGTTGATCCATTGCTCTCCCCCTCCCAGTTTGCAGGTCTGGAGTGCAGAGGAAGGTACGCTGGGAGGGGAGGAGGCAGATGGAATGGACTGGAAGAGAACTGTTGCTTCTAAATGACTGCAGTGGAAAAGAGAGGAAATCTCCCTGTACAGCCATAAAGCTGGAAGGAGCTATCTGGCGAGCCATAGGACAGCTTTCTCAGTGTTTGACGCTGCAGCTGATGAGGTACTGAGAGGCAGTCAGTCCACAATGATCTCTTTCAAACCCCGTCTCCACAAGTACCTTCAGGGAGCCCAGAGCTCCTCCCGGAGACAGCACACTCCCAAAGTTCTCAGACTCAGGTGCTGCTTGCTGGCTTTCAGTTTACATTCAGCAGCCTCACCCTTTCCTCTGGGAGGGTGAGTCACTGCCCTGGCTTGCCGGGTGTCTGAGCCAAGAGACAAGTCAGAGGTGACTGTTAGGGGGCTAGAAGCTGTCCACTGCAACGAGGGCAGTTGTCATCTCCACTTGCATTGATGATAAACTCATCACAGCTCTTTTCTGTTTTGTTGTCATTAACTTTCACCGACACCTAGCATGCTAATCTTACGAGTACGCCATGTGTGTGCATGCATGCATATGTTTGTGTGTGTTCTGCGGTGGTCAGTGTGAAAGGTGAGCTACATTAACTGTCAATACTGTCAAGTCATGTCAAATTTCTCACAATCAAGGCCATTTTTGACAGAACTCTGGCTAGCAAACAGCATGGGGCTAGCCAAGGGTACATATGGGAAGGGGCCCAGGTTAGCCAAACCCAAGGTCCACCTCATTAAAGGAACAATACCAGAACCAATAGCAGCCTAGAAGAAGCAGATGGCCAAGATGCCGAGGGAGACCCAGAAGAACTGGGAGGAGAAACCAGTGACTGGCGCTGTCAAGCTGACACTGCAAATAGATTGATTTGGGTCCTGGTCAACGGCCGTGAAAGCTGAGCAATCAATTCACTCACACTCAGGATGTTGCTGCACCCCAAAGACCCGTCCTCCATTTTGGATCACTAAAGTGAGGCTGGATGCGGTGAAAATTTTAAGTGCCCCATTGTAAGACGGGAGGGGAGAAACAAAACCTGAAATATCAATTTTTAGGAGGGAGGGTTTACTTTGGCTCTTGGCTTCAGAGGTGTCAGTTCCATGGTTAATCAGCCCTGTCGCTTGGGCCTGTGGTATCTCAGTACATCGTAGTGGGGGCACACGGCAGACCAGGAACTTATACCTCATGTCAGCCACGAGGCAAAATGAGAGACAGGAAGGAGTCGCGGTCTTCTCTGGTGACGTGGCACACACCCAATAAGCCGACCTCCCCCCTCTAGGCCGCACTCTTTCTGTCTTTCATGCCTACCTCACCGCTCCCCTGGGATTTTGCTTGGCTTGAGCTTGCTCATGTCTTTTGTGTGCTGTCACGTTCTCTGTCCATATGTGCAACTGCCCGGCCAGATTTACAAAGTACTGTTTCCTTGAAGTCATCACCATCTCTGGATCAATCTTTCTGCTCCCGCTTCCTCAAAGTTCCTGAACCTCAGAGGGGAGGGGTGTGGTATAAATGTCCCCATTTAAGGCTGAGTGCTGGGGTCTTATTCCTTTTATTCTCTGCTTGGATCTCTGCCCTAATTGCCATCTGTTGTAAGGAGAAGCTTCTCAAATGAAGGCTGAGAGATGCTCTGATATGTATAGATATAGCGATGTAGCTTGGGGAATCATTTTAATGGGATACCCATGTAGCAGAGTAAGAGTATTAGCTCTTCCTTAGGGCCTATGGCCTGTCCAGCCACAGGTTCTTGGCCCTGACAATAGTCTGTGTATGGGTTCTATCTTGTAGTGAATAGGTCCCATATCTTAGAGGTTTTACCGCCTCCAAGTGTTTCTGCTATGGGCACCAAGCCTTCAGTGCACAGCCCTTTTGGAGGTATCCCAAGATCCAAACCATAGGACCCATCTAGTGAGTTTTGGAGCTGGGATACAGGCTTGGATCCTCTGTTGCATTATACTGTCTTGACGTTCTCTTGCTTTGTCTCAATAAAGCACACCAGTCATTACCATCTCACGCTATTCTCATGATGGCAGTATGAATCTGCTTATCTCTATTATGCAGACGAGGAGAGACATGACAAATACATTAAATACGGATTGATTCTCTATGTTGTCTTCTTTGGCTTTTGACCACGGTTCTGCCATTCTTCATTTTGTGGTGGGGAAACCGAGGCTTGGGAAGCTTCTCCCTTATCTATGTAGCATCACATAGAGTCCTGACCTAGCCCTGATGTTCTTCAATGTCTGCCCAATTATGTTTCCATGGGATAGTTCTGAGTGTGAAATCCAGGCTGGCTTACCTCAGAGAGTATCGTTGCATCTCAGCTGAGCCTGTTCACCAGCTGATGGAATTCACTTTTCACAGCATTCACTGAGACCCTCTTGAGTGCTAGGCCCTTGGCTGAGAGTAAGGAGGAAACCCTGCCCAAAAGATGCAGGCATCTCATAGGATGATGGGGGAAGTAATGATGGTATGCTCACAATCAAGCATCATCCATTGTAGTATCAGGGTATTATCGAGTAGGTACATTGTAGAAGGCCTTTATTTTCTGGCGGTTCCACAGAGATCTTTTCATTTCTTTTAAAATCTGAAGAAAAAGATGAACTTTAGAGTCAAAGAATTTATCTTTATATATATAATATTTGTCTTGCACTGATGCAGTCAGCTCTCTCTGCCTTTACAATACCCCTGCAGTTCTACATCACAGATTCAATGTTTGTTTAGAAACATACAAAATATTGGAGAAAAAAATTGCATCTTTCCTAACATATACAGACTTTTTTTTCTTGTCATTATTTTTTTTTTACAAAACACAGTATGACAACTATTTATGGAGTGTTTAACTTCTATTAGGAAAATCACCTATAGGTGATTGAATACAGGAACAGCATGAGATAAACGTGCTGGCCATGCAACTCAGCCTGCCACTAGTACCTATATAAACAGTCAGATGCAGTGATGGACATCTACAATCTCAGCACCTATAGAGTAAGATTGGAGGCAGAGGCAGGATAATTGGCCAGAAGTTCTTGGGCTAGTATGAAGCACAGCTCTGGATGCAACAAGAGAGACCCTGCCTCAAAATGAGGTGGAAAGTGAAAACTGACTCCTGAAATATGTCCTTTGACCTCCACATGCAGTTGGTGGCATGCTGGCACCTACACACACACCCCTAATAACTGGATGAATAAATAATATTATTACTAACAATAATAATAAATAATATAAGATGTACATAGGTATCTTATAATACTATGCAACCCCCCCCCCCCACACACACACAATGGATTTTGTGGTGGCTTGAATAAGATTTGTCTCCATAGGCTTATATATTTGAATGCTTAGTCATAAGGAGTAGAACTGTTTGAAAGGACGAACGGGATCAGGAGGTATGGTCTTATTGGAAGAAGTATGTCACTGAGGGTGGGCTTTGAGGTTTCAACAATCTATGCCTAGCCCAGAATCTCTCTCTGTGATGCCTGTGGACCAGGATCTCCCCTTAATGCTGGTGGATAAGGATGCAGAACTTTCAGCTTCTTCTCCAGCATCATGACTACCTGTATACAACCATGCTCCTGCCCTGATCATGATAATAAGCTGAACCTCTGAAATATAAGCAACTCCTCAATTAAATGTTCTCTGTTGTAAGAGTTGCCATGGTTATGGTGTCTTTCCACAGCAATAGAATCGTGATTAAGAAAGACTTGATCATGTACTGTGCCTACTAAAGGACATATAGATGAGTGTGTGTGTGTGTGTGTGTGTGTGTGTGTGTGTGTGTGTGTGTTTTCTCTTTTTATATAGGGGGAACAGGAGATCAACAATGCCTAGTTTCCACAAAGGCCTAATATGTCCCTAATTGTATTAATCTATTATAATATCCTGGCTCAATCTTGGGCCTCATTCTCCTGTGGGCCAGTGATGTGGGACATGAACTAACTTCTAAGTAGATCAGGGAGGATAGAAAACTGGGTTTAAAAAGTCTTTATTTTAAAGTCATGCTTTATTTATTTTGTGTGTGTATGAACGTTTGTTGGCACATGGTAGGCGAGTGGAGGCCAGAGGACATTTTGTAGAAGTCGATTTTCTCCTTCCACCATGTAGATTCTGAGGTTAAAATTTGGTCATCAAGCTTGGAGGCAGAGGCCTGTTCCTGCTGAGCCATCTCACCAGCCCTGAGTGCTTAATAGCAACAGTTGTAAGCATGATCTTGGCTCCCAATGCTGTGTTCTCTTTGATAGCTCTTGAGCATATGTTTGGTTTGATGGAGTTTTGTGAATGTCCCCAGCTGAACTGGGCATTTCAGTAGTAACTCTTTTTGTGTTTGGACTTAGGAAGGAGGGCCTTGCCTATCACTGTCCTTTCCAGTCTTAAAAATGTTTTCACATTATTTATTTTATGTGTGGCAGTGCAGAGGGCACATGCCATGGCACACATGTAAAGGTCAGAGGACAACTTGTGTCGGTTTTTTCTTCTACTTTGTGGGTTCCAGGGTTCCCTCTCAGATTGTCAGGCTCGGTAGCAAGTACCTTTACCTGATGAGCAATCTCACTGGCTCTTGGGGCCAGGGGAGTGAAACTCTTTAAAAGAACTTTGCCCTTCAAAGAATTGTATTTGCATCCTCTAATGGCAGGATATGTTGTGGGTATGGCTCAGGAGGTTTTAGATAGAACAAATTGGACAAGGAAGGTGGGGAGATACCAGGAACCAAAATTTCAAGGTGTGGGCAGTAATATGGATGATGGGACTTGCTTGATAGTGAAGGTTCTTAAAGAACTCCACTTCAGAATGACATATCCTGTAACCCTGAAAGAGCTGGAGCTCATCTGTCCAAGAAAAAGTAGAAAATACATGACCTTCAGAGAGACTGTCTCCAACTAGCATTTTGTGAACACTCTGGCCTTGGGGATTTATCCCTCGACTTTGCATTTTCCTGCAGGGTTTCCATCTACAGACACCCAGCTCTCCTTGGGCTGCTTGGCTCATTGAGGGCCTTGGTTTGGTCTAGAGCACCTCACTAGAGTTTTGAAAACAGGTGGGTTGGAACTGAATCAAACCAACTTGACTAATGAAGGATGTTACCCGGGTTGGTCAGCTTTCTGTAATGAAGACAAGAATCATTGTCTGGTTTTGCTAACAATCTGGCATGAGCCTAGTTTATTCTCAATACATATTGCTAGGGATTTTCATGCAGTATTCAGTAAATTGGACAATAACTCATTTAGGGGTACCCTTGAGTGTATTTACTATTCACTTTTGCTCAATCATTAGTTCATATGACATATGTGAAACCAAATTGTTATAGTTAAGGTAACTATTTACACACCTTTAATGGCTTCTTGCTTTTCTTGAAAAATGACTGACTTACAGATTAGGCCTTGTATGGTCTCTGACTTTTTGGGTTCTCTAGTCTTCTCCCTGCCTTCTAGTTGCTCTTGGACAGCCTACCTTGGATCTTCAAATATTCAACAAACTTTCCTACATGGGGCCTTTGCCTCAGTAAAGAGCAGACCCAACAGAGCAGTGTCTGTCCCTCTCAGTTAGCTCTGTTTTCCTTCGGGTGTGTGATTGAATACTACTTAACTTAAAGATGGCATTCCTGATCTCGATTAGGTCCAATCCTATCTCTGAATAGTGTTCTTTAGAAACTTTTAAAGTTCCTTTTGGAGTACTAATACCAGTTGTTTTGTTAGAAATTTTAAAATGTACGTGTCTTAGATTATTTATCCATTAAAAGAATAAAGGGGGTTGGAATGATGGCTCAGCAGTTAAGAACACTGGCTGCTCTTCCAGAGAAACCACATGGCAGCTCACAACTATCTGTAACTCCAGTGCCAAGGGATCTGACACCCTCATGTGGCCTCTAAAGTCACTAGGCACATACACAGGGCACAGCCATACATGTTGACAAAACATTCATATTTACAGATTTTTTTTTTAAAGAATGAAATAATATCTGGCATGGTGGTACATTTATAATCCCAGCATTCAGGAATCTGGGGATAGCCTGGGCTATGTGATGAGAACTGGCTTGTCAACCCCTCAAAAATTAAAAAGAAAACAAAAAAAACAAAGAAAGGAAAGGGAAAAAGATGAAATCCTGTCATTTATAGCATCGCAGATAGAATTGGAGGCAATGCTGTTAAGTGAAATAAGCCTGGCGGAGGAAGATAAGCCCGTGTATTTTCTTCATATTGCAGAAGCTAAAATAGTTGTCAGACGTTCTTTGTGATTCTTTGATTTCTGTGGTTTTCCTTCCCAGATTTTCTACCAGGGCAGGAACAATGTCTGATGCTATTTGCTTATGTCTCTCCAGTGTTTATAGGATAATAAAAACTTAATCATTACTTGTTAGCTCTAAGAGACAAATGAATAAATGACAGCAGTGGATACAAGAAAGATGAAGGCAAAAATAAACCCTTGTTGAGCCATGACAAAGAGAAGCATTTGTCATGGAATATAGAATCACTTGTTTAGGGAGAAGCAGGCTGACCGGCATGATACCTAAATTACTCATATAACAGACAGGACACTTTTTGTTTTTTGTTTTTGTGGGGGAGAGAGGGGAAAATCCCATAACCAAGCGAGCCTCACGTACAAAATGATAGATGCCTATTATGTATTTTTTTCCCTTCTCTGTATTTTTCTTAATGGAAGCAAATGGAACTTTCCAAATATCACTGTATGATTGGAAAAAGTGAAGTGCTCTGTAGTGCCATTTGGGGGGAAGGAGGGGGCAGACAAGGAAAAGATTCTGAAAAGGGTTTATGTTTTCTAATGGAAATCAGATGTGGGGCTCATTTGCATTCCTCCACCAGAGCGCTTCATTCTCTCCGTTAGAGGTTGTGTCCAGCCTGGATGTCCGGAGCCCCTCTAAGAGAGGCACGCTCTTTGCACGCTGGGTCTCCGTGTCCCTCAGCAGTTTGCCCCCTCTGGCTTGCAGCAGAGCCGAAAGGACACTCTGGGAAAGCCTCAGATGACTTTGAATGTGAACATGCCTGAGATTTCTCTTACAAGCTAAATGTTACATTTCCACTCGACAGAAAGGTACTGCTGTGTGGCCATAAAAAGCTGGCCAAAACCCTGTCACCTTTTGCAGTTAGTCATGTTATTTTTGGTTCGTGCCAGCACAGAGCACAGCTGTGACTCAAGAGAACCACTGAAGCAAGAATTTGAGTTGAAAGGCCTCAACCCCAGCAAGCGCCTTTTTTTCCCCCTTGTGGGTCATTACGCAATGCGTCTTGTTGCTTACCTTTCCGGGTCTTCCCTGCATACACACGAGTTGGGCTGTCATTTGGAAGATGAAATCTCTGAGTTGCGTCAACATCTTCCTACAAGCTCAGGCTGGGGAGCTTTCCTTCTTGGATGTTTGTTTTACGTAAGTAGTGACTGCCTCTTCAGACTTTAAAAAAAAAAAAAAGTGTTGATATATTTTTCACTCAAATAAACTCAAAATAGGTTAGGGGTTGATTTCAATGTTTGCACTCTCCCATGTGAGAATGACAGTAGTCCTGTCCACTGGTTCTATGTCTGTTTTGGCTTTCTCCAGTCGATGTTCCTAAAATGAGGCCATGAGTTTAGGCCTTACCAAATGGAAAGCAGGCCTGGACTTCAGCAGGGAATCTTTTCTTGTATTTGTCAACATTATAAACATACTTTGGAATTTTACCTTCATTTTCTGTTATTTACTTACATATCAAAATGATGGGGGGGAGGGTAGAACCCAGGTCTTTGACGTGCTAGATAAGCACTCTACCACTGAGCTGTATCCTTGCCCCTTCTCATTTTATTATTTATTGCTTAAATTTGAGGAATACTCCAGCTTTCCCATTCAGGAGCATATGGGAAGAGGATCAGAAAGAAACTGTTCATGTGTATTAAGCATATTTATTTATTTATTTATTTAATGTGTATGGGTGTTTTGCCCGCATGTATGTCTGGATGACGTATGCATGCAGTGCCTGTAGATATCAGAAGAGAGCATGAGATCCCCTGACAATGGAGTTGGTTGTGGGCTGCCAGGTGGGTGCTTGGAATTGAACCAGAGTCCTCTGACAGAACAGGAAATTCTCTTAATCACAGGATAGTTTTGTTTTAAGCTTAACGATTAATGTTAAAATCTGTAAGTGGTGCTGCATGCCTATAATCCTGGCACTTGGGAGATAGAAGCTGAGGCACAGGAATCCAAAGGCATCCTTGGCTACAAAGTGAGTTCAAGGCCAGCTTGGGCTACAAGAGACTCTGTTTCAGAGAGAAAGAGGGAGAAGGGATGGGGAGACCCATTAATTCATCAAATAGTTAACAGGGCAACATCTCCAGTTGACTTGTCTCTTGGACAGCATTTCAAGTTTGCATCCTGACTTCAGGATAAGTTAAAATAAGGAATCAATTCTGGACCTTTCTTTGTGCTATAGTTTAGCTTTTAAACATCACTCCAAAAGGCCATTCATTATTCTGAAAGCTTGGTTTCCAGGCCATGCCACCACTGAGTGTTGGTTCCTTAAAGAGGCAGAACCTGGTGGGAGGAAATGAGGTCACTGGGGGTACACTATTAAAAGGGATATTGAGATTCAAGTGTCATTGTCTCTTGCATCCTGGCCTCCATTAGGTGAGCAGCCTCCTCCTGCATTTGCTGCTATTGTGGTATGCTGTGTTCCCACAGGCTTAAAGCAACAGAGTGAGATAATTGTGGACTACAGTCTCTGAAAGCATGAGCCAAAGTCAACCTCCCATCCTTATCTGTTGATTTTCTGGAGCATTTTGTCACAGTGATGGAAAACTGACTGGCACTCCTCTAAATGCAACAGGAAAATACATTTGTATTGTACCCTTTGGATATGTAGGGAGCTACCTCCTTAAGGCCTATGTGTGAAACCCTCAGGAACCCCCTACAGGTAGTGACTAAAGGGGAAGGCACTCTGCCAGGGGAATATCTCCTTGTGGGCTGGTCTAGGAACTGATCTTCAGCCCAGGGTAGCAGCTGAATTAGGATGTCCTAAGTCAAACTGAGGAGACACATGCTTCCTTTTGTGTAACTTGTTCTCTCATTTTAACACATTCTTACCTGAAAAAAAGACTAAACTGCAATGAAAAAAAAACAAAAACAAAAACAAAAAAAAACCCCAAGATTTATTTTTATTTGTGTGAGCCTGCAATTTGGGTGCCCACAGAGGCCAGAAGGAAGTAGCCAGATCCCCTGGGGCTAGAGTTACAAGCACTTGTGAGCAGCTAGCTATAGGTGCTGGCAACTGAAGAGTCTGGAGCACTCCTAACCACTGGGCCGTCTGTCCAGCCCCTACAGCATTTGAGGGAGAGACTTCAGGAAGCTCTCAGGTGCATCATCTTACTGCACCTGAAGAAAGTAACACAGAAGGTCAAGGAACTTATCTAAGGTCCCATGCTGGATTCATGGCAAAACTAGGCTTTGCCTCTAGTTTCAGTATTTTTTTTTTTTTGAACCACCCTGCTACTGAGAGCAAATTGGTTCAAAGAAATAACTGCTCCAAAGAACTTGGATTCTTAAATCCTAAAAATATCATTTCAATCACTAAATGTCAGGAGCATCAACACTGAGATTATCAAGCAACAACGGGGATGTGGGAGTAAATGGAAACTGTTTATTTAAAGAAAAAAAAAAAAAAGGCAAACGCCTCCTCTGTCCTTATATGTGTAATGATTTTTAGATTATCTTTTCAATTGTTGATGCTTAGTTTGGAGAAGCAATTAACGTTGAAGGACATGTTAATAAACTAAAGTTTTATTTGTTGAGTTTATGGAAACAGATGGACACTAAAATGTTATCTGTGAAAAGGATTCATTTGTTCCTGGTACATATGAGCTCAGTAAATATTTGCTGTACTCCAATGTATTTGACTGTAGATATATTAATAAGATATATAAAACATGGAATTCAGAAGAATAGCCAGACGCAAATTAGGATACTTTGTAACTGACTGACTGACTCTGTCTGTCTATCTATCTATCTATCTATCTATCTATCTATCTATCTACCTACCTGTCTTCCATCTTTTGTTTTCACTCTGGAGTGCAGGCTGGCCTTGAACTTATGCCAATCCTTTTCTTTCAGCCTCCTGGATGCTGAGCTGAGCTTACAGGCATGAGCTACCCTTGCTGGCTTGACTACTTTTTTTTTTTTCTGTTTAATCATTTTTTTTTTATTAATTTATTTTTTTTACATTCCAGCCCCAGTTCCCTTTCTCTTCTCTCCTCCTGCTTTCTCAACTCCCCACCCCATCCCCACCCTCCATTTGCTCCCCTGAGAGGGTAAGGCCTCCCCTAGGAAGTCTACTAAGTCTGTTCTATCAGGCTCAACTACTTTTATATGAAGTTTAAAAACAGTAAGAGTTAATTTAGACGATTACAAGTCAAGATACTGGTCATTCATGGCATAGGTTTCTAGAAGTTGTTAGGGGTTGCTGGAAGGGAACTTGAGGGGTTCTCCCTGTTTTTCTTGACTCGGGTGCTGGTTATTTATGAATGTTGAGCTTGTAAAAATTTATTGGGTTTTGAATGTCATACACACACACACACACACACACACACACACACACACACACACACACACACACACACACACACACACACACACACACACACACACGACCAGAAAGGGTTAACAGTTGTTTACTTCTTGGAAGAAGTTCCTATAGCAAACATTTACAGAATGCTATCAGGGTGGGGTTTTTACTTTCTACAATGCTAGCACTTGCAACGCTCATGCTGTCCCTGGCTAGATAGATGTTGGAATGCCTCATGGCTTTTGCGGCTCCCTCTGTACACTCTGACAGGTTTATCACATTTTTGACAGTTACAAAGCATGTGTGAGACATCAGGATGATGCATGGTGATGCTGGAGAGCCTGTGTACGATGGCTCTGTAAGCTGAAAATGTCTTGGCAGAAAAGCCACCCTGGTGTCTGTCAGTTGACTGATGTGGCCAATTTTATGGAAGCTCTTTTAGTGTGGTTCACTAAATACAAAATGCTGAAGGATCATCTTTCTAATCATCAAACTGGTTTTGGAAAAATCACATTCGAATGAATACTTGTTCAGAAGGAATATCTAGCCTTAGGTATATTGATGTGTGTCTGCCAGGAATACCAAGCACCCTTTTAGTTATGGTGGAAGTTTCACCCCAGCCCCTGGCATCCATATGCCCAAAGAGTCTGGAATGCTATGGTGGAGGTTTCACCTAACCCCCCCCCCCCTATCTCCCTCCAAACCCTGCTGCCTTTCAGAAAGCCCAACAAATGATGGCCCCTCCAGCAGAGATGCTCAGGACCCCTCCCTCAGGGTATTTAAACTGCCTCCCAGAAAGTAGACTCTCATTCAGGTCTCCTCTCTGGGGTGCTGGAAAGCCACCTGGGAGGGTTGCATCCATTAAATGTGAACTTTTTCTAATTCAGTTTGATTTGATCTGATTTGGATTGTTGCATTGGCAGCGAGGCTTATTGGGGTGTCAAAACTTTTCCCTTTTTAGAGGGAAATAGATGATCAGGGGGTACTCAAGTTATCAGAGGCTGAGCCGAAAACCTCTTGTGAATAGAGTTTTATCAGTTTCCTACTTCATCTCTTGTCCAGAAGAGGCCGGTATATTTTTAAGAAAGTTTCAAAAGATTCCCTGTCTCTTTTGGCAAATGCACTGCACTTTGGAGCTAGCATTTCTTAATTAATTAATTAAATGTGCACTGGTGAGGGTGTCCGATCCCCTCGATTGGAGTTACAAACAGTTGTGAGCTTGGAGATTCCTCTTTTTATTGTAGTCATAACAAAAGAATCGTTTTATCAGGGAGATGTGTTCCTTCATAGCGTTTGATGGCCCCACGTAGCAACAAAATGTAGATGTAGGCAGAGTCACATTCCAATGGGAGGGTCTCAACAGAGAATCCAATCAGTGCATGAATAAACACCCTTTTCCAAAGCAGATTCCATCAGGATCTGTTCTTAGTAAATGTGTGCACTCAGGTGAAAGTGTTCTGTGTTTTTGCAGTGAACAGGCTATTGGCCTATTTATTTTTTAGGGTTAGGGTTAGGGTTAGGGTTCAGGGTTAGGGTTAGGGTTACCAGTACCATATGACATTTATAACTAGATACATTTAACATGCTACAGTGTACAGTCTGTATACTATTTCTTCTTCTCCTATTCAATCCTCACAGTAATTTTCTTAGTATTATTTAGGTACAATTGCTCTTTCCTTAAAGGAGAAAAAAACTTTTTTCTAACATTTTTTTTTTTTTTTTTTGGAAAAAAAAAGTCTGCAAGAAATATGCTAGGATATTCTGAGAAAACTTTTCAAATTGTATAACCTATTTTCCAATATAATAATTGGAATAATTATATATTCAGCAACTACATTTTATTTTAAAATATTTATTCCCCCAACCCCTGTGGTACTGGAAATGGACTTCAAGGTCTTAGCATTAGACAAATACTCTACCCACTAGGACATACTGCCTCAATCAACTTTTATTTTGAGTTGTTTATTTGAGTCTGTTCAGCGTCTCATGTGTAATGAAGCCATGTCTCATGCTTTGTAATACCTAATACAACCTATATTGTATTACCCAAGGAATAATGATAAGAAAAATGTTTGTGCATATTTTATTTGCAGGTGCATAAGTCCATAGGAGGAGGATTGGTAAACACATGGGCTCTGCTAGTTAAACTGTGCTAAATACTGCCAGGAAACCTATAGGGGCACTGTGAGCAGTTGTTACTGGAGTCAGTGAAAGATTTGGAGGGATGTGATCTAGAAGCATCAAGAGGCCTTGGTTAGGTGAAGAGTGTTGGTGTGGGAGGGAGGATTATTCCAGAAGGAAAGAACAAAGTGTGTAACGCGCCTGCCTCACGCAACTCCGGGAAGATGTTCTTTATGCAGTTTTAATCAGGATCCTTGAACATGCTTCTTCTGACCCCGGGGAAATGCCCGCACAGGCTTAAATCCCCTTGTGCTGACCAACCCCAGTGAGCCACATGGACCCTGCAGATAGGCTACTCTAACGAAGAAGCAAACAGGCTGAACAGGCTTAACCAAATAAGGACTTGTTTATGCCAGAGAGCACTCACCATCGGGGAGGTGGAAGGTTTAAGGTATAGCACTTTGCAGCTCTCTACAAAAGTGAAAGCAAAGTCCCTGAGGCAGGAGGAGGGAGTAAGGTAAGGTTCACAAAGCCACACAGCACATGATGAGGGCAGAGCATGGTTTTGAGGCTGTGACAGTTGGAGACTGCTGGAAGATTTTGACCTGTGATACAATTTAGATTTCAAGTCTGTTGTGGCTGCTGACAAAAGGATGCATGCTCCAGAAAGAGGTGAGGCAAGGGACAAGAAGAAGGGATAGGATATTACCAGAAGAGAAGGGCTTCACTCAAGTCATGAGTCAGTAGTGTTTTAAGAACAGGAACATGATCATGTAGGTCAGTTGCCAGTTTGAAAAAGTGGAGACAGCATTATAGACCGCTCTTCACGGGAAAAGGAAAAGATGGAGAGCAAGCTTGCAAGAGAGTACTGTGTGAATGCTTGTGTCACCATCAAATGTTAGACTCCTAACCTCTAAGGTGACATGTTAAGACATGAAGTAACTTGGGAAATGGTTAGGTCTCAAGGATGCTGCCCTTATGAATAGTGTATTAATGTCCTTATAGAAGATGCTTGTCCATCCTTTCTACCATGAGAGGACACAGCAAGAACATCTATGCACCAGAAATCCCTCACCAGACACAGAGTACACAGGTCCCTTGATCTAGGATTTCTCAGCCTACAGAACTGTGAGAGTTGAGTTCTTTTGTTTATGAGTTCCCTGGCCTATGGCATTTTGTTATGGCCACTGGAGTATGCATTTATCAAGGAATTAAAGGGTAAATGCAACAGGTGAACAATCTCAAACCAAGGCACTTGGCAGAGGATGAATGCCATACATCATGGATGGAGAGATCAATGATGGTGGTGGCATATGTGTGAGAGAATGTCACACAGGCACATACTTTTGGCTCATCAAAATGAAACTAAAACCAAAACATAAGTAAAACAAAAAAATAATCCCCCCCCCCCCCCCCGCTCAAAAGTCATACGATATGGCCATAGCACACATGGAAGCCTATACCTTTCTCTGCCTCTGGGATAGGAGAGTCACTCCATTATTTTAATATGGGACAGGAGGAGTAGATGTGTCTATAGTCTTGGTGTAGGAGGATGGTGGCATTTCTTCCCAAGAGGTTGCTTGTCATGCTCTTTCCAGCCTGACTCAAAGCATAGTAAACGACAAGAAGGCAGCAGCTGGAGCCAAGTGAGGATGTATGACATTGCCATTGTTTGGAGTTTGGACTGCTCTCGGAGTGCAGTGTCCCTAAGAGACCAGTGAGGATGATGGTGACTCCAGACTGCACCCTGGGCCCTTCGTTCACCCTGTATGTTCAGCTGTGCTATCTGGAGGTTGTCTAGGTTGCAGAGAGTATCAGGAACGTTGTTCATTGATTACATGATGCATCAGCTGCATTTTGTAAGACAGTTAGGTGTTCCATCACAATACAGATTGCACATGTGATGTGACAAGAACTGACCGAGTTTGTGGACTGTTGGTGGCTCCGAGAGTCTGGCTTCTCTGGCCCTTTCATTGGAATCAGAAGTAGAGATTTAGGCAAAGACATAGAATGCCAACATGGGAAATTTAGTTTCTGGCTACTGAATTCTACCACAGTGTTGGGTACTCCACAAGTTATTGATTTCTACCTTCTCCACATTTCCAAGGAGGGAAGAGAGAGGGACTCTTTGGATCAGGATCAGGGGAAAGCACACCCCTTTCACTCCCTTGCCATGGAGGGGCTGCTTCTGCACAAAGCTAGGCGTATATGGAGTATTGACTGGACCCCTTGTGGTGACAAGAATGTCCTACAAAAGCAAGGTTAGGCCTCATCCCTTCGCTTTTGGCAACCTGTTGGTTAACTCTCAGGCTACACGAGAGTAGGGGACAGATTCCTGGGGAGGCCTGCCCCATGTTCCCTAGAGTTTAGGGGGCCCATGTACATGTAGAAATGTGAACCTCTTCTGCTGGAAATTTCTCAGGGAGAGTCTTTCTGCAATAACCTTTGGTGGCAGTTGTGCCCAAGGCCAATGGCTTTAGATGAAGAGGAAGGGCACTGGGCGTCTAGTTGCAGTGTCCCCAGCCTTCAGAGACTGTGGAAAGGGTGCCAGGGTTTCTTTGGCTCAGCATAAAGGAGTACAGGGCCTGGATAAGGATAGAAGTGAGAGTGAGCCAGGTGGGCTTTGGGGCCACCAGAAGGAGGTTCAACTTAGGAGACAGAGGTGTCATGGGCCCCTATCCAAGCCCAGGAGACACAGTGTCCCCTTTCTGAAGGATCTTCGGTGATGCAGGAGGAAAAGCTAACCCCAACTGAATCCTTAGGTCACATGTATAGGCCGTAAGCCCTATGTGTATAGAAAATACCGTGTGACAGAGGTCAAGAGTATTAGATGAGACTAGAGTAAAGATGATCACCTCACCTAATGTTCCAGGTTGTTCCTGCCATGCCTCATCCCCGTAGAAGGTGGACTCAGGAGAAGGAAGGGCAGAGAGATCTATAGTGACCATAACTTTTCATCCAGTTCCAGGTACTGATATGGAAAAAGCTATGTTGCATGTACACCTACATATACCACTAATAAACATATAAAAACATGTACACCTAAGTGCATGCATATAAGATACACAAATGTACACCTATAAGCTCATGCACATACAAGCACATCTACCCAATATACACAAAAATAATATATGAACATATAAGCACACACATATGTTGAATATATACCCCAAATACAAGTATATATATCCAACATACATATATCTATATATATATGTATGTACACACACACACACACACACACACACACACACAAACCACAAGTATATATATGTATTCAACACATACAGAGTTAGAGTTGTCAAGGAAACATACTTGGGAGAAAAAAAACTCAAATAATTCCAATGCTTTAAAGTTCTTATAGTTAGAGCCCTTTAACTATCTCAAACATGATACTTGTTTAAATGAGCTCTTAAAAGATGAGAAACAAAGTATAAGAAGTAGAGATTTTTAAAAGCCATATAAACAAATGATTATCACATCGACACATACATGAGTAGGCAGCCCAAGCGTCACATGTTTACATGCAAGGTAATCATGCTCATAGATTCCCAGACCGTCTCAGGGTTTCTATTACTGTGAAGAGACACCATAACCGTGGCAACTCTTACAAAGGAAAACATTTAATTGGGTGACTTACTGTGTCAGGAGTTTAGTCCATTATCATCATGGTGCAATAGGGTGGCAGGCAGACACCATGCTGGAGACCTAGCTGATAGTTCTGTATCTTGTGCAGGCAATGGGAAGTGGCCTAAGACACTGGATGATATCTTGAGCATATGTGAGATCTCAAAGCCCGAGTCCACAGTGACACACTTCCTTCAACAAGACCACACCCACACCTTCTAATAGTGCCTCTGCCACCTGGTTTGTTGCATCTGGCTTTTAGAACAGCTCAAAATTATGTGTTAGCCTATATCCTGCCTGGTAAAGCTTTCAATGCCAAGTAAATAAAAACTCAGAGTTGGCTATCAGGGGGTGAAAGCTGGAAGATCAGAGAAGCAAAGCAGCCAGCCACTGGAGAGTTCTTACCTCTACCAATGCGGCAACCTGTCCTCAGATTGACTGCTCAGGTCATTGCCTCAGACTCCCTAGACTGCCTCTTCAGACTCTTCTCCTGCCGCCTTATACTCTCTCTGCCCAGCCATCTCACTCCTGTCTCTACCTCTCTAGTGCTGGGAATAAAGGAGTGGGATCCCAAGTGCTGAGATCACCTCTGTGTGAGCTCTGTTTCTCTTTTAGAGAATTATTAGTTACAAATTTATCAATTTTGTTCAGTATGGCCTACCCCATTAGAAAGCTGCTTAAGGACAGAGACCAAGCCTGCTTGGTTCTCAGTAGTAAATGTAGACCACTCACTTAGTTTGGTCCTTCTTAGACGAAAGCTTCCAGCTATGCTGTAAGTCTTAACTGAAATCTGCCTCTCTCGGTCAGTGAAACCTTCCAAGATTCCTTCCGGTTCACCTAGACATGGCTTCCCCTATACATGTTTGTTCCCTGTAGCAGCTGTTGGGATAAACTGACCACTCTGCCCTCCCATCTACAGCAGACCACACTTATACTCATGGGAGGTGTTTATTGTCTTTTCATCAGCCCAAACCCAGGCCTTCTTTATGGTGTTTGATAGTGACACATGTGTGCCTGGCGATGTTCTGAGATTGCGTGTGTCCATCACCCTGCCCCAGCTCTACGATGAGAGGAAGGATGGCAGTGATTTTCCTGGCTCAGGCACAAGCCTGGTTCCCTGGCCACTCTGCCAGCCTCCTCCCCCTGGGACCTGTGATAACCTGAAGGGCATGGGATCCTCCCTGGGAAGTGCTCCTTTGAGGCCTTGGGATTTTGCTAAGGGAAACATGCATGCAGTAGGAAGGACAGCACAAAGGCTTTGCAAAGGCTGTTTACTGAATCCTTCAGCTCAAAGGTAAGAGAAAGTGACACAGGGCAAGGGTGGTTACAGTAACACGCTTAACTCTGGGCCAGCACACACACACAACACACACACACACACACACACACACACACACACACACACACGAGAGTGATAACATCTTATTAACATTTTATTAGCCGAATAAGCAGGGCATGGGCAGATCCCATTCGTCATTTAGCAGAGTGTCCCTGGTGACAACAGCCATGTCCTGCTGGCCTTGCCAGGAGATCCTTTCTCCTGCCTGTGCTGGGGAGGTGGGATTGGAGGCAGGTGTGAATGTGCATCCAGAGGGCATGTGAAGGAATCTGCTTCTCATGCCAGGAGATTCGGTTCTGGTGAGGGACGTGAAGGAAAATTGTGAGAACAAGTGTCCTATTCACAGGCTAGGAAAATAAATGTTTTACTAACCCTTAAATAACATTTTACTCTGAGGTGTATTGGCAAATTTTAGTTTTATTTCTGTAGGAAAGTCTCATTTTTAGAAGTGTGATTTGTACACATTTAAGTAGTAGAAGTGACTGTTAAAATTAGCTTCTATCATCCTGTTCTAATGTCCACATAGGAAGAGGGCAATGTGATTAAAGTCCTGACATTCTTGTAGTGTTTACCAGATGATTTAATATTTGTCGTCACAGGCTGTAGCTTATTTTAGGTGTTGCAAACATACTTGCTCATCTATGCTTCAATGTTATCTTCTCATAGAGAGTAGAGGACGATGAAGGATCCTATATGTTTTCTTTCCCCACCCAAGGGCTTACTCAAGAAAATTCCATCATTGAACAAATATTTATCGAGCACCTTACTGTGTGCCAGGCACTGTGCTAAGTACTGGGAAACATCAGCACTTATAGCCTGACTTGCTGGTAGCTGAAAGTATGCTCTTACCTACAAAGATCAGGACAGATGTTGGGAGTGCCTGAGGAGGCTGCTCCTACGTATTTTGTCCATCTTAATTCATGTGTTAATAGAGTCAATTTTACAAGCCTCCATGTAAAGACCGGGCAAATAATGCCATATAAAAGCCAAAAAGGTTAAAACTCAAGTAGCTGTCGGTGACCATGGCCAAGCCACATGGGGTTCAGTTGGGCTTGTGGGAAAGATCATCATCTGTCTGCATTGCAGACAGAAGGCATACTAGAGATCTGAAATTCATGCAGGCTTTGGGAGACCATCTCAAGGGCAGTGCATCAACCCATCCTTTACTTGCCTGGCAAAATACACACACCCAGGGCCGGTGGTTACCATGGTCTAGATGATGCTTGGTTGAGGAGACCAACCCTGTGGATTCCAAGCCTGGGACCATCCCTGGAGATTTACATCCAATTCTGCAGGAATATCATTCATGGCATTCATCCATGCAGTACACAGATAAGGAGATCAACTTGTGGTTTCAGCTTGAGGAACTGGTAGGCTGTCATAACCCTCCTCCCCATTCCCACGGGCTGGGCAGCAGACTATAGCAAACTGAATTATTTGTGGGTTTCTCCAATAACCTAGTGTCTTAGTTGCCGTGAATAGGCAAGTTATAGAATAAACCATTTAGTTGGGGGCTTGCTTACAGTTCCTGAGGGTTAGTCCATGACTATCTTATCAGGGAATGTGGAAGCAGTGAGGCAGGCAGGTAGGCACGGTGCTAGAGCTGTAACTGAGAGCTTACATCTTATCCATAGGCCGTGAGCAGAAAGAACTAGGCTGGGCCTGGCATGGGATTTTGAAAAGCCTACTCCTAGAGACATACCTTCCCCATTCTTCCTAAATAGTCCACCAACTCAGAACTGCATATGCAAATATATGAGCCTATGGAGGCCTTTCCCATTCAAACCATCACACCTGGCAAGAAACCTGGGGCTATAAGTGCTCCCTGAGAGCACTTATTGCCATCAGATCAAAATACTTCGGCAGTGGCTTCCATTCCTTGATGGACTACACCACCTGACTCTTACTGGAGAAGCTCCAGCATATTTAATATACTTATTTAAGTGAAAGGGGGAAATTATCATGTGCTCATCAGTTGGAGGAAAAGATGTCAACACTCAGATGCTTATCCGAAGAACACTGCAAGTAAAGCTAAGTCAGTGTAGACAGTTAAGCATCTGGGTGTAGGGAAGCCTCTTTGCCAGCCCTCTCCAAGTGGACATGAAAACCCCACTTCTACCTAGCCTCCTCTACCTTCCCAGTTGGAAGCTTCACAGTTTCATTGCCTTAAACCCACCATGTTTGTTGATGTCATCAAATCTGGAAAAGAACAACATGTGGTCTTGCCCCAAGAGTTTCATCCTTTTATTATTCCTGTCTGATGTTTCAGGATGATTTCTACCACTTTCCTCCTATTGAAGGGATTTCCTTTGCCCAATCTTTTCAGGTCCCCTTGCAGCAACAGATGCCCTGAGAGGACCTTTGCCCAAGATGACTTACCCAAAGGAACTGAAAACTTGCATGCACATAGAAACTGGCCTGAATGTTTACAGCAGCTCTCTTTGTAATTTTAAAATCCAGAAGAGACCAACAATACTTGCTTCAGGAGATGAATGGATAGACCAGGGGTTCTCAACCTCCTAATGCCATGATCCTTTAATACAGCTCCTCATGTTGTGCTAACCTCAACCATAAATTTATTTTCATTGCCACTTCATAAGTGTAATTTTGCTACAGTTATGAATCATAATGTAAATGTCTGTGTTTTCCAATGGTCTTAAGTGACCCCTATGAAAGGATCACTTGAGCCCAAAAGGGGTCACAACTTGCAAATTGAGAATTGCTGGGATAGACAACAGTGGAAAATTTATCACTTAGTGCTAAGAACAAAAACAAATACAAATTAACAACAACATCAAAAATGAGGCATGGAGCAAACTGATGTACATCACCCTGAGTAAAGGAACCTACCTGAAAACCTGGAATTTGTTACTCCAACTCAGTATGATTCTGATGGGAAAACCAGGAAGACAGCAAAAACAAAACAATAACAGCAACAACAACAACAACAACAACAACAATATCCCCCCACTTATTTCTGAGGATGCAAGTGTGGGGATGAGTGGAGCACAGGTATTTTTTAGGGGGGTGAACCTGTTCCTTAGGATTATGGTGGTGGGTGTGTGTCACTCTGCATTTGGAGGGTACACCACTAAGTGGTAACTGTAGATTATCTGTAATAACAATGTGTCAAGGAGATTTATCAGTTGTAACAAATGTATCACTCTGGTGGGAGGGGGTCAAAGGGGAGGGAAGTATGGAGGGCATGTGGGAAACATTTGTATCTTTCTGTTTTGGTGTAAGCCTGGAAATGCCCTAAAGACCTAAAGAGTTTTTTTTTTTTTCTTTTTTCTTTTTTCTTTTCTTTCTTTCTTTTTTTTTCTTTTCTTTTCTTTTTTTTTTTTAAACAAATTGACAACAGCGCAGAAATCAAGCAGATGCAAACATCATCCCACATCATCCGAATCAAAGAGTTTTAACTAGTTGTCACAGACAATCACTTGCTTTGTCGATTACACATTCTGAAGCAAATGGAGAGTTGCAAATTTTGGCAACAAAAATAGAAGTTTTATATTTTATACTGGTATATTACAGAAAAAAAAACTTGCTAAGTAAATTGAACAGCACAGATCTTTAAAGGTACCAGTAGAATCCATTCATTCTGATAACATGGAGAAAATCAGGGATGGGAATCAGCAGAACCCTGGGGGCCTGTGGAACAATCCCGAAAGATGAGCCATTTTATTGTCTAGTCCCAAAAGGAAGAACAAGCTGATTTTCCTTCTTTTGCCCTCCCTCTTCCCTTCTCCATCCTCCCTCCTTCCCTCCATCCCTTCCTTCATTCCTTCATTCTGACAGGATCTCAAGTATCCCAGACTGGCCTTGAACTCTCTATATCGATAAGAATGACAGTAAACCGATATTCTTGCCTCACAAGCCTGTACCATCATGGAGTTTATGTGGTTCTGGGCATCAAATTCAGGGCTTTGTGTATGCTTGGATAGTGTTCTACTTACTGAGTTACAAACTCCAGGCTCTACTTAGTCTCCACCCCCACAAGTCTGGCAATATAGCTAAGGGAGCTTTCTTTGGGATCCTTCTGTTTCAGCTGGATTTATAGATATATGCCAACATCCCAAACTTTTCTCCACATGTTTAAACACATACCTACTTATTTAGGAAGCTGAGAAAAGTCTTAAGCAAAATAAACCAAAGGAAATTCACTCAAAGGCATATTATAATTAAACTACCAAGAACCGAAAATAAAGGGAAAGACTTGAATGAAGACAGGGACAAACAATTTGAACAACAGATAGTCATTCATCTGAAACCACTGTAGAAGTGGTACAGCATGCTTCGGATGCTGAAAGAAAAGAGCTATCTACTGTTGATTTACCTCCAGTGAAACGGTCCATAAATGTGCTGGTGAGTTTTTAAATATCAACTTGGCACAGCTTAGAATCATGTGAGGAGTCTCAGTGGAGGGGCTTCCTAGATCAGACTGGTCTGTGAAGAACTGTCTTGGTTGTTAATTATGTAGGCAGGCACAGCCCACTGTGGGTGGCACCATTCCATAGGCCCTGGGCTGTGCAAGTGTGAAGAAAGCTAGCTAAGCAAAGGGGGCAAGCAGACAACATGGACACATTTGCTTATTTCTGTTCTTAAATGGCAGAGATTTACTAGCTGCTCGAGTTTTTACTTGACCTCTCTGAAATGATGAGTTATAATCTAGAATTACAAACCAAAACTTAATCTCTTCTTCCCTAAATTGCTTTTTGTTAGGATATTTTAAGAGAGCAACAGAACTGATACCAGAGCAGTAAGGAGTGGCAGGAAAACAAAGCAGAGTTGCCTCCAAAAGGGAGTGGTTCAGGAATCTCTCATATACCCAAAGCCTTGGGTTTTTGTATTTTGTCTTAGTTTCTGACAAGAAGCAACTTGGTCTGTGGTTAGAGGGGATGTGTCCACAATAGAGGGGACATGGAATGCTGTTTGTATATCACCTCCACACACCCCCAGGCATACTTTAAATTGCCTGTAGATGGTAAAACGCTGGGTGAGTAGTTGTTACATGCATTGCTTAATAAGGAATAATGGCAAGAAAAATCTGTATATGTCAATGCAGATGAGATATTGTATTGAATATTTTTGGCCTGTGGTGGGCTGAGTCTGGAGGTACAAAGTCTGCAGATAGGAGAGCCAACTGTAGTTCCAAAAGGAGACCCTACAACTTACTGCAAGCAGACCTTGTCTTTAAAGAATGACTGGAGGAAGACCATGGATGATAACAATAAGAGATTCTCAGACATCAGGAAGGAGGAAGGAAACCAAAAGGAAAAGGGTGTGGGTGCACCAGATACTGTATGATGATGACCACAAAAATTATACTTTCATTACGTTTGTATTATTTCTTGTAAGAAAACAAAATCATGGAACTTAAAAATAGGAAGGAAAAGAGGTTAGAATCTAGTGGTTCTCAACGTGGGGGGGTGTGTCACAACCCTTTTGAGGGTTGCATATCAGACATTTACATTATGAATCATAAAAGTAGCCAAATTACAGTTATGAAGTAGCAATGAAAATAATTTTATGGTTGGGGTCACCATAACACACAGAACTGTGTTGAAGAGTCGAAGCATTAGGAAGGTTGAGAACCACTGATCAGATAAAAGTGTGGGTCTCTTGCCTTACCCACAGGTAAAAGTGGAAATCACCTTAGTAAGTGTGGAGTAAATGAAGTAAAATCTTAGTGACACAGTTGTCCTGTGACTAATCAAATCCGAATAAAGGTCTATATTGTTTCCTGCCACATCCTCACATTAAAACTACAGGAATACTTTTTTTTTTTCCAGACAGGATTTCTCTGTAGCTTTGGAGTGTGTCCTGGAACTCACTCAATAGACCAGGCTGGTTTTGAACTCACAAAGATCCTCCTGGGTCTGCCTTCCAAGTGCTGGGACTAAAGGCATGCAATGCCACCACCTTGCAGAAATACTTAATTTTTAAAAAAAGCTTTTATCTGGGTTTTGTAGTTAATCCCAGCACCCAGAAGTCTGAGGCAGGAATGCTGTAAGTTTGAGGCCAGCCTGACTATAAAGTCAGTGCCAAACCAACCTGGCCTATAGATTGTGACCCTGTCTCAAAACAAACAAACAAACAAAAAAATCGACAAAACAAACAAAATAAAGATGAACTTAATATTGTCAAAATGCCTTTATTCTGAAATAACTTTCTAAAGATTTTTTTGTTTGTTTGTTTCTTTTAATTATGTGTCAGTGTGTATCTCTGCACGTAGTTATGTGAAGGTGCCCTTGGAAGCCTGAGGCGTCTGGTCACCTGGAGCTGGAGTGGCATAATGCTGTGAGCCATCTGATGTGGGTGCTGGGAACAGAACCCCGGTCCTCTGGAGGAGCAGCAAGTGCTCCGAATGACTGACCCCACTCTCCTGCTCCTCCTCCAGGTTTGAACTTCCAGAAAGTTTTCACACATAGTGGCAAGTTGCTTTGATTGTAAGGTACCATCTTACACTATTATATCCTTTAATTCCATCAGCTTTCTCCTATCCTATCCTATCCTATCCTATCCTATCCTATCCTATCCTATCCTGGATAACACTGGAGGTTTTTCATGTTATTTAACTTTGAGATGAGGTCATGTTACCCAGGCTGACCTTTCCTGCCATAGGCTCCCAAGTGCTAGAATTATAGTGGGACCCCATCATGAATGGCTTATAGGAGTTTTCATAAAGTTACCTCTTATTGGCCTTCTCATGTCTAGGGAGAAATTCAGAGGTGGAGGGATGGTAGCAGAGAGTTCATTGGAAGGCTCTAGGGTCCTTGTATTGAAGTTGTACTTGCACGGCAAGCCTCTGTTTATTTGGGGCATATTTTATAGTAGGAGGGCAGACAGAAAGCATGGTTATACTCTCTCTAGCTCCTTAGCATGACAATAATCTTTAGGACCCTTGACTTTGATCATCAGCAAATTCATATACCACCACAGGTTTTGTGCAAGGGTAGAAGCTAGAATGACTTGTTTGTGTAAGCAGTTAACACATCTACTTGGAACTGGACTCTATCTTCAGAACTGGTCCAGAACCATCTCCTTTCCTTGCATCTTTTGCTTCCTCCGAGGGTTGCTGAAAGCTACTGTCCTCTCCCTCCTGATTATGAGCAAGGGGTTCATGGCTGATCTTCAGGGTTCTTCCCCAAGAACATTATACACTCTTCTTAGCCCAGTGACCCAAGAGACTCTATTAACTCCTGTGCTCAAAGCCACCTGATGGCCTTCAAAGCTCACATTTATATAATGCTATTGCTTTATTTCCAACCAAAGTTGTACTGATTATATACAGAAAAGTGTGTAAATCATGTGCAACCAAGAAAACTGACCTCACCCGTGTAGCTTTCACCCATATGAGAAACGGACCAATGGCTGGGAAAATCCTGCTGGGTTCCATGCCATTGCTCCTCTCAGGATGTTTTTATTTGAAAGGGAGCTACTCAACTGACTTTTAGATTCAGTCAGCCTATCTTTGAATTTTATATACATGCACGGATAGGATTGGGTTCCTTTTCATCTGTATGTTGACAAGAAGTGTCTATGTTGAACCACCTCAATTTTGTATTTTTACTATTTATTTACTTGTTAGTGTTTGAAAGCCGATGTCCTTAGCAGGGTGTCCATGGTCTTACACCATCCTGGTCTATCAACTTTCTGACGGAAGTTTCTGTTGCTGTCCCTTCTAATGTCTCCTGCTGTAGCTCCATGGGCCCTCTTCCCCTTTCCCTTTCAAACCCACCAGCTATGTCCCTGCCACACATTGCTTTCACAACCTGTAGTCAGATTTTTCTGTCCTGCCTGTCAGCTCCCAAACGACCACATGGAGAATTCCTAATAATTATGAAAGCTTTGCTGATAGCTTAGGCTTGCTCCTAACTAGCTCTTATAACTTAAATTAACCCATTTTTATCCATCTTCTTTTTGTCTTGTGGCTTTGTTACCTGAACTGTCCACACTGCTGCTTCTCTGCCTCCCTGGCCACTCCCATCTTCTTCTTCCCAGAGTCCTGTGTGCCTGAAAATCCTGCCTTGCGATGGGCTGTTCAGCTTTTTATTAAACCAATCAGAATGACACATCTTCACCGTGTAAAAAAAGATTATTCCGTAACTGGTTCCATTTATTCTACCAGAGCTTCATGTAAAATGTTCTTATCTTTTTCAGTCTTTCCTGAATATCCCTATACTTCTAGCCTTTCCCTATTTACGCGTCCTCCATATGACTTATCATCTAATTAAATACATGTGTATTTGTGTTTTGTATTTTTCCTGAAAGGGCACACGTTTAGTGGATTAGAACAACCACACTTCCTTGTCATAGTACTGAGGGTGTGAGGTCTAGTTCACAGGGATCCTTTCTCTGTACAAGGATCCTGTGAGGTTACTGCCCTGGGCCCTTATCTAAGTTCTGACCTAGAATCAGAGTGTAGGTTCCTCTTGGTTGTTGACATGATTAAGAATTAAGGCTGGGGTTGCTGTTTACTTAATACCCGTTAGCTCTGTCCCTTGCATTCCATAACTTGTTGTCAGGTCACCTTCAAGGCCAGTGAGGCTAATCCATTCCCTCTCTGTCTCTCTGGCTGTGCCTTTCTATTGGTGTCTTTTTAAAAGAACTTTTGCAATTACACTGGGCCCTTTGGAAAATCCAGGACTGGTCTTATCGTTAGGCCACCCATTCAACAACGTTAATTTTGTCTTTAAAGTCCCTTTTGTGACACACTGCAAAGCAGCTGGGGTAAAATTCCCAGCAAGTCTGTGGTAAAGACTGCACAGCTCTCCACTGTTTGGCCTCTCCAATGGCAGACATTTAAACATTTGTTAAATGACTGAATGACAAGGCTGGGCATGTAGTCTTGCCCTTCTTTCAGAGCTGAAAGCCAGCGACATTGATTGTTAGTTGGTAGATTTTTTGTTTGTTTGTTTTGAAGCAAGGCCTCTCTGTGTGGCCCAGGATGGTTTGGAACTCAAGTCCACCCTGTTAGCCTCCCCAGGCCTGGGATTACAACTATGCACCATGCCCCACGTGACCTGCATTCTCTCGTGAGTTTACTCAGTGTGGTGTTTTGCTGCCCACCCCTCCCCATACCACCATTACAGTTAAGAGGATTGATAGCACAAAATGTCTTATTTTCATGTACCCCACTAGTAGATACAGAGACACGTCTGGAATACTGTGCCATAGAATGTCAAGAAACCTAGAAGCTGTTAGGTCAGGGAACTCCCTGTACTACCCAAGCAAACACATGTCCAGTGCTTTCTTAGAACAGGGCTCCTCAGAGACAGTAAAACGGGGCATGGAAAGGTGGTATTGTTTGGCTCAGTTTAAAAGAAAAAAAAAAGTGACTTCATTTACACATGCTAGTTGTCCAATGAAACTTTTAGAAATGTCTTAATGAGTCAACTAGAGTTTACTAATATTTCATTGTTCTCCATTATATAGATAGTTTGGGTGCTAGGATCTCATGAAAAGTGAAACTCAACAAATAACAGATTTGCTATTTGGGTTACAGTGTGGAAAAACAAAGTCTCTGGAAACAGATTTATATATTAGGTTTTTACTTTGCCACCAGATGTCCTCGAGTAGGAAAATATGATGGTCTGAATGACATTTGAAGTGTGAATGCCCAGCATTTTTGAATAGACAGTGAGGGGAGAGTGTGAGGGAATGTACACGTGAGCACAGACTTTTGGATGAGACACGTATTTTGAAGTTTGCCTTACAGGTGTAGCTTTCAGAAGCAATATTTATTTAACACTCAAATGTTCGTTTCTCGTACTCAGCAAACATTGACTTAACATAGTTCCTTTTCACTGAATCCCAAACTGGTATTTTTAAAATGTGAGTGAGTTTATTATATTTTGGAATTGATGTTAAACTCCTCCAACCTTGTGCTAATTATAATGATGAAAGTTTAGTATTTCGAGTGGAGCATCCCAGGGACTGGAGGAGGGCAGAGCTCAGACTTTTAAACATCACAGCCAAATCTAGGACTTTTATGTTGAATTCGGAAGGCAACAACTTACAGCTTTAGGGAAGGTGATGTAATATGAAATTAAAGACAGCACTTGTAGTGTATTGAGGTTTTTTGTTTGTTTGTTTTTGCCAAGATGTGGTTTCTCTGTGTAACTCTGGCTGTCCTTGGACTCGCTCTGTAGTCCAGGTTGGCTTTGAACCACTAGTCTCTGCCTCCTGAGTGCTGAGATTAAAGGGGTGAGCCAATACCACCCAGCTACTTGTAGTGTATTGTTAGTGAGGCAACAATATACTTCCATGGGGAAGTATAGAGTATTTAATGTATTTAATAAAAACGCAGTATTGTTTCAGAACAAGCATATTTGACATGGTAAGTTAATAAGCAGTATCTTTTCAAGCCAGAAATTATTAGGCCAAGTGTGTTATAAACATGCAAGTCTCCATACTATATAAGGAACAGTTTTGAAAGCCTTCATTTTAAAGAATTTCTGTGAATTATTCTGTGACCCAGTGAGGATTCCCACCCTGTCCCTGGTATCACTGAACGTGTGGAACAAATTTGTGCTTTATGGTGAGGCCATCTTCACTTCTTCACGAAGTGGGGCAAGGGTGGGACAGACAACCTATTTCCAGAGACCGAAGCCATCTGCATGAAATGTCAGCCAAGCAGCCAGATGTTTGCTATGGGTTGGCTCTCACATTTGGCTTCTTGACGGAATTCCTCCTCTTTCCCCCCATATGCTTGAGAGAAGCTCACAGAGAGCTCAAGGAAGCTTGTCTGGGCGAACAGAGGAAGGGGGCAGTAATATTTTGATGTCCTGCAGGGGGCGGAGTGACCTCTGATTTTCTCCAAGTGTTCACAGCTTCCAGTGAATTTAAAAGCCAGATCTGCTTAAGTCCCTTCACCTGCATTCTGCATGCACCTTAATCACACACACACACACACACACACACACACACACACGCACACGCACACGCACACGCACACGCACACGCACACGCACACGCACACATGCTTTGTCCACTCCTGGGACCTCTGGACCACATGGAGTCTCAGATGTGATGTGGTCAGGAAAAGCAGGGAGTAGGAGGGGCACCAATTAAGGGTCCCTCTGTACCCTGAGGTTCAGTTGACGTAGAGAAACTATGGCCCCACTTTGGAGTCATAGAAATCTTAGGATACTACCTCTTTATTCATCCCTTTGAACCCTGATGGATCCAAGTGCTTGCCTGCCTCAGCACATTGGACATAGGAGAACACACATCTTTTGTGACCCTCAGTTGGACATCACTGTTTTTATGACCATCCATGTCACAACTTTTTTTTCAGGGTTCCTCAGACTCTCCTACCTACCACCTGAAGGCACCCCCAAAACACCCTCTTATAGCACTGTTTTATGAGAACAGAGTCCCTCTTGGTAGGGGTGGGGATCCCATGACAGAGCTGCATTAGAGATGCTGTTGAGGCATGTGGTTGATAATGCTTCACTGTTATTTTAGACTCACAGCAATCGGATCCCCTAAAAGGGGGTCAGTATAGTGTAGCCTTCACGTATGTATTCTGCACTAGGGTTATCTCCACAGCCATACACCCCGGATAAGTCACGACACCACTTTTGTGTTTTCAGTGGCACAGCCCTTGAGGTTTATTTGTTCATTTGTTTCTCTATTATTTTCACAGATTCCAGTGCTGTTTTCTCTGCTCTTATAACTTGAGCTTCTTTTATCCCACACGTGCCTTGCTAGACCTCGTACAGAGCAGGTGTGGCTGAATCTTCGATAGGAGGAGGGCCTCGGATAGAATCCCACCTTGGACTTCAGATTTTCTGAGCGGAGCTCCTGGCCTCGTGGGCCACACAGCAGTGATATTTATATTTGTATGATGTCCTAGACAGAAGAAATGGTGTAGGCCTTTGGCTTCTCAGGGTCCTGGCAGACTAAATCAAGCATTGATGATCTAAAATATTTCAGACCATGTAAACTAAAATTGAAAGTCAGTGGGAGACTCTAATGTTCACGATTAATTGGGCTGGCATTTAAATAGTGTAGAAGGAAATGGATTTTCGTCTTTATTGGTAAAAAGGTGGCGTTGGAAGCAGCCCGGGTTTGTTCAAGGATCGATGTAACCTGTGTTCAGGACCATGTGTATTATCCTGGCCATTTTCTATACTTTCCAGGCCTGTGACACCATCTTTACCACCCTCTTTACGTTTCACCTGGCACGGTGCAACTTATATTGTATTTCAGTATATTAAAAAGCAATGACAACTGGCAAACTGCATTGAGAGATTAGCAAGAACACAGGGCAGGCTTTCCTAGTAACACAAGCAGATTGGGAGCCTCTTTCATTTGGGTTTCAGTTTAAGAAGCCAAACTTAGCTCAAATGAAGAGATAAACTGAAATACCCGACTGGAAACCTTCAGGACTCTAATCTGGCTTGTCTTGGGCCCTCTCTGCAGCGAGTGTGTGAGCAGCTTCCTCGCAGGGTGTGTCTTAACTTACAGCAGCTGCCTTTGAGAGCCACGTGTCCGCTAAACGCCTACATTCCATCAATAAGAGCAACCAAGGAGGGAAGGAGAAAACTGTCATAGTATTTTCTCCCTCGGGAACTGCATGGATTAAATAACAGTGTTTACTTGTATTTAACACAACTTGACCTTTGACGAGGTGGTAGCAGAGAGAGATTTAGATTGGGGTCGTGCTCAGATCTTTCTTCCTAGCAATGACCTCTTTACCTTTCTTACCCGCCCAAGCAACTCCCGGTGCCTCCAAGAATTCTCTGTGCTAGAAACCTACGCGCCGCGGCGGAGGCGAGGCCTCGGGAGAACGGAGGGGAAAGAAAGGGTGGGATTATGTAAATAGACCGCAAGAGTCGTCTCTCCATTGGATGATAGCCTGTCCGTTACCGAGAAGGGCGGGGCGTTCCTGGGCTTGAGTGCGGTACCTGAGCAGGACGCGCAGCAGAAAGCCCACGTTGGCGGCTGCCGGGAGCGCTGCGCTCAGAGGCGGGAGACTGCGAATTCCCGAGCCGACGCCGCAGCCTCTGCTCCGCGCTCGGGTCCTCTTCTCTTCCATTGCCTTGGAGAGCAAGATCCTCCGGGTACCCGAGAGACCGACGAGCGGAAAGCGAGATCCTGGCCGCCTCCACTTGGGGAGCGTGAGGAGATTCCGAGGGGGAGCGACGGTGCCCGAGGGCGGAGGGGCACTGAGTTTCGGGCCGTAGGGAAGTTAAAGCTGTGCAGAGAAGACTGGCTTTTCAGGACGCGGGGTCGCCACAGCCCAGGATAGAGTAAACTTCACGATCGTCCTACAAGTCAGGAGGGACGTGCGCAGGGATGGTGCCTGATAACGCCCCCAGCTCCTGAGTTGTTGCCGCGGGTCCCCTTGGCCAGCCTCCTGCAAGGGCACAGGGCAGCGCACGTGTGCGGACTGCGAGTGACCGCGCCGTGACCCGTCCAGGGTTGCCGGCTGCAGAGCAGTCCTGCCTAGGACACACCTGGCTCAGCCCGTGCGCCTCCAGGGACCTGCGGGAGAGTGGAGATCCTGGCCATCGCCCCTTCGCTTCTCCTCCGCCTGGGCTTCTGGGGGCGCCGCGGATGACCATGAGAGATAAGGACTGAGTGCCAGGAACGGGAAGAGAGCCCGCCGAGAGGTGGCGGGGGCTGCCCACACCAAGGGCCACAGCCGCCTCGCTCCAGCCTCGCTCCGCCGCTCGACGCCTCGCGTGGCTCGCCGGGGCAGCCGGGCTGGGCGGCGATGCCCGGGCTGGGGCGAAGAGCGCAGTGGCTGTGCTGGTGGTGGGGGCTGCTGTGCAGCTGTGGACCCCCGCCACTGCGGCCGCATCTGCCGGTAGCCGCGGCCGCCGCCGGGGGGCAGCTGCTGGGAGCCGGCGGGAGCCCGGTGCGTGCCGAGCAGCCGCCGCCGCAGTCCTCTTCTTCGGGCTTCCTCTATCGGCGGCTCAAGACCCACGAGAAGCGGGAGATGCAAAAGGAGATCCTGTCGGTGTTGGGGCTCCCGCACAGGCCGCGCCCCCTGCACGGCCTCCAGCAGTCTCAGTCCCCCGTGCTCCCGCCGCAGACTGCCCGCGAGGAGCCCCCTCCAGGGCGGCTCAAGTCCGCTCCACTCTTCATGCTGGATCTCTACAACGCCCTGTCCGCCGATGACGAAGAGGATGGGCTGTCGGAGGGAGACAGGCAGGGACCTGGGTCCCACGGAGGGGCCAGCTCGTCTCAGCTCAGACAGCCGTCTCCAGGCGCTGCACACTCCCTGAACCGCAAGAGCTTCCTGGGCCCGGGGCCCGGCGCGTCCCCACTGACCAGCGCGCAGGACAGCGCTTTCCTCAACGACGCGGACATGGTCATGAGCTTTGTGAACCTGGGTAAGGATTTGGGATAGTGTCCCTCCGAGAGCAGAATTCCTCCTTTGCAGTCTCCCGGGGGCCAAGTGGTGGGAAGCCGTGGGAGAGTGCGCGGCGGGGTTGCGGGGCAGCTGGCGCTCCTGCCACCTGCGCAGCGGAGGGGAGGGAGCACGCTCCGCTGCAGCGGGAGGGGCTGGGGCGCGCCGCGGTGCCCGCGGAGGGTGTCTTTTGGGGGGGGGGGGAGCTCGGGACACTTGCCCTGTATTCTTACTCCTGCCAAGCTCGGGCCACTTCAACTCAGTTCTGGTCCGAGTGTGGTCATCATTAGTAAGAGAATGCCCTTTGCACTCTTTCTCATCTGAACTGTCTTCTTCTGCCCCCTGGGTGGATGCTTCGGGTGCCAGTTTACCCACCTTGACCGTCAGGGAATCCGACAGCGGTTGAGAACTTTGAGACTCTGATGAGAGTGTTTTACAAGAAACTCACAGGTGTTGAGGAAGGAAGGTTGAAGAAGGTCCCACAAGACCGTGGAAGGTGCCCCAGTCCCAGCCAGGCGGGGCTTGCGTCAGTGTGGGGCGAGATTCCAGCTCAATTGGGGTAATCCACCCAATGCCTGCGCTCTCATGCCCTTGGCCATTGTCCCAAAAGGCTGACCCTTTAATCAATGCTGCCCAAGCTGCTGGGGTGCAGGGTAGGGGCCAGGGTTGGCCGCTGAGCTCTACCGAACACCGTTGCCAGGCAACAGAATGGAAAGTCGAGGGCGGCTAAATTGGGCTCTGCCACAAATGTTCTGTGGCAAACTCGGACAGAGTCACGTCCCCCCCTTACCCCCCTGAAGTTTTCTCTCATTTGTAAACAGAAAAGGGGGTAAGGAAGACTGCTGAGTCAGTACTTCCGATTCTCGCTAGACTTTTTGTTTTTGTTTTGTTTTGTTTTTCCCTTCATAAACTTAGTATAGAAGGCAAGTCCCGGGTGGGTACACCCAGGGAAGTAGACATGCCCAGAATGGGTGCAGCCGTTCCTGGGTCTTTGTGAGCTTTCTGTCTCTGGGGAGACGCAGGCCTGTACCCAGGCCCCAGAGTGGGTTAGCATGTACATGCCAAAAGGATTGCAAGGCCTGTCGGAGACATCCGTCATTTTCAAGGTGGTAGTAGTTTTAGGAATGACTCAGTGATAAATATCTGATGGAGTTCTTTGCAAGTGTATCTAGGATTCTTAGTTGTGCCGAGGTGGAGCGGGTGTGTAGAAGGAAAATGGAGTAGCAATCAGGTGGAGCAGGGAGTCTGGAGGCAGAGGCACAGGCATCCAAGTCGTGCCGAAACCCCCCTGGGAGTGTGTGAAACAGAATCTCACAGGGCCTGCCAACCTGGCTACTTGGACTGCCAGGGGATCTGATTGGACAGTGATTCTCAGTGTATTGGAGTCAAGTTCAGGCTACCCCCCCAGGAAGCATTCTAAGGAAATTGTCTCTCACGCCAGTCAGTTAAACCTGGTGATGGTCAGGGCTGCAGAGAACCAGCGTTGCTCTTGTCCTTTGATTTCATAATTTCCATTTCTGCTCTCTCCTTCAGTACCTCCTTCCTCTAAGTTTCCTGACTGAATTTTAGGTGACACGTTTTATTGCCATTTGGGGGAAAGTCCTAAGGTAAAGTGAAGCAAAGCTGGTTCCAGTGACTCCCCTCAGAACATCTTGTTGGAGTTCTGTGGAAGCAAGAGGTTTTCACCATAGGCCTCACTCAGCCTCGGCTGCTAACCTTCATGTCATGTTAGTGCTA
Source organism: Cricetiscus sungorus (assembly GCA_030556225.1). Classification (NCBI taxonomy): domain Eukaryota; kingdom Metazoa; phylum Chordata; class Mammalia; order Rodentia; family Cricetidae; genus Cricetiscus; species Cricetiscus sungorus. The sequence goes on from JANBXA010000190.1 coordinate 6,404,128, forward strand.
TAAAGTACTGTGGGGCTCAGGGCTGGTTTTATCCAGACCCAGAGATTGTCAGAATCTTGTGGGTGTGCTCAGGATCAGGTATCTTTTTATTTTTAAGTTCCCTTAGATTTTTTTTTAAAAATGTGCTACCATGATGAAGATGTCTGGAGGAAATCATATCACGTCTGGAATAGATAAGAAACAGGTTTCTGAACACCCTAATGTGGCATGTCAGAGTAACCTGCAGGCCTTAGGACTGCCAGGTGGCAGTGTTTCAGTTCAGTTGGCATGGGGAGGGTTGGATAGAATTTGGAAACTTGTTATCTTTTAAGACCTGCCTCGATGACTCTTGATGGGGTTCAGAAACCATTGTTTTTGGTAATTGAAATGTCAAGGTCTGGTTTGAGACAGATTTGTTAAGCGTGTGTGTGTGTGTGTGTGTGTGTGTGTGTGTGTGTGTGTGTGTGTGTGTGTATGGTGACTTCCAAATTCACCTCTTTCCTTGATTTTCTGACCTTTTGTGGTCTAAGGTGAACACAGCTTCTGAGTCTCACTGTTTGAAGGTGGCTGACAACTAATTTTGTTACGGCTGTATAGTTCAGCATGGTATCTCCCTGGTATGTTTTTAACTATCTTTTCCGCTCCTCCAGTCATCCCTCCCCCTCCTTTTCCTTCCTTTCCATCCCATTCTTGCTTTCTGAGAGCCTGTGCTGTGTAGCCCAAGTTGGATTGAAGCTGGAAACTCTCCTACCTAAACCTCCATGGTATGGGAATTAATGGCACATGTGGTCATTCTGAACTTTTCATAATTGATTTTTAAAGACCGAACGTTCCAAGGGAGAACACCAGTAGGACAAGTGAATTCCTAGATAGTCTGAAACAGAACTGAAAGACACTATTCTTTGTCTAAGCCCCTTATATCCCACCATGGGGCTCTCTGTGGTTACCCTTACTGTAGGTCCAATTCTAGACTCCACAGGGGGAAGGGAGAAAACCTCTTCTAGATAGGTAGAATGCAAGCAGCAAGCATTACCACCTGCCAGGAAAAAGCAGTTGTATTCATCTTAATCCATGAAGCAGTGGGAAAGACAGATTTCACCAGAGGCTAGAATAACCTAGATAACATCCGATGACCGTGGAGGTGAACATAAAAAGGGGTATTTATCTGAGGGAAAGACTTCGGAAGCTCAGCAGTGTGGATTCTCTAAGGACCTTAGAATTCTGCAGATTTCCTAGTTGGTGCCAATGTCATGTTGAATGATGTAATTCATAGCCCATCTATTAAAGAACCTACAGAACAATAAAGGTTACATCACTGTGTTTGTAGCTACCCACTGGACTACGGAGGTTACTCATTAAAAGCACGAGGGAAAGTTACCCATCTCTGTAAGCATGCTTCTTCCCTGGGACTAGAGGAATAATTTGCTCATGAAATACATTTGAAACACCCTAGCTTTGTCAGCCAGCCCAACTATCAGGAAGTATGAATCAACAGGATGAATCTCTCATAGCCTGAATGCTGGTCATTCGACCAGCTCATTGTTGTTGATGTTGACTATTCAAAATCCCATCTTGGAAACCGGCTGGGTGGGATGTGAAGGGCTGTCTGCTGTTGATGCTGTGTGTCAGCTGAGTGTCTGGGTGAGCTTGTGAATTTATAGCAAATCAGGGCCACAGATGTCATTTGCTATTTGTTTCCTACTGCTCAAAATGTATTGGCAGTCTACTGAGCAAGCCTGCCAATTTGGTGACCTTGGAGAGATATCCTGAAATATCCTTTAGGTCTTAGGTTATTCCACCCTCCTACAAATACCTTCTTACTATATATGCCCTACTATCTCCTTATCATCATAGCACCCTGGTCCTTTCCTTCCTCCTGCTGGTCATGTGGGATTTCCCTCTGCCTGTCTCTGTTTTGAAAATTGCTTACTCATTGTGTATGTACACTTTAGGATGTTAGCTGACATCACATGGATCCACCAGCATAGCCTAACCCAATGCTGAGCACACTGACAATGCTTCAAAAAGACTGAATTAGTGAAAATATAAACAGTACCCTATACTTCAAATTCCCACTGATCTGCAAGCCCTGATTCCTTAGAAAAGATATTTTTTAGTTGTATGTGTTTGTTGTTTTCCAAGACAGGGTTTCCTGGTGTAGTCCTGGCTGTCCTGGAACTCACTCTGTATACTAGGCTGGCTTCAAACTCAGATTTGCTTGCCTCTGCCACCCAGTGCTGGGATTAAAGTCGTGCACTACCACTGTCCAACTTGATTTGTGTTTAGTAGAATGCTTGGAGATATTTAGGACATTCTTTGAGGCATTTCGTAAATAAAAAATGCTTTATTAAGAGGCCTTTAAAATAAGTTATCCATGTGTGCATTAATTTGTAATATCTTTACTTGTGTGGGAGTAGAATTGCTGTCTCTTTAAATATCCATACTGCAGGCTAGAATTAATAAGGTGTTGATCTCCAGATGCTAGGATTAAAGTGAAATAAAAGGCTCATGATATGCTCGGAAGAGGGAATCAGTAAGTGTTAGTTCAAGAAACAAGAAACTTATTGTACTGAAAATACTGGCAATCTTCTCAACAGAATCACTCTTGGGAAACATAAATTAGGAGAAAAATGGAATACTCCCTACTTGTATTTGTAACCAGAGACACTCCACTGTCTTTCTCTCATAAACAGAATCAGGACTACAGTTTTTCATCTGGGCTGCTGGTACTTAGCAAGATTTTCTTTTTCTTTTTGTAACAGAAAATAAATTTGTTGCCCGTAAGCTATCCTCAGCAAAAGTAACTGGGGAGAATTCAAAGAGTGTGGTCCAGGGTAGTGGTAGATATTTTCCCAAAGAGTTTTAAATGTGAAATCCAGGGGCATTTCAACAAAGAAGCTGGACAAAGTGTTTTTCAGCTGAGATCAAAGGGCAAGCAGATACCATTGTTTAGCCCTAAGATGGTGCTTCCTCTGGTTGTCCTTCTAAGAATGGGTACAAATCCTTTTTAAAATGTGCTGAGTCATGCTTAGTTCCTCTGCCTGAGAACCTGCCTCTGATTAGGCAGGAGGAGGCTTTCCCTGGCAGTGGGAATCTTGGGCTAAGTGGAAAAAAAAAAAGGTGACCGTTTCAGCATTTTCTTCACAAGTCATGGTTGCCTAGGGTCCCGGTGTCTTCAGAGTCCAGCTGCAGTAAACGTTGGATTTCATTTTCTAGGGCTGGGAATGGACCCTAGGGCCCAATGCTTGCCAAGACCACCCTCTGCCACTGAGCTACACCTAGCCCCAAAGCAGTATGTTGCATGGATATGGCTGGAGGCTGTGGAGGCTGTGCCGTTGAGGGTGGTGGAAGAAGGGCTAAGGATGATGGGCTCACCCTGGGCTTACTCCACCAGTTAGGAAAGGAAAGTGGAGGGTGAGTCACCTTTCTGCTAGCTTTGTCACAAATCAGCCCTGCCCTCTGCTTCCCATGCACATCAGTAATGGCACTATTCGCGGAATGCATGTTTTACAACTTGATATAAAGTTATTGTGGTTTTGCTTTTTAACATCCATTTTCAGCTGCTTTTCTCCCGCTTTCTCTTTTCTGAGTTTCATCCATTTCACTGTTGTTGGCTTCTGTCAGTGGAAAGAACGTGGGCACTATTTTTAATGAGGTAATTTTGTTTCTGATTAGAAGCTGTCATGAATATCTAGTTTAAAGCAGCGAAAATCAATACAAGAGTAAGATACTTGTAGTTGATTTACAAGGGCCCATGCATGTAAACAGCTGTTACACATTAACCATCCCACCCTCCAGAGGCTGCACCACACACGTGCCTGCAATCCAGCCCAGCTTCCTTGGCCACAGCCTGTCACCCAGGAGCTGACAAGGGGAATGGCTGGGACTGGTGTCTTTCTTTTGTGTCAATGTCAAGCACCAGTGTGTTCTGTGGTGCCTTGCCACTGAGACAGCTGAGTTAATCTCATTCAGACTTCGTTGTTCTGTCCTGAAACCCTCAGCCTCTAGGCCATGCTCATCTGTGGTCCATCTCTTGTCCACGTGAAATTCATGAGCCAGGCAGCAAATGCAGTCTCAGCTGGAGTGAGAGAAAAGGATGACAGTGTATCAAGGAGGAGGATAACTTCCACTTTTAATAAAATTTAGTTACTAAATAACCGGTGTTGTCTGATCCGGTCAAACATTCTACTGACATGAGAAATTAACAATGGGATGTGGGTGATTGATTGATTGATTGATTGATACTCATTTGAGAAAAGGTCTTACTATGCATTCTGGCCTTAAACTCTCGATCCTCCTGCCTCTGCTTTCTGATTGCTGGGATTACAAGTGTTTGCCACTACACCTATATAATAATGCATAGCTGATCACTTCTGCTAGTAGTTACCAGTGTTTTGAAGATGGTCTCTATAGTTTTTTTCTTTTTTAAATATAAATCTGTAATCTTCTAGCACCCTGTGAATAAAGTTAGGATCCATACTATGACTTGGAAAACTTTCACAGCATGTTTTTTTTTCTCCTGAGGAAGCATGCCTTGTAACAGATAACTTGTTCTGGGTTTATTGATTAACCTAGTCTGGAATTAATTGATAAATTACCATTAACTGAAGACATTAGAGCTTGGAAAGTTCTCACGTGCTACCTGGCTTCCTATGTTGGTAATTGCATTTGTTAGAGTTATTCAGCACCAATGTCCCCTTTTTTGTTGCTAGATGCTGAGGTTAAGGGGAAAGAAGACATTCTCAGTGCATTGGAGCAGTAGGGTGGCGAGGAAGATGGCTTCAATGATGGGAAATGGCAAAGGCATCCCAAAGTAGTCTTCCAGCTAAGAGGGGAGGGAGGCACACAGCTACACTGCTTCTGGATTTTTCTGGACTTTTTTTTTTTTTTTTTTTTGTGGTCAGTAACATTTTCTGCCAGAACTCTACTTTTGGAAAAGCAAATGCTAAGTATGTCTATAAATATGTCTTGTTTGGTATGCTACAGGACTGTTGAGCCCACAAAGAATTGTTTTCTTCCAGAAACTGAGTTGAAAACCATGCTGTCTTTGGCTGCATTGTTCCACTGATATGCACCAGGAGATCCTCTTCCTGCCCTTCCTAGTTCCATTATTCCCTGACTGGGCCCATAATGGAGATGGTATCTAAATTACATCAGGTAATTCCTTGATAGCTCCCCATAGTCTTATTATCTCAAACACAACCCCAGATGACTGGGTTGAAGAATCTCTTTCAAACAATTCTGCCCAGAGAGGGGCTCCTGATTCTGAGAGGGAGCGCCTTCCTGACTTTCAAGTTTACGGTATACTCCCTTGATGACCGATCCTGCTAGATAGCTTGGGACTGCCCTGTGCCTGAACTGTCTGTGCTCCCCAGTGCCGATTTTATGTTCATATTGTTTTCTCATCACTGGGAGCTCTGTCTGGGCGGGAGAGAGTGGACTCACAGCAGGCAGGGACAGTGTCCCTTGAGGCCCACTCTGAGTTGACCTTTGCTATCTGCTGCGTCCCGATTATCACTCTCCCAGCACTTACCCTTTCACCTTGTCCGGAGTGCAACTTCTTCCAGCCTGAAACATCTGCGCTTGTTGATTGTTGTTCCTGTGTTTACAGTCTTGTTGGTTTCCTGTTCATGAACATGGGCTGGGAAAAATATTGAGTCTTGGAAGAAGAGGAGCTTGCTGTATCATTGGTGCAACTGTCTGTGTGGATGAGGCCAGGGGATATTTTTACAAATTGGCTTTGCTTACTCTCCAAGACCAGTTATTTTCCCTCCCATTAAAAAAAAAAAAAATAACTTTTGAATTGTATTTACATTGTGCAAAGGCTGACTCTTTTTTTCATCTGCAAAACGACAAATTTTTACTTGGCTTGATTTTTTTTCCAGATTTTATTTGAATTTTCCCATATCAGTGTAAGTTTTAAACAACAGAGGCCCTATACTAAAAAGAAACGAGTATATATCCTTTTTTTTTTTTTGCAAGACAAATTTAGTTCCACAACACAATTGAGCAGAAAGTTACAGAAATTTCTATGTAAACCCTACCCTGCTACATGCAAACATTTTCCTATGAGCATCCCTCAGGAGTGATCCCTTTATTATCACGGAGGACACAGCATTGTTGCCCAGCACTCACAGTTCACATTTGGGTTCACTCCTGTGGTGTACATTATGTGAGTTTGGACAAATGTATAGCATTCGTCCACCATTGCAGTATCACACAGAATGGCCCATTGCCCTGTGTGGAAAAACTGTCTGTCAATGGGCAAGAAAACCCCTTGGATATATACAGATTTAAAATATTCAGAAATTGTAGAAAGAATAATACAGTACCTTTGTTGAATAGTACTTTGTCTCTACTGGTGTTATGTAAAAACTTTTGATTGTGTATGACATCGTGGGTCTTACAGTGTTTTTATGTGTTGACAACGAATCTATCAGAAATCTTTCTCTCCTTTTTTTAAAGTCTAGGAGCTATTCCCGCTCCCCCCCCCCCCCACGCATACTTTCACTGAGGTGTCTGTCGCCATAGTACCTAGACAATCCCTCAGGCAGAGAGAGACACGAGTGATTAAATTTCTCCCTGGTTTGTACACCGTTTGATCCATGCTCTGCAGGATTTGAAGGAGTAAAATAAAGAGTCCTGAAGAATGAACAAGAATTATTGGAATTTTATGCTTGTAAATTTTTGAAATTGAGGGTGGTTAGGGGAGGAGGTAAATCATTTTTCCTTCCTTCCTGAAAATTTTATATTAAAATAATGTGAATTTCTGATCAAAACTTCTTCTCCCCCTGTTCCCCTCTCCCCCCAAAAAACCTTCCTGGACCTAGAGGCAAGATCACAGCTTATCTTAGGAGAAACTACTTAGACTGTAGTAAATCTAAGTTAATAGAGACTCCATCAATCCAAAGGGCTTTGTAAACAATATAGAGAGTAGACTTTAACTCTTTTCTATTAAGAAGGGCTATACAGATTACTGGTAAATGTGAAAACGTGTTAACATGAACAAGGAACATGGCAGTGTCGTTGAACTTGTAGAAATTTGTCTGAGATGTGTCAAGAGTTTTAGTATTGTGAACATTCATCATAGGCTGGGGTATTTTCTCATTGAATTATAGCCAAATCCCCACCCCTTAATTCCCATTTACATACCACCTGCATAGAGGAACCTCCCAAAATAAGGAAGAGCTTGGGGCCATGCCTGTATAGTTAGGTTCAAGAAATTCACCTGACCTTCCGTAGCATGTGATTTAGGGTGTGTTCTGGGTGATAGGATAGACATTTAATTGACTAAAAAGAGAAATGATACTGAAGGGCAAGGAAAAGATGGGGGGGGTTAGAAGTGGTGGGTACCTCCAGCTGAAGAAAACACAATCCACCTGTGTTTTATTTCAGGCAGCCATGGAATAGGCCCTTTCATTTTGTTACAGACACAAATGTAACAAATGTGGAAATGTGGAGGTGGGGATGTGGATGCTACCTAGTGGATTTTCATCTTTTTTCTTTTCCCTTTATTTCCTGTCTCTTTTCAATTTTTTTTTAAGACAATGTTTCATGTCTCTTTTTTAATTTTAATTTTTTGAGACAATGTTTCATGTAACCTAGGCTGGCCTTGAACTTGCTATGTAGCTGAGGATGACTTGGAACTCCCAACCCTCCTGCTTTAGCCTCTAGAGTCTTGGCATTACAAGTGTGCCCCACCATGCATGGCTCCCCCCTCTTTTTTTCTTCCTTCTCTCCTTTTAAATCCTGCTCTTTCCCCACAGTTTTGATGTATTTGCCATTGACCCAATAGGGCAGGTAATAATTTTCTGACAGCTTTGCAAAGCCTTTGCTGACTGTTAAGGTTAAGTAGTTGGTTTCTAGATAATGCTAAAGTACTTCCAGCCCTTTTCTTACAGATTAGAAGACCTCTTGATTAAGACCCAGAGGCTTGAATTTAGACTCTGGTCTATATAGTACCCTTTTTTTTTTTTTTTCTTTCTATCTTATTCAAGTCACTTAACGAGATGTCTAGGGTTCTTTCCTTGTTTATACATTTTCAACACTGGCCTAAAAACATTTTCTAAAAAAGTTTTTCGTGGGACACTCTTTTTCCAAAATGGTCTGTGAAAGAAAGATCATGGAGGAACTTAATAGTCTTCTTCCTGAGATGTAAGTGCTCGTCAGGGTACTGAAGCCGTGACTAGGCTAGTAGCAAATCAGCCACTGTCCTGGTCGCCTTTGAGCCTGCTTTTGTTACATAACCCCCTTTTGATAAAAGTTCCTTTGTGTCAAACCTGGGCTACCCACTGCTGTGCCCATTCCTAGCTCTTCCTAGTTATTATGGCAGAGGACAGGGTCCCCTGGAGGCCCTGTTTCTGGCTGCCCCTGCTCATCTGCAGCTTCAGCTCTAAGGCAGGCTGCCTTGTTCCATCTTGCATAGGTGACCTGTGGGCTTTCTTTCCTCCTCCTGGAGGTAGGAAGTGGCTTCTCATTGTTGCTAGCCTGTGCAGTGCCATTCCACTAGCTGTTATGGTTCTGAGCTTTCCCACCCCTATGCTACCATCTTGCTTTATTAAATCCCCCTTGATGGAAGCATTTGCTTTCCCTGATTGGCCTCTGTGATGGTTTGTTTCCATTGTTGTAACAGAATACCTCAAACAACAGGCGGTGTGTGTGTGTGTGTGTGTGTGTGTGTGTGTGTGTGTGTGTGTGTGTGTTCTATTTTCAGATGTTTTGTTCTATGTTGATTTGACTGATTTGACCATCCAACCAAGGAGATGTGGTAGAACAAAGCCACTTACCCTCTGGTGGGCAGGGAGGTGAAGAGAGGTAGGGTAGGGGGCTGAATGAGTAAAAGAGTCCAGGATTAAAGTGGACCCTGCAAAGGTATGTTGCCACACTTACTTCTCCAGTTAGCCTTCATCTTTTACAGTTTCTACTGCCTCCCAGTGGTCCATTCAGCCGTCTCTTCAGTTGATTAACCCTTTGAGTTTAGAGCCATCCCTTGAAGCGATTGCTGAATATTGTTGGACTGAGGACCACTTCTCCACACAGCCTTTGAGGGACAGTGCCGATTCTAACAACCTTGTATTGGTCACTTTTGTTACTATGAACAGATACTTGAGACAATCAGCTTATAAAGAGAACAGGTTCATCACCATTCTGGAGATTCAAATTCATGATCAGTAGGTCTGTGGTGAAGAGGCACCAAGGGAAGCATGTGCAAGAGGAAATGAAATCTGCTCACCATGAGGAAGGTCCATCTCTCTAGTCCCTCTACTCGTCTTTTCCCACTGAACTGAAGCCTTTCCACCAGGCTATTCCTCTTAAAGGTTCTACGGTCTTCCAATAGTTCCAAGCTGAAGACTATACCTCTAAAGCATGGACTATTGGGAACATTTTAGTTCCAAGCTATTACATACCTTAATGGTTCTTCTTAAAAAGAAAACCGTGTGTGTGTGTGTGTGTGTGTGTGTGTGTGTGTGTGTGTGTGTGTGTTTGTGTGTGTCTGTGTGTGTGTGCACACGCACATGAGTGTACATGTCCGCATGTGAGTATGCACACATGGGCATGTGTCTAATGTATGATTATGTGTGTGTGTTGATGTATACGAGTATGGGCCTGTATTTGCTATGCTACATGTGTAGAGGCTAACCCCAGGTCTCTTGTTTCGGCTATGACAGGCTAGATGGATTCTAATTTTTGCTAAAATATAAGAGTCCTATTTTATAGAAGACTCTATCTTTACCCCCATTTCACCATAGGATTGATGAGATTGCAGACATGTGCTACCATATCTGTGGGGATCCGGACTGGGGTCCTTGTGCTTGCCTAGCAAGCATTTCCCACTAAACCATCTCCCTAATCCCTCAAATAGCTCTTAATGTCCTGGAATACAATTAGGAAATCCTATACTTGTCTAGGACCCACCTAATTCTAGGGTTGTTCCCTAATATGTTCCCCTGAAATATAACCAACTTTGACTTAGGTATCAGTGAAATATTTTTACAACAGTCATAAAGAATAATATTTTTTGTGCTACTCCAAATAATTATTCAACACATAGGAAGTGATACTCAAAGACCCACCCTTCGTCCATGCCAGTTCACTTGCTTTTATCTAGAAGATGTTAGCTGACCATATGCATGGAATGTGTTGAAGATGTCTGTGAATGGTTTTCTTGGATCAGAGAACCATAGGGTCAGGTCTGCATGGGCTCGGGTCTGCAGGGAGTCAAGCTGGCTCTTTGCAACTATGGTTGGCCTTAGTCTGGTATTTCACTTTTTCTATTTATGTTTGAAAATCATGATAAAAGTAGGCACATTTCTTTTTAAGATTTGAAAGCAGACATCTGGGGTACTTAGGGGTTGTTAGTGACCCCGTCAGCATCTTGTTTCTAAAGAGTCAAGTTTAAAAGATTGGATCCTGCTGGAAAACAGGACAAAGATGCTTCTATGGATTTCTGTTTTAAATTCGGGCAATTTAGGGAGGGCATAAGTCCAAAAACTTTTAAGAAAGCAGGCTCCAATCAACTCCCAACTTTTCTCCTCATGTTCCCCCTTCTCCAAGGGTTCTGAAAGCACAGGCAGATACTATTGCTTTTGGTTTTTGTGAGACAATATAAATACTGTATTTTGTTATGATCTTTTGCTTTATGGAATAGTTGATGCTACTTGTTATGCTATTATCTCCGTAAGGCAGAAACTTTGACTTGATTAGCTGTGCATATGCACAGAGTAAGACAAGAGTTTGGAAGGCTTGGGAGAAAATGTTATTTAAGGCAATGCTAACTAAAGTATATAGACAACGTGTGTGTGTGTGTGTGTGTGTGTGTGTGTGTGTGTGTGTGTGTGTGCGGGGGTGGGGAGGTGTTAGGTGTGAATGTATAGTGCAGAGACCAAAAGTTGATGTTGCATCTTTTCTATTGTTCTCCATCATATTATTTTTTAGAGGTCAAATTTTATTTTATTTAATTTGAATTTTAAGGTGCTCAGCACACGTCAGTCAAGGCCTCTGTTGCCAAGATATATCCCAAATAACAGTTATAGCAGGTCTGTTTTTACACAGAACATACAGAAAGCTGTGGCAATATGAACTCTTAGAAAATTCAGTCAAAACCAATACAAAGGTTATAATCTAGAAAATGTGTCATGTGTTAAATAATGTATGAAAAATAGTGTTGAATCAGTTAGCAGTAATAACCTACTAAGCCTCCTCAGCAAAGTCTACAACTATAGGTACACTGCCCAACACAGGTGAGTCTGGCCAGGGAGTTTGTTCTTTAGAGGTAGACTTTTCTCTGGTCCTTCCTCAGATCATGGAAAATTGAGTGAAAATCTCAGTCCTGGGGTTTGTAGATATTCAAATCCAAAAGCTCACAGGAGTGCAAAAGTTAGGTATTATACTGGAATTAAATTAGTTTATGGCCATCAGACATAGTGAAGTGTGTGTGTGTGTGTGTGTGTGTGTATGGTTGTGGGATAACCTCAACCTTATTTGTTAAAGGTCTTTCACTGAGTCTGGTGTTTCAGTTAGGTTGGCTGGCCAGTGAGCTCTGGAGATCCACTTGTCTCGTCTCTAGACTCCTGGTGCTGTACTGGTAAAGACTCTTGGCTTCTATGGGGGTGCTGGAGAGTTGAACTCAGGCCCTCATGCTTGGGCAGCAAGCTCTTTGCCCACTGAGGCATCTCTGCAGCCTTATGCTTTATTTGGTGGTGGGGTGGGGCAGGGGAGCAGAGTCTTGCTCAGTAGTGAGTGCTGGCCTTGATCTTCTGCCCAGCCTCTCCAGTGCTGGGGTTGCAGGTGTGTCCAGCGTGGCTGGTTCATGTATTGTTTTTGGAAGTTACTTGAGGCCTTCCACTTGCTTGCCATTCCGGGAGGCTGCAGATCCCCTGTAACCTGGTCTCTGTCTTAGTTGCTTTGCTAAAATTGCAACTAATGGCTTTCCCAAGACCCCGTCCCCTTCTCCACAAGACCTGATCACACTGGTGCGCCTTTCTGCTCTGCTGTCAGTTTGCTGTGTTTTTGGATGTTTCTGAAACACAACCGATTCAGAAGATTGACACATGTTAGGAGAGGTACACACTGAGCTCAGGGAAGGGAGGGTACAGGAAGGTCATACTTGGGTGCAGGAGTGAAGGGAAATGGCCACTGGGTCCTTTGATGGTCAGAGAGAATTCTTGGGTGACCCAGTGTGGAGGCTGTGGCCACCAGTGTGTTCTGACATTACTAGCTACAGAGAGGTCTCCTCCTTTATTTTGGCATGAAGACATTGCTTCCCCTCCTCCTCAACTGACCCATCCCTTCTCCGAATGACCTAAGACACTTCTGTGTCAGAATCATAGCGTTCCGCATTCTCAAACAGTCTTGGTACAAGACTGGCATCATTCCCCTGTAACAGTAATAACTGTGGACCCATATCTGCAAAATTCATGAGAAATGAATTACTAGAAAAGTGACAAAAGCCAAATGTGCACAACATCAAGCCTCAGTTCTGAATTATTAGATTCCTTTCCTATAAGGTTATTAGTTAGATTGCCATCGAACTGTCTGCATGGGCTCCATTTCTATTCAGATCTCGTGGCAGGCCAGCAGTGGAGAGTGAGGAGTCATCACAGATACTGTAATGTGCAGCTTCTTATATCTGCCCGAGACCTGGGGGGCGGGGGGAGGCGGGGAGTGTGCAATTCTGCATCATAGCCCTCTTGGTGATGGGAGCCAAGTAAGGCTTGAGAACCACTGTTTTCAGGTTTAAATTTAATCTGCCCTTACTTCCGCACCCATCTGACTGCCAGATTTACCATTTCTGACTTGGAAATCTCTCACTCCCATCTGTCCATTGTTTCCCAGGTTCCCGCGAGGAAGCCTTTATGATCCTTGGCTTGACTTCTGCCCTGGCCGCCCTGGCCTCCCTGTTGCTAATCCAGCCCTGCATCCCTGCCAGCCCAGCTTCTCTGTAGCACAGATGTGATCTGTTCCCCCTCCAGCACCTTCATTGGATCCTTATGGTCCACTGAAGGAAGCCAAAAGGCTGGTTCCCCCAACCCCATCTGTTTCTCCTCCTCTCACTGGTGTGTCTTTGTGAACACTCCTGTTTCCTCACCCTGCGCCATGACAGTGTCCATTTACATTGCCCAACTATCTGCTTTCACACTTTCCATTCTACCTGGTTCTTTAAACCCAACTCAGATACCACCTCAGCATTTCTGAGTTTCCGTATGCCAAGAGTTCTTTAGGAGAATATTTAGGGCCAAAAGAGAGAGGACTTTCTTAGTGCCGAGAACCCTGAAAGGCATTCGAATTCGGATTCCTGTTTGTGGACCAGGAGCTGGCAGCCTAGAGTTTTCGTCTCTGCCACCCATCAGTTGGATGAACCTGTCCAATTCCTTGAAGCCAGACTCCTGATGACAGTCCTCAGCTTTGTTTGTTTTGTGGTTGCTGGGGATCAATCTCAGGGCCTTGGGCTAAATCTCCAGTCCTTTGCTTTATATTTTATTCACCTTTGGTGTGTCTCTCTTCCCACATACCTAGTGTGGTGGTGACTGGGTTGCTGTCTAAGAATACTAACGTGTAGGCTCTCTAACAGTGCAGTGGCTTATGCTGTTGTCTTTTCTCCCTTCACCAATAAAGCCAGGCTTTTGAATGGCAAAACCGTAAGTTGGGAAGTACTGTGTGCTGAGAGGGGCAGTGCTTGTCAGGTTCTGTATTTTAGCAACTGCTGTGTAAAGAGAAGTTGCCTCTTTTTTTTTTTTTTGTTCAGGGTATATGTTCAAGAACTTTGTATATGAAAAAAAAGCAGCCCCCAGGAAGAAGAAATACAGTTTTTCTTCTGACTGATATTATTGAGACTTGAAGTATTCATGGGAGTCAGAAGTTGCCACCAAGTCTCAATTTAACGGCCCTGCTAGTGCCAGGCAGAAAGCGCACGTGCAAGCAGGCATGCCTGATCCAGAATACTTATCTTGTCAGCTTCAGCTGTGGACTTGCTTGGCTTGTGTTGTGAAGGTGTTAGACATTTTGTTTACATCAGAGTTGAGGGGTGACATAATGTCTATTGAAGCAGAGTCCGTTAGCTCCCTACCAGGCAGCAGGGAACATTTAAAAACTGAAAACAGATCAAAGCCTTGAGCAGGGTTGAGATGCCCCTACTAAGAGGGGAGGGTGGTCTTTTGGTTGGGTGCCTGAAACAGACGTGCATTATTGCCTCGGTGTATTTCCAGACCATTGGGGAAATGAACCGGGCAGAATGAGAGCCCAGAGAGGCCAATAGTGAGACCCTGGTTCAGGGAGTGTGAGGATGTACAAGTAGGTTGGGGAAATGTCTTGATAGCAAGCACATGCAAGATGTGATGTTTCTTTCTTTATAGGTGGTTAAAAAGTGTTTAAAATTAAACAGTATCATAGTGCTTAAATTATTTCTAATGAGATAGGTAGGTTTTGGGAGGAAGACCCTTTTCTTCCTTCCTGCCCAGTTAACCTTTTATTCTCTCTACCAGAGTCTGTTTGATGTAAATACTTTCATTTCTAGGACAGGTATTAGCTGTAAGATGGAGAAAATGAAGAGACAGATGGGTGGGGGGCAGTGGGAGAAAGAGTTGACATAGTAGTAAATGCAGATGCCTTCCATGTTTGATTTGATGGAGAGGAAATTTGAAAGCAACTTCATTTTTGGGTTTGTAAGTCCTAACGTGATAATCTTGCCTAATTGATTTGTTTATTTGGATGTGTTTTGGTGCCGGACATGGAATCCGGACTCTGTGCAAACCCAGTATGTGCTCTGCTATTGAGCTATACTCCAAGCCGATCTTGGCATTTTATGCTTTTAGAATGTGTGATAGACACCTAGAGGGAAGTTTCTAGATGGTATGCTTTCCGTACACTCTCCCACCCCAAACCAATAGTTTTGTGTTTTGTTTTTCATTTAAAATTTTTGTCTGCATTTTGAAACAAATGCTAAAGGGTGGTGGTGTTTCAGTCACTGTTTTCAAGGGTTATTTGTCTTGGCCTTTGACATAGATGTGGCTTCTTTTTCTAGCTGGCAGGCTCTTATTAGAACCATTTATCGTGTGTCTGTAGGATGCAATCTAGCCGTGGACCCCTTCAGCGTTGGAGGACAGGAGGTGGTCCCTTCTGGGACAAAAGAATCGATCATCCCTTTGCCCTTTTAACCCAGGCCTGGAGAAAGGAACAGTCACACCACCACTGTGCTCCACTTGCTAATTTAAAGGCTTGTTCATCAACAGGCATGCCAGGGCCTTCTCCTCTCATCCAGTGTTATATTTTCGCAGCACTTGAGGAGTTTCAAGTCTGGCTCACAGAAAGTCGAACACAGAATTAACATTTATCTTGAGGTACCACCTAATGCCACTAACCAAACATACTACCGGGCTAGTGCCGTTGACACCACAGAAGTAAAGTATGTCACCAGAACATTTCACGGAGATGAGGAAGTTCTTTCCATGATTCCCTGAGGTCACCTCTAGGACATGCTTTTTCCTACTGGCTGGCAAACGTGTTTTACCAAACTCTTACCTAAGTAAGTGCTTTTTGTTTACAATTCTGTAATAAATTCCAGCTTCCTTCATATTGACTCCTGCAAATGTGCGGCTTCCACAGTTTTTTTTTCTTTTTCCTTTTGAGGGACCAAATTGCAAGTTAGGATGCATCTTTTCACTTTTCCCAGCATTTATTTTTATTGTGAAAAGTTTCAAGCCTACAGAAAAACAGAAATGCTTTATGGCCCGACACTTAGAGTCTACCATTACCTGTGACTGCACCTGCTCTAATACGTTCGGTCATGCTTTTATTTATGTCAATCCATCTCTGTTTTTATAAAATGAATTTTAAAATAAATTTGCAGACACTAGTATAGAAACTTTTCAGAACTGTTTCTTGTGTGCTGTTACAATTCAGTGCTTATGTGGGACTGCATAGTTTTGGTGGATTTTCATATATACATATGCCTAGTTTTGGTGAATTTTCATATATACATATGCTTGTGTAAACCATACTCCTGTTAAGATGTATAACTCCTAGAAACTTCCTTAAGGCTACTTGCTAGCTTGGGTGTGGATGGTTTAGGGGTCACTCAGAATTTAGGACTTTACCTCCCTGCTTCTCCCTTGTGAGGCCCCTTTCATTGTTGGGGTGGTCGGTATCTATACTGTGGGTCTTCTGCTGGTGATCCAGCTAGCGTCAACTGTGCCTGGCTTTACCTAGAAGTCACAGAACTGGGAAAGCATCCCACTTTCAAGTACCAAGCCCTAGAATATACCAGTTTTTGATCAGCCTCTAGAGCAATGGTTCTCAACTTGTGGGTAATGACCCCTTTGGGGGGTGTCACATATCCGGTATCCTGCATATCAGATGTTTACATTATTATTCATAATAGCAGAAAAATTACACTTTTGAAGTAGCAGTGAAATCTATGGTTGGGGATCACCATCACTTGAGGAACTGTATTAAAGGTTGTACATTAGGAAAGTTGAGAAACACTGTTATAGAGCCTTCGGGTAGCTGGAAGTGGGCTTTTTTTTTTTTAAATCAAATTTTATTAGAATTTATCATTTTTAATCTACGGAATGGTCAGCCTACTAGGATCTTACTGACCATTACCAGAATGAATGGTGTTAATTTCTTTTATAGTTGTTGTAGGTATAATGCACAAAAGGTCTCAGAAGATTCAGGTTTGGATTCAAAATTTTCTGCCTCATGCTGCTGTAAAAGCAGTTCATGTTCTGTAGAAGTCAGACTTGGGATTTTGATTTTGGATTATCACCCAAATTGGCAGTGTGCATTTGGCAATGCCAGTGGCAATGTTGGACCTCTACTCCTCACTACTTCATGATCATAGGGGGTAACAACTTACAACTCCATAGTGTACTGTGGTGCTCATCTGAAAGAGTTGGGAGGTGACATGTATTCAGGGCACTTTCAGCTTCTGATTTTTTTAAGCTTAAGGTATATTAAGATGTATAGATCAGCCATCATAAGTCAAGTGGTACCCATGCTTACAGAAGAATGCCAAGTAGCATATGAGGAAAGCAGAATATGGACCCTGTCATTATAACACTCTAGAAGATGCAGTGACAGTGTTTTCTCTAATCCAATAGAATGACAGTTCTATCAGGAAGGGAGCGTTTCTCAAGTTCATAGAGTATCATATGTGTCGTCTATGACAGTTTTAATCTGGTTGTACCAATCGTATTGGGTTGGCTCCTGCTATGTGCAGGAGGGATCCTGTTGAGGTTGCAAAATGCAGGGGGAAAATCACTGGTTTGAGAGAGGGAGGCAGTTAAATGGAACTGACTCTGACCTCAGAGACACATGCTGGTGTTTATTGAGAGGTAAGACTGGACTGTTTCAGGAGCATCCAGAGGGTATGGTTTCGTTTCTTTGTTTTTCGTGAGGGACACTTAAAACATCCAGGCTGAGTGTGGAAAGAAAAGATGGGTTTCTGTTGGTAGATGAGAGCAGAAGGGAAAGGCTGCCTCAGAATGTACCAAGGACCACGGTGATGGTGATGGGGGATGACAGGCAGTCTCAGGGGACTGGTTCCAGGGTGTGCTGTTGCTGGTGGTAGCATGAGTCAGGTGACAGATTGCAAAGGCGAGCTGAGACAAGTTGGATGATGTGGAAGCAAGCCTGAGGATCCAGGATTTTATTTTGTAGGCAGTGAGAAGCTATGACCCCTTAGTGAGACTGGGTGATGGTTGTGTGCCTGTGGAAGAGGAAGGCCAGGAAATGCGGACACTACTTAGGACTTCTCCTTCTCCTTCCTCCTCCTCCTCCTCCTCCTCCTCCTCCTCCTCCTCCTCCTCCTCCTCCTCCTCCTCCTCCTCCTTCTTCTTCTTCTTCTTCTTCTTCTTCTTCAAGTTATTTAGGTTGGTCTCCTGCTCAATCCCCAGTTTAAACTTTATTTGCAACATTTGATTGTGTCTTTTTGAAATTTTAAAATAGTTTGCAGTTTTACTTTCCAAGTAGGTGAAATTAGGTGATGAATTTGTGACTAACGCCCAGGAGATTGTAACTTGTGGGAGAGTTCTGATTTAAATAGCTCTGTCTTCCTGGAACTCTGCCCTTCATTTCTCCTTGCTGTTAAAAATACCCATTTGGGATCTGGTTGCTTAGAATTGGCATCTGTGGTCAAGGTGCAGAGACTATTCCCATTGGGAATCTAATTGGCCCACAAGGAGACTTGGGTGATCTGGGAACTCTTGCATGGGGTGTTCAACCTGCCTAATTGGCTGGACTAAAAGTTCAGCCTCATTTTCTATCTGGCTTGCCCAAATTCTGTTGCCCAGCCTGCTCCTGCCTAGGGATGGTGATACGGTCTCCAAGGCTGGGATCCACCAGTGCCAATGGAAGCAAGGTGATGTGAAATGACAACTGAGAAGATTCCTCCCCAGTCAGTCACGCCCACATGATTCCTATGACGGCTTTGTTTACAGGATGCAGTTCCCAAAACTTCATTACTTTGTCATAAGAAAATGAGGCCGGCATGTGTGCAGGAGATGGTGGAGAGAAATCTAGATACTTGTTAGGCATTTTATCGCTGTGACAGATACCTGAGGAAAAAAGTCAATGTAGGGGAGTATTTATTTTGGCTCATGGCCAATCTTAAAGGTTTCATTGAGTGGTTGCCTGGTCTCATTGCTTTGGCTCTGAGATAGGGCATAAAGTACTAGCTGAAGCAAGTGACAGACTGCTTACTTCATGGCCACAAGGAAGCAGGAGGAAGAGGAGTAGGAAGGCACTGGTGACAAGATAAAGGTTTCCAAGGTACACCTCTAGTAGTAACCTACTTCCTCCAAGTAGGCCTCACTTCCTGCTTTCCACATCCTTCCAGTGATGCAATCATGTGACTCCACAAAGGGATAATCCATTACTAACCCCAGCACTCTCAAGATCCCATCACTTCCCAAAGCCTTGACTCCTAGCAGGATAAGTGCGTGAGGAAATGGATCCTCCTGCCAGTACCCAGAGAGGATGGAGTGTAGAAATTTCTGGTGTCCTGACTTTAGCCCAGCAGATCTGTTGGGCTTCTCTCTTAAGAGAGGAGAAAATCGTGTCACTTGTAAGTTGCTAAATTTGTGAAGGCAGCAATGAAAAATAGTGGTGTTATGTGTATAGTTTATTCTCTTGGCTCCTGCTTTCACAGGCTGCGCGTGCTCTGGTGGCGACTTCATGTGCCACAATAGCATTCAATCATAAAACTTGATGCTGAGAATGCCATTCTGTAATACACGGGTCCTGGTGTTTCCTGCGTGGCGAATGCTGAAGAGATGAACACAAAACGTCCCATATTTTCATCTGTACCAATACTCAGTGGTTGGATAAGCATGCGGCCATTGGAAAGGCAGAAGAGAGTGTGAATATGATGGATACTGTCGAAGTGTTGGGGCCCAGTTGTGCTAAGAATTAGCAAGGTCACCATTACCGACTGGAAAGTGCTAATGTCTTTGACTTCCGTTTTATCTCTTTCTTTCCGTATATTTTATTCACTTTTTAGATTAACTTTTTAGCACACGAATGATTTTGTTATGGCATTTTTAATCCTCACATCATTTACTTTGTAATTTTTTTTGTTCCCCACTGTCCTCTGCAATTCCTCTTTGTGTTTTGGGCCTAAATAGCCAGGGCACTGCTCCCATTACTTGGGGAGTGCTGCTCTGCTCCAGGTGCTTACCATCTTGTTTTCATTCTTGCTGTAGGCCTTTTGATTCCTTACTTGGAAGTCTGACCAGATTGCCAAATTCAGTTTATAATTATGAAATAAAAACTAAACAGCAAGAATGAGCTTAGCCTTTAAGGTGGTATGACTTAAGGCAAGCTGCCTTCTTTGGGCTTTCATTCATTAACCACAAAGTGGAAACTGAGTGTGGTTGTCAAGGCGGCTGTCAAGTTAATTGAGATGCTACATGTAGTCAGGAATGGTGGTATATGCCTGTTGTCCCAGCACTTACAAGTCTGAGGCATACAGATACTGAGTCCAAGATTAGCCCAGGCAACATTGTAGACAGATCCCTTCTCAACCTCTTCACACCCTAAGAGGAAAGAGAAAGACACCACATGTGAGAAGGTTATTGCAATGTATTGTACACTTTAGGCATTCAGTAGTTATAAAGAATCATTAGACTTGTTTGTAATAAGGAGCCACATAAGATCAAGTCTTCATGCCATTACTTAATGCATAATCGTCTTTTGCCGAGGGTGGAGAAACATCCAACAGAAAATCGGAAAACCTCAAGTGGTTTCTGTTTGTTTTAAAATTCTTCTGGAAGACACTTAATATTTTGTAATTTTTGGAATGTGAACAGAAATGAAAGACACTTATAAGCTCAAGGGCTCTGTCAGTGTATGGCAAAATAGACCAGAATTTTTGGTTTGCACTAGCTGTGGGTACCGTGAAGACCCGGTGAGTTAGGTCAGAGCTACAGTGGACTTCAGCCTGGGGTGGAGATGTTTGCTATTATTGCTCTAACTCAAGTGGAACCACCAAGATTTCACTGCTAATGTCTGAGTAGCCAACAGTACTGAGAACCATTCCAGTGACCTGGAAGTTTGGAATTCCACATCCCCACAGTTCTACAGTCCTATGGCTTGCTTGCATATCGCAATGTTGCTAGGACTGTATGAGTATGGCTGTGTTTTGAGGATGCCTCCACCCTGGAAACAGTTGAGGAAGAATTTAAAACAGCCCTGAGAATCTCTGTGTTCTTTTAGATAGTCAGCAATCTTAGTAAAGATGAGAAACAAACAAAAGAAGACCTCTAAATACTATCGAGTATCCCTTGCCTAAGACACTTAGGACCCAACTGGAAGTGCTTTGGAGTTTAGAAGTTTGAGGAGATGCCAAGTTTAAATACAAAATTAGTGTTTCATAATACACCTGTACACATATACTGAAGATAATTTTAAGCATCATTTTATTTATTTCTCTCCCTTGAAAGATAGGATGTTGGTATGTAGCCAGACTGGCCTCAAACTCCTAACCCCTTCCCTCAGCCTCTTCCCACATGAAGTTGCAGTATTTGAAATGATTTTTGTGGGGAAGTAGATTTATGTAATTCCCTCTGTAGTCTTCTATTATTGCTTATAGGTTTCTTATTTCCTATCGTGGTATGTAGTCCAGCAGCAGAGAACTTTCTAGCATTCTTTGGCTCTGGATTCAAACTCCCCCCCCCATCTTTGTGTGTGTGTCTCTCTCTCTCTTCTTCTTCTTCCTCCCCGTTCTCTCTCTCCCCCTTCTCTCCCCTCTCTCTCTCTCTCTCTCTCTCTCTCTCTCTCTCTCTCTCTCTCTCTCTCTCTCTCACACACACACACACACACACACATACACCCGAGGGGGGGGAGGTGGGTGGCAAAGGGACACTGGTTTCCAAAGTATGCATTTCCAAAGTATGCAACCTGAATACAATTTGTATTCTGACATTGACACATCATGTATACACTCCATTTCAGTATGAGAGCTAGAACTTTTGTTGCTGCTCATCGTCTGCTGTGTGCTTCATCCATGAAAGGCAGCCACCGAGGACTCACTGCTTCTTCCCCTCTGCTAGAGTGACATAATTTACTTATTTTTTTGTAGATAGTAGTACCTAGAATGCCTTTACTAATGACAAACATAATCTGACCATTTCTAGAATACAAGGAACAAAGGAGATGATTGTTTTGTTAGGGAGATATACGGGGAACTTTATTTTTACATGATCATACCTATCTTGTATTGTGAATTGACAGCAGCTGTGGCTGTCTGCATGAGATGAACCTGGAAAAATTTTTTTTATGTAGATGGAGTTCATGATCTGTAGGGATGCGATTCTTGTACTTTTTGGAACTGGAAACTCAGCTGCCACTGTCTGGAAAAGTCAGAAGTTGTTTTTCTTACTAGTTTTGTTTTTCCTAATGAAGATTGGGACCCTTGCTGGATGACATAGCTGTGCAGTGTTTAAAGACCTCTGTTTAACATCTGATATGCATCTGTCTACATAATGCTTGACTTTGTCAACTAGATTAAAGCATGCCCAGGGCATCACTGAAGCCCAACTTTGTGTATCTGCGAGCATGTTTCTAGAGTTGTCTCCATAATTCCCTGGGAGAGGAGGGACAACCCTGAATGTGGGTGGCACCACCTCATGAGCTAGGGTCCCAGACTAAGACCTGAAAAGGAGGAGAGTGAGCGGGGCACCAACATCCGCTTTTCCTGCTTCCTCGGTACAGATGCAGTGGCCAGCTGCCTAATGCTCTTGCATCCATCCCCATCTGCCATGACAGACTCTGCCCCCTCAAAATGGGCCTTAGTAACCCTGCTCTTAAAAAGCTGCCTGTAAGTATTTGATTATAGAAAAAAAAAAAACAAAACCCTACAATTGGCATATTCATCTTAACCATTCCTTATTTTCTTGCCTCCTTTACTGTTTTTGTTTCTATCTCTTAATGTTTGTGTTTATTTATTTCTGTGACTCCATAATACTCTTCCTGTATTTCCTAGAGGGTAAAAATAAACAAACAAACACAGAAAAGTATCATTTACAACACACCCAGCATTCAAAAAATCAAAAAGAAGAAGCTGGGCGTTGGTGATGCAGGCCTTTAATCCCCAGCACTTGGGAGGCAGAGGCGGGTGGATCTCTGAGTTTGAGGACAGCCTGGTCTATAGAGCAAGTTCCAGGACAGCAAGGGCTACAGAGAATAATAATAATAATAATAATAATAATAATAATAATGAACAAAAGACAGGATTAACTTGGCTCACAGCTGTAGTGGCTTCAGTTCTGGCCAGTTGGCTTTTTCTAGGGCATGTAATGAGGCAGCATGCTTATCCTATGGCTGCCTGGAAGTTGAAAAGAGAAGGGGCCCAGCTCCCAACCAACATTATAAGGGCTCACCCCATCTATGTAAGTTTCTCCCACTAGACCTTATTTCTTTTAGTTGTTATTTAAAGTGCTTATTAAATTTTATAAACTTTCATAAAAATTTGAAACACACACACACACACACACACACACACACACACACACACACACACACACACACACACAAATTAACCAGACTAAAAGTCTATACGTTTCCAAGGATGTCTGTCTATACAGGGTTAGAAAAGGTGTTTGGAGCAGAAGCTGTGGGCCTTCACATTAGATTTACACTTTTACTACCGAATATATTTGTTTTGAGACAATGTCTCCTTGGCTAACCTGCAATACACTATGTAGTCCAGGCTGACCTCAAGCTTGGAGGTCTTCCCTACCATTGCCCTGCCACGTGCTGGGATTAAAGGCATGTATTTCCAAATATTTTTATGCATCCATCTACCACTCAAAATGAAATTTCTATGACAGAGTTAGGCTTAGAAACAGCCTCCTTTATATCTTCTTCTTAAGTCTTGTCAGTTACCTGCCGTCAGTCCTTCCTCAACCTCTGTAACCTTTAGCCTTTCGTGTTCTCATGTCTGTTATACCGTGTTGTAAATGTGGTAGTTAAAAAGCTTCCTCCCTTCCTCTCCTTCCTCCAACCCCTCCCTTGTCACCCTCTCAAATCATGACTCTTTCTTTTGTTTCACATGTATGTTGAGAAGTATATTATTATATACATTTAAAAGTATACACACATACTTGCACATAAATGCAATGCCAAGTCACTTTAGTGTTTCTAGTAGATGTGTTTCATTTTGCCCCAAGCCTCTGACACATGGGCCTTTGGAGAACATTCCAGATCCAAACCATTGCTACCAGTTTAAATATTTAATATGCCCGGTTCCAGTTCAATATCAAGGACCTACTATGTGCTAGCTGCCAGGATGGTCCTAGCAACACTAAAATCTGGAGGCCACATTCTTTGAAAGCATGTGCTTTGGAGGGGAGGGGCAGCTATGCACTGTAGCAAGGACCAGTCCAGAAATGTGTTTGGACATTTATCAATTTGGAAATGATAGGGGCAGGATGAGGAAGCAGAGGGGTTCTGAAACTGAAAGTTGAGCGGGCCTTTTGCTCTTCTTAGTTTCTAATGTTGTACAATGCAGTGATTCAGCTTGGGATTCCCACAGTAGCTTTTTACAACAATAACTTTTTTATTTTTCTTGGACAGTTCACTTGTGTTTTACCTGCCTTTAAAAAAAAATGAACTGTAAAATATAGTGGCCTTGACTAGGTATATTTGAGATTTTTTTTTCCCCCACAGTGGGTTCTGGAACATGAATTCTTTATTTTTTTTTAAATCAAAAGCCTCTTTGACTTTTCATTCCCCCATTTAAAAAATACAAAGCGAACATTCTTTATTTGAAAGATTAAAAATGGCAATTTAAAAAAAAATAACTTGGCTACTGTTTCTTTTCAAGTCTGGTTTCCATGGTCATCAAATACTCGGAGGTGAAGTGTCAGGTAACCTTCTTACACAGCTCCACCTCTGCCCCAGTTCTGAGCTGCCCCAGGATTGGGTTCCCTCCACCTTCTGAGGGTCCTTAGCTGTGACAACAGGGAGGAGCCACATGGGATGCTGCTGTACCAAGTCTAGAAGGGGGCTGATGCTTGCAACCTACTTCTTGCTGGCTGCAAACCAGTGCTGTGACTGTTGCTGGATTACTCTCTTCTCAGCCACATTAAGCTCCCACCTTTGATGTAGCCGAAAGGCAGACTTGACCAAGTGGTATTGCCTCTCTCCCACTGATGCCTAGGTGGAGGCCAACGCCATAAAAACGAACATTTTGCTAAGAGTGCTTGCTGGGCTACCTGCAGGCTCAGCCAATCACACTGCCAAATTGGTCAAAGAAGAAATTGGCTTGAAAATTGCAAAGTCCATTCCTCTGGCCAAGACACAGAGCTCAGATCAGCCTCAGGGGGCTCCTAACTGAAAAATAGTAGACACAGAACATTTTAATTGGAAACTTAAAAAAAAAAAAAACTCTGAAGAAATGAACATTTGACAACTTAAGCATTCCTTATCTCTTACGTCTAGAAAACAGTACTCTTGTTTTAAAATAGGGGAGCAGGATATTTCGAGTATATATTTGGATTGATGTATATGTTCTTTGCCTCTACCTCCTTGGGAAGACTTGAAGGATCTGGCTCTCTGGATTACATAGATACATTTTAAATCATGTTTACAGGTCTCTGTGGAGCAATTGTAGCTTGCTAAGAGCTTCAATGGTCACAGAATTAGACATGGATTCTGTCCAGCAGAGTTATTTCAGTGACCAGTTACTGACGAGCTGGCTACCAGAAGGTACCCAGGCTGCTGCTTTGGAAGATTTGAGTTTTCTTTTTGCCGTAATAAAGCTACAGCGTAAGATGTTGTTCTTGGTTACTCAAGTGAGGCTGCTTTTCAAGAAGATTCTTGTGGATCCCCGAGCAACCGATGGCAATGAAGCCAGGCTCAGCTGTGACGGAAGCACTGCTTTGAATGACACACGTGTCACTTGACCTCACCTAAGACCTCACCTCAGATATTAGGGTGTCAGTCTTACATGACAGCAGCTTAGACCCTCCCAGGGTCTAACGATGAAGCACTTGACGGAGACACTGTAACATTTTGTAGTATGATATTTCATAGCTTTCTGCTCAGTTGAGTGATACTTCACCCTTCCAAAGTTTCTTGATCCTCCATCAGACTTCTGAAACGGAGGGTTGTGATCCCATATGGATCAACATGGGAGTCACAAAAAGTCTGACAAAGGTTGAATGTTTCTGGAGGTGCAGCAACCGAAAAGTTTAATTTCAAACCAAACGTGTAATGAAATTGAGCCCTGGCGGTATCCACCCATGTTGCATCACATGGCTTCTGGGTAGCCTTGGTTCTAAACACACAACACACCCCATGGTGTACTGCTTGTGCCCTCACAATGTCGGGGAAGCTGCTGGAGACATACTCGCTCATACTCTTGTTGACTACTGTTTGTTATGGATTATGTACCTCTCCTGTGCATACATGTCGTGCACACATATGTTTCTGGTCTTACAGAAACATTAGGATTTAATGATAGGAAAGAAAGACTTCAGATATTTTTCTCCCATTAACTCTCAGCATCTAAGTATCAAATTAGGACATCTTGGAGTTACGTTGTGTTAGAGTGTGATTTTAAAAATTGCTGTCTGAATTATTGATTTGAGTTTCTCTCTTTTTTTTTAAAGTGAAATTTTGGCTAGGGATTGGGAAGAATTTCCAACAGTTTATGAAATGGCCCTGAACATATTTCTGCCATTTTGTACTATGTGTTTATATCAAGTGGCATTCTCATATGCAATCAAAATATAATTATAAAGTCAAAATATTGATACATTTTGACAAACAATAAAGCTCTGTGTCCTGCGGTATCAAACATTCAGCCAAGAGTTCTTTGTTTGCTTAAATTTAAAACATTTTAAAATGGCAAGCAAAGTATTTGATACTGTTCTGACATTTTCAAACAAAGTATGTTTTAGTAGACTCTCCTTCCCCATCTTCTCCCTCACCTCCCTGCTCAAGATTTAGTTCTTTATGTAAAAATAAAACATCTCTTTGTGTGCAACTTGCTTTTGTGTTCAGTAAATGCTATAGGTTATGTGTATACTAAAGGATTGTCTTAGAATGAAGTTCTTTGGTTTATTATTAACTGTTGATTTATATACCTAAACCAATCTTAAGAGTACAAACCCCTACTCTGAAGAACATTGGTCCATTCATGGGGATGGATTCTTGGTTCCTCTGAAGTCTTTTAAAACCCCCCCCTCTTGAATGCCATTACCGTGGTCAAAGTCTGAACATGAGTTTTGCTGAGTCAAGTCACATTCAAACCTAATAGATGGATTTGTAACTGGAATTATCTGGTATTCTAAATATGTGTGTTTTCATTATGGTGTTCTGTGTGCTTTTTAAATTACATTTTCATTTATATTGCATGTGCTTATGTGTCTGTGTTTGTGTGCATGTGTGTCGCAGCGTGTGTGGAGGTTGGAGGACAACTTGCAGGAACTGACTCATTCTTTCCACCATATAGGTCCTATGGATTGATCTTAGGTTGTCAGACTTGACATCAGGCACCTTTCTCCATGGAACCACTTGCCAGCCAGCCTAGCTTTTTCAAGAGCATAATGGAGATGCTATTTAATTTTTAGTAAAAGGAAATTATAGCTTCAAGAAAGTGCTTATAATACTAATGGATGGGTATTGTTTGAGTGGAGTAGAGGAAGGTGCAGGCACACAAGGGCAGGTGGTGAATACGGCTCTACATACAGGCATCCTTACAGGGCTGTGGGCATGGTTTGAATGTAGACTCAGACTATTTGGAACACAACACATGTGTTCTTCTCACCGTCCACTTAGTACATTTCTTCTTTATTGGTTGGCACCTTCTGTAGGGCCAAAAGATTGCTGGAGTATTATCCTCTGTGTATAGTGAACAGCTCCATCTATCTCAAGAGACCAAGACACTGGGTCAACCCAGAGTCAGCATCGATGATGGAATAGCCAGTACCATTTCCCATTACAAATGGTAAGTGTACTACTGATCTTAAAACATTTTCTGCTTTGAGTCCAAAGAAGTTTTAGACTTTTAAAAAGCATTCAGAGTATTTTAAGCAACAGTTATTAAAGCGAGTCCAGCCCTCAGTCAGACACCTGCTGTTTAATTGATCCATTGGCCCCTGGTGATGCCTGTCTCTGAAGCGAATGAGGGCCATGAAGAGAAAAGAGAAGAAGCTAGGCAGGGGAGATCCACCCTGCTCGGAAGTACAGAGATATCCAGGGGCTTTTGGAGATGGAAGGGACAGGACACAAGAGGAAGTTAAAAAAAAAAAAAAAAAAAGGTGGTTCCTAGTTGAAATGTATTTGCCAAGCAGGCTGTATGGATGAGCATTCTGCGTGGTGCCTTGGCAACTGCATTATGAGGGATCCTAGTTAATAGACGCAGACCAGAGAGCATCTGCATTTGTGGCTTTGTAGGAGGGTCGCTTCAGTCTCCACCTCTCTTGTCACTGCCTTGTTCTGTATCTCTCTTCATAGACGGATCTTTATCACATTGGACTAAGGGTCTGCTCTATTCTAGCCTCAACTTTGGAGACCCTGTTTTCAAGTCATGCCACATTCTGAGGTTCTGGAAAGGACATTAATCATGGAAGGACATGAGTCAACCAGACATACTGTGTCCGTGAGTCCCAGACTTCATTTGATCTTGGATAAGGAAATTCCTTATGCCGAGACAAGGCTAACTTCAGATACGTGATCAGCTTCTCTCCTCCTGTGTCTTCACACCCCGCCCAGTAATCTGCCCGTGTTTTCTGTGTTACACAATGTACCCTGAGCTCCATCTCCCCACAGCAGGAATGTCTGATTTTTGTAGGCCCTTGGGTATCAGTGCAGAGCAGGGTGGATATCGCATCTAACATTCCTCTCCTCTTCATGGCCCTTAGTCATAACTGCTGGTCACCTCCTTAACTCTGCTAACGTCAAAAGTTCGCATATGTTACAATCCTGCCTCAGACGGTTTGCACAGGTTTTTTTCTTTGTGATGCCCTCCCCAACTGCGACTCCTTTTCTAGACCAAAGTTTTAGAATGATGATTCATGACAAATTATACTCCTGCTGGTGAAGGGCACCATCGCCCAGAAAGAGAACTGGGGTGATAGATGTGTGTTATTCTTTACTGAGCTACACCTCAGCCTATGTGCAGTCACAATCTACACAAGATCCAGAAAATGCCTGCCTTTTATTTCCCGCTCCCTTCCTTTTTATCTGGGGCTGGGATGGAGCCCAGGATTCCTGCCACTGAGGCACACCCCAGACCCAGTGCTCTAGTGTCTTAGTGAAGTCACTGAGAGTGTGAGCTCAGGTTGAGTAGCCACCACACTTGGATTAGCAACATGCCAGATCTGTGGGCAGAACTGTGTGAAGAAATAAAGATTCCCCCCTCAAGGTTAAAATAGCAGTACCAGGAATAGATTCAGTGAATTTGGGCTCAATATTCAACATCAGGCATTTTGTTAAAGACCAAAGATACTCAGCCCAGTGTGGTGGTGCACACCTTTAAATCAGTACTCATGAGGTACAGGCAGGCATATCTTTGTGAGTTTGAGGCCAGCCTGCTCTATAGAGGATTAGGGTTTTGGGGATAGTCAGGTCTACATAGAGAAATTCTGTCTTGGAGAAACAACCAACCAACTAAAATACAGCAACAATAAAACCAAAAACATTCAGGGCTGGAGGGATGGCTCAGCCATTAAAGGCTAGGCTCACAACAAAAAATATAAAACCAAAGACTTTAATTCAGACTTCTGTTAGGTCCTTGTAGAATCTTACTAGGTCTATATTTTAGAAAAATCATATACTGACAACTAGGGTTTGCAATCAAGACCTTTTAAAACGAGACGAGTGAAACCTCTATGCTCGCTTTTCTGAAGTGTCTTGTGGCATCTTGTGTGTTGACTGGAACTTCAGTCACATAGCTGTGATGATGGTGGCTGAAGAGTACAGCTTAGCACCGCTTTAGAGAGGCCAGTTACAGGGGTCCCTGAGGTGAATGAGGGTCCTCTCCTTTATGTGCTCACTTCGTGCACAGATGTGAGACTAACATGTTAAGTCCATGTTGTGCACTGGCTTTGCCACAGCTCGAGAGCACCTAAGGCCAGGGGACCTCTTACTCCTGTTTGTGTCTGCCATGTCTGCCACCGTGCTGGGAAAGCACCCTCAGAATTCTCTTCTGAATGGCTAAGGGGTGCAAAGAAAGCTTGCCTTGCATGTCTTTCTGGGTGCTGGTCTGGAGGCTTGAAGTTCAAGACCCCAGTGGATATTCCTTGCTCTGTAGGGACCACACGCCATGTAAGCGTGCTTGACCATTTTGATTCTATCAGATTTTTATCAGGAGCTCAGTGTCCCTGCGAAGACAAAATTGTGCCTTCCTGAAATACCTGTGAGTAGAGAGACCTGTGGAGGCGTGGGTGAAAAAATGCACCTGTGGGCAGTTAGGACTCGTGTCTTCCCACTCACCCACAACACAGTGTGCTGAAATCCCAATCATGCTGGGTAGATCTGGTGTTGTCATTAACAACTGCTCATCTAAGCATCACATGCGTTTTCTGGATCCCAGTTGCCTCATCAGTGAAGCAAGCACATACTCTTTGAGAACCTTCTAACTCTGGACTCTGGACTGGTGTCTGCTTTGAGTTTTAAGTAATGGACATGTGTAGTACTGAACAGATCGTTTATTCTATTATTTATTTATTGTAGTGTTAGGGATTGATATCAGTGGCTTAGTATTGTTAGGTAAGCACTCTACTACTGACCTACATCCCCAGTCCAGCATTTTAATTTATTTTAGAGACAAGGTCTTGCTATGTTGTCCAGGCTGGACCTGACTTCCTGAGCTTCAGGAAATGTCTTGCTTCTGCCTCCAGAGTAGCTGTCACTATAGGCACATGATCCGTCCCATCCCTGGCTCCAATAAGATTTCAAAGACTTTCATGGTTGGGTACATGTAACCTATGCATATCCGTAATCCCAGCATTTAGAGGAGCTGAGGCAGGAGGCTTTCAAATTTGAAGCCGGCCTATACCACATTGAAAGTTTCAGACAATCATGGGCTTCATGATAAAATGGTTTTTAAGAAATAAGTGAAAAACTTTGAGTAAAATGAAATATCCATTGTGATTGCTTTTGAGAAATAAGTAAAATTTGAAGACCAACAAATTTCTTGATCTTATTTGTTTGTTTGTTTGTTTGTTGTTTGTTTTTTGCGATAGGGTCTTTATATGTGGCCTTGGCTAGCCTGTTACTCACTGTGCAGCCCAGCCTGGCTTGGACTTGTGGCACTCCTCCTGTAGCAGCTGAGTGCTGAGATTTTACATATGCACCATCTATCTCAGCTTTCAATTAGTTGTTCTTGAAAAGATTTAAACCTTTAAAATACCTGGGATGATAAATTCATGAGATTGCAGCAAAATGCAGAATTATAACATCTCTTGCCCCATTTTTGGAGCATCCTTGTCAGTCTGCAGGAACATCCTTGTCAGTCTGCACTGTGTAGAAGAGATGTCAGAGTGAGGAAGATACTTTTATTTTACTATGTTTTTTCTCATTTTACATATCGGTCGCTATCGGTCGCGGTTCCCTCTCCCTCCCTCCCCCCTCCACAGGGAGGGTGAAGCCAGGAAGACACTTTTCCATCTTGACTCTTGCACTGGGTGACTTGGGGCAGGTTGCTTCACTGTCCTGGACTGTGTGGGTTCATTGTACAAAGGAGGGTCTGGTGGATAACACAGAAATCAAAGCCTTGGGTGTCTCAAAGTTCTCCGGATGGCCCGGAGATAAAAGTGCTTACACAAATATGAAGACCTGGGTTCAGACTCCCAATGTTCATCCCATGAAGCTGAGCGTGGCAGTGAGCACCTGCAATCCCAGTGGTGGGGACACAGTCAGGAGAATCTCTTGGCCTTGCTAGCCAAACATGCTAGCCAACTAATGAGTTCCATGTTGGGGAGAGACCCTGTCTCTCAAACAGTAACTTAGGCAATCATGGAAGACAGGCACAGGCACAAAAATACATGAACCACACATGTACACATGCACACACACTTATGTGCACATAGCCACACACACACACACACACACACACACACACACACACACACACACACACACACAGTTCTCTGCAATAAGAACTGCTGAATCGTGGGGCCTCCCAAGTGCATTTCCTTTGCCTAGTGCTGGGGGGGGGGGGGGTAGAATGTTGCCATTCACTCGGTAAAATACAAGCCTTTTATGCATTTGTTTTCCCAGGATTAACCCCTTCCTGCCCATTCTGAAGAGCAGTGGCACATCTCATTGGAAAAGTATATTTGCCCTTGCCTTATATTGAACATAAAGGTGTGCTGTGAGACAGCATCCTCTTCAAGGCTCAAACTTCATCTTCTCATCTCATACTTCCCTGTGTAACACTTCTCCAGGACTGTCTTTGGGTTACTTACATACATAGCTGTTTCATTAGATGGTGTTGGAGTTTGAGTCAGATTACTGTTACCCAAATGTTTGTGAAATCACTTCTGATTTGCATCAGGTACAACCTGTTTGACAATCAAAACATTCTGACCTTCAGCGCTTGGCTGGTCATGATAGTAAGTTTCCAGTCAAGTGTTCTACCACAATATCACTGGCAGTGGATAAAAAGAACACCATTTATTATCTTAGCATTGCATTCTAAGTGCACCTCTTTAAGGTTGAGAAGGATGTGTGATATCTTGTCATAGCCTCATTATAATCACGTAACAGCATAGAAATCTTGCAGGATAGCTAAGGGGCTGCAGCTCCTGTCTACTTCAGAGTCACCAGTCCTAGAAGAGACCGTGAAATAGTAAGTTGAGAGCACTGCCCACGTGCACTGTCTCTCAGTGTCTTGGATGTGTTTCACACCAGCTCATGGCCAACCTTCAGCCTCAAGTAGGAGCTGCTTCATTTTTGCCATCTTCACAGTAGGCACCGGCTTCCTATTTCTCCAAGCTCCTCAGCATTCTGTCTGTACCCTTATCCTTTGATTCTTATTTGTTTGCTTTTCATGTGTCTATAACTTTGTGGAGGGTGATGCCTGTGTCTTGCTGTGTGTCTCACAATGAAAAGGTGGTTCTTTTCAAGATGAGATTTTATATGTCGATGCTATTTTTTCCAAGGAAACATCCAGGCGTGACTGGGAACTTCTGGGTAGACCTTTGCCTCAGTGATGGACTATCTCAACACCTGCTGTTGCTAGGACACGGTGTGGTGTCTATGAGCAGTTTCCCGCCAGCCTGGTCCCACAGCTGCATCAGCCCTAAATAACACACAGAGACGCTATATTAATTATGAAACTGTTGGTCGGTTACTAGTGTTTCCTATTGGCTAGCTCTGTCTAAAGTATTAACCCATAATTACTAATATATGTATTTCTACATGGTCTTATCTTACCATGAACACTAGACTCACATGTCCTTTCTTCCTGAGATCATACTGTGACTCTGCCCTATCTTTCCCAGTCTCCACCTCTCCTAGTCCCATCTGTCTTGCTTCCCTATTGGCCAACAGTGCTTTATTCACTAACCAATAAGAAAACATATTTACAGAATGGCATCTCCCATCATGGAAGCCTTGCCCTTCTAGAGTTTTAGAGCATATTGGGGTCAATATAAAATGCAAAAGAAAACTGAACAGTATTATTGTGTTCTAAATGTAGTCTAGTGAAACATTTAATAAATTCTATAGAAATGTAAACCTGAGCTTTATTTCATAGCTTCCTGATTTCTGTTCTGGCTCTAGACATGCAGGCATCTGTGCTCAGATTCTGGTTCAGTTGGGAGATGGGACAGTGTTCTTGTCCCAGTGTGTCTGTCTACATGTTTTAAGTATTTTTCCAGTAGCTCTACAGGTTGAGCATCCCTAATCTGAAAATCAGAAATCCAAATTCTTCCAAAATCCAAAATGTTTTGAACATTGACATGGATACACAAGTGGAAAGTTCCATACCTGGTCTGCTGTGAAAGGCAGGGTCAAAACAAAGGCGCACTGACAATGCTGTGTAAGTATACCTTCAGCCATGAGTATCATGTATACAGGACGCATAAATGAGTCTCATGTTTAGATCTGGGTTGCATTCACAGGATAGTTCAGCGTAT
This sequence comes from Cricetiscus sungorus, assembly GCA_030556225.1. Taxonomy (NCBI): domain Eukaryota; kingdom Metazoa; phylum Chordata; class Mammalia; order Rodentia; family Cricetidae; genus Cricetiscus; species Cricetiscus sungorus. The sequence continues at coordinate 6,437,694 of JANBXA010000190.1, forward strand.
ATCTGCAAATGTAGCAAAATTGGGGAAAACTCCAACCTTGGAAATATTTTTAGTCCCTTACGTTTTGGATAAAGCATGCTCGACCTGTAATTTGTCCTATCAACGCATGGATTTCACATCCATGTAGTCACATTTCTCCTTTAGGGGTGTAGGTAATAGGATGCTGGCTGGACCCTGATAGTTGGCTTGGTGAAGAAGCTAGGTGTGACACGGAAGTACATGCAGCTGGGATGCACTTTGAACTTAGGGCATCCTGGAAGCCTTCTACACAGCCTACTCAATGTGAGTCTGCACTTCAGGACCGACTTCTGCCTGACCCCTAAGCTGCTATAACTTTGCACATGCCCACATTCTGCTCAGCAGAGACACCGAGAAGTCTGCTAGCCTTGGATGCACAGGTGTGTATGTTGAAGTACAAAGTGAGTTTTGAACCTGGAGAATGTTGCCCAGTATGTGTGTGTGTTTAGTTTCTGGTGTTTGTGGTCAGCTCCAGGGGAAGGATAACAAAAAGAGTTCTCAAAAGCATCAGATGCGCCTTTCCTCTACAAGAAGAGGACTTAATACTTCTTAAAACAAAAACAAAGCAAAGTTAAGCTCTTCATTTTTATAATGAATAATAAGCCTCTTTTTATTTTAAAGCATTGGGGAGAAGGCATCCTTGGGGGGGTGGGGGGAATCACACCAAAAGAAAACACAAATGTTTTTCCAAAGAGAAGAGACTCCAGGAAGTAGCCCCATTTTCTTTCACGTTCTTGCCTTGTATCTCATCCTTATATCACTTTAAAAGCTGAAGGATGGTTGGTTTCATGCCCAGAGCTCCTTGTCACCCGGACTTGGGCATGGGATATAAAAGTGTGGTTTGCGGTCACGGCCATCCATGTTCATACTGGTGAAGTTCACAGGGTAACTTTCCAGGCTGTCCTCCAGGTATGAGAAGTGGGTACACCAGGAATAGCAAACAAAGGCCAGGTGCTGAGGATGACTGTAAGGTCTGCAGGTGTGGCCTTTGGCCCTGCTGAAAGGAGAAAAGGTCCATTTGTCTATAGCATCTGAAGTAAATAATACCAGACCCCTGGACATGGCAACCTTCTGTTTAGCCACCCTCTTGGCTCCCATTGATGGCAAGTTATAACTGGGCTACATAGACCAACATATTGTGTAGTCTAGAGGGGGAAATGCCAAAAGAGAAACTCTGTTGGATCAAGCCAGCAAGTCTTGTGCTCATTTCTAGGCCTGTAAACAAACACAGCTGTTGAGTGAAGGCCCGTCTTCAGAAATGGTGAAAAACAGCCCTGCCCTGCCAGGGAGCTCGCAGCAGGAGAGTGTTGTCCAGGCCTTTGGAGGCACAGGCAAGGCTAAACAGGCTGTGTCCATGTGTCTTCTCTGTCTTCCAGAGCAAGCTGGGTGTGAGCAGGGCCAGTTCTGTGTGTCCAGCTGAGGCAGATGGAGGGGTCAGAAGGATGAGTGTGGAAAGGCATGGGGAAAGAGAGACTCAAATTACATCTGCCTCCTTCTTTTTAAACAACTTCTTCTTCTTTTCCCCCATACACAAGACTGCAGCTGCCTTTCCTGGTAGATATGGGAGAACTTTTCTCTCTTCTACTTACTCCTATTTTTAAAAACTTAGTGATTTTGGGTAAGAACATGAGAAAATCACGGATCAAACAGCCTGCTTGCCATGTCATTCCTGCTGAGAAGTCTTGTTTTTCTTTCTTTCTTTCTCTGAAGCTAAGACAGGGTATGTGGTGCACTATATGTAACATTTATGGTCTGATCTTGATGTCTTACAAAGACTGTGCTGGTCGACCTTGTACATGGACAACTGTGGCATCTGATGCTGGAGGCTTCCATTTGTACCTTCTTTATTTAATATTTTTATGAAGTACTTACTGAATAGAAGTAGTTAGTTGACTCCATAGCCATGCCTGTTCTCAGTAGTTCAAAGCTTGTGATAAATTTGAGTTTTGTCTTATTCCTTGTTCTCTTCCTTCTTGTGATATTTTCAGGGATGGCCCCAAACATACAGAAATTATAGGAGATGGAAATGCTACTTATCCTGATGTGGTCATTACACCTTGCATAACGTATTGAAACAATACGCTCTGCTCTATAAATAGGCACACTGCTCTGGAATGGATCACCCTTGAGACTTGCAGGCTCAATGTTTTCCAGTCATTTGTTTATCCCATCTCTACCTGCCATTGTGAGCTCAAGGTTGTGCGCTCATTCTCAGAAAGTTCAAGTTTCTCAGAGAGGGAACTCTTTGACCATTCTCATCACCTGCTGTCTCAGGATGGTGATGATGATGATGATGATGGTGGTGATGATGATGATTATGATTGCAAGGCTGGGGACAGAAACAGAGCTTTGTGCATGTTTATCAAAACATCCATCACTGAGGAATGCCCTCAGTCCCCTTTCTTATGGAGTCAGGGTTGTGTTGTGTTGTGTTGTCAGTCTGCTCTCCAGGTCTTGGACAAGCAGCCATTTATCTTCGGCCTCCTGAGGGGCTGGGGATATGGGTGGGTGCTTTGGGCATCTTGCCTCCTAACCTCAGGAATGTAGGGAGAACAATGTAACAATACAGTTGTTAACACCAGTAGTCATCCCCACAGCCTAAGAAAACAACAGATACAGAACCTGGCCACTGCTGGCTTGATTCAGTTAGATTGCTGGACTGAAAGACTCATGAGGGCATGTCCGGCATTAGAGCACATGCCAGCCAATAGCATTTCTTACCTTGTGTATGTACAGCATCTGCCAAGGAACCACCCTGACTCTTGGGTTTCTCTGTTAACTCCTTGGCTTGATTCACTTTTAGCACACACTGGTGGGTAGCAGTTGGAACAAATTACCAGGGACTTCATGGTAAGACACTCAAGTGTATTCTTCAGTTCAGTAGATGAGAGTTCATCAGTCTTGAACTGTATTAAGATCAGAGTCACAACCGGTTCTGTTCCTTCTGGAAGCTCTGAAAAAGAATCCACTTTCCATTTTTCCCCAGCTTCTAGGAGTTACCTGTGTCCCTTGGTTGATGGCCCATGGCTCCTTTATGTTTAAATCTTGCAGTGTAGGACTGAGGCTGTCACTAATGGATAGAACATTTGCTTTGTGTATGAGGCCCACAGTTCAACCCCCGTTACTAGAAAAATAACTTGGCAATGGGCATTTTCTAACCTCCCTGACTCTTAACCTCCGAGCCATCTCTCCAGCCACCTCCCTGCCTCTTTACATCCTACCTTGGCCACCGCATCCTCTGCAGACTCCAGAGCCCTTGTGTTAACAGGGTTTACTGTGTAATCTAGGCAGTTTTCCACCTCTCCCTTCCCTCAACTGGGCTGGTGTGACATCTCGGTGGTTCCTCTAGGTAATCCATTCACAGGTTCCAGGGAGTATGATTTGGGCATCTTTGTGGGAGGGCATCACAGTAAACTTGATGTTCTTCTGGTTCTCATTGCTTCTGAGTGGGGGTGGGGGACCTTTCTGTATTTTAGCAAATTGTAGGGAGACCCTGTGGAGTCTTTTGAAACTAGGGTCTGTAGATTTTCTGAGTGGCTTTTTCAGTCAATCCTTAATGATAAATTAAATAAAATGTAGATTTAGAAATCATTAACTTGGAGGTATATATTCATAGGCTGATATTACTGAGGATTACCTGAATGATAAAATCAATTTAATGTGAAACTTTGAAGGTATAACCTCCACAACTTCATGGCCATAGGCAAGGACATTTTAGCTATCACTTCTATCTTGTAGGTCAGTTTACTACTCTATTTCACAAATGGTTTTTTTTTTTTTTTTTTTTTTTAATTCTGAGATGGCTAGGCATGGTACTACATATCTGTGATATGAGGGCTTGATTGGTGGCGGCAGGAGGACCTGCAGCTCAAGGTTGTCCTTAACTACAGAGGGACTTTGAAGTTAGCCTGGGCTACACAAGACTATGCCTCAAAAACCAAAAGTCAAAGAAAAATTAAATATTATCTTTATCTATTTGGATATGATAGACTGGATAGTTTTATAACAATAGAGGTCTATGTGGCTCCCAGGTCTGGAGGCTGTGAGGTTCAAGGTCATGCATGGTGCTGGCATCGGCTGATCTTGCTACTTCATGGCAAAAGATGAAGAGAATATGGAGTGTGGTTCTCTCTCTCTCTCTCTCTCTCTCTCTCTCTCTCTCTCTCTCTCTGTGTGTGTGTGTGTGTGTGTGTGTGTGTGTGTGTGTACAGGCATCAGCACATCTCATTCTCTTAGGTGAATGAGACTTAATTGCCTTTTTTATGGCTCTACTTCTTAATTCTTTTAGATGAAATTTTAACATGCGCTTTGGAGGAGACTTTCAAGCCATGGCAGAAACATTCAGATAATTAAAAAATAAAAATAAAAAAAAACCCAACAAAAACAGTACTTTAGTACATGAACCAACAGGTATGGGACATCATAATATTTTGGAGCTGCTTCAGTGCTTCTGGTGCTTCTGGTAGAAAATAGCAAAAACGTTTCCAGGAGGCTGTTCTTTCTGCTCGGGTGGTGGAGAGTGTTTTAGCTTCCTTTGGCACAGAGCAGTTTCCCCCAAACTTGCTTGATCATCAGAGAACCTGGTGCTTTGAAAAATGTGGATTTCCAAGCCCCACCCTGGAGGTCCGGGTCCAGTAGGTGTGGGGGTGGATGCTGAGGAAACTCCGTTCTCAGCTATTTTCCCTCCCAGATACAAAGCTGTCTTTTTCTGTATTTATTATGCTAGGTGAAAACTTAATACAGTCAGCTCATTCAGGCCAAAGACAATCCTTATTCAGGAACTGGCACTTAGCTGGAGTTGTTTCAATTTCCGGATGTGATCATTGTGGCCTTTAAGGAAAAGCTTCACCTGAGTCCATCTTGATGCTTGCTCTGTCTCTTGGAACCTTGTCTCTTGCCTTTTAGGATGCCTTGTAATTTCTGTGGAGCTGGATTCTCATCCATCCATGACAGTTATTTCTGGGGCTTGAAAGAAGAGGTGGTAAATGAATAGGCCTTTGGTCATCACATTCTGAAGTCCATGTTAGGTTTTAGTCTTTAGTGATGCTGGGACCCTCACAAAAGTCTTCTTTCCTCCTCTTAGGTGGGGCAGGAGGCTGGAAGAGGCTAGAATCGGATGCTTGCCTTCCTCTAGGCTCTGCTGGAGTAGGTCCTGTGGTCATCCTTGTGTCACTGTGCTTGTCAATTGGTCCCTTTTCCTGCTCCTGATTGGAGGCAGAAGGAAGGTGTTCTCTCTCACACACTGTGAGGGTCCCTCTGTCCTCTGGATACAATACCGGTAAACGTGCCTTTACCATGGCTGGCCTAGTTCTTTATCTGCTAGACTTGTCTACAGGAAGCTTCTAGTGATCCCTCAGCTTCTTAAACCTGGGGCTGCTTCCTCTGACATTTTCTGTTTGGCCTCTTCTGCTCAAAGTTGTTCTCTTCCACATCCAGCTGTCAGTGCCCTCTGTGGGGCAGCGATGTGTCCCACTTGCCTGGAATCTGGGCAGAGTGGCTGTGTTTTTTTTTTGTTGTTGTTGTTTTTAATTTTTGTATGTACAGCTTGTTCAGATGGTGTGTCTACAAGGGTGTCGTACACTGAACTAGGAACCAGAGTTGAAATTACCAGTGTCACTTGGGTTTCACTCCTTGCCTGGTCAGGCCTGAGTGCCCTTGGGTGCTCTTACTTTGATGCCTACTTTTGAGTATTGGCCAGTCCCCTGCCTGGAGGTATCACCTGCACTCTCCACACATGTGTGTGCCACATTCCATTGTGTCCTGTCCTTGTTGGCTCTATTGGTGGCTCTGGAGATAAGCTGCCTCAGCCTGTCTGGCATCACCTGTCACTTCACCAGGTTACCTGTCTGGGGACCCATGGGGTCTTTCTTAGTTATTTCACTCCCTCAACAGGAGTGTCTGTCATATCCTGCATTAGTAGCTTGAGGGGTGAAAAAAACACTTTAGTTTCACTTTCATTGTGGTCTGACTAATGGTGTGGTTACTTGTGTCTTTTCCTACCTGGATTTAAAAATCCAGGAGGTCAGAGATAGAAGTCTCATTGTGTTTCCCAGTGTCCAAAAAAAAAAAAAAAAAAAAAAAGTATGTTGCTGTCAGCAATAGTGTTTAGCAGCTTCCCTTGGCTGAGTAGATAAAACGGTGCTGAGGAGAGGGTACAGGGTGGGGGATGACCATTCTTACCCATGCTCCTCCTCACCCACCCAACCCAAATGTTGTCAAGTATGTGATGTGTTAGTGCAGTAAAACAAAATCCAGACCAAACTACTCAAAAGTCCCGAGTAACTTCTGAATTAAGGATGGAACCTAAGAGCAAAGGGTATGGGCTACCTAGTGGGGAAGGATCCGGGTGTCCACACTGGTCAGTAAGCTTATTGCCGTTCAGATAGATATCCTAAAAGTTGTTTAAGTCAGTGGTTCCCAGATTGTGTTGGACATTAGCACCACTTTGGGGGGTGGGCTTTAAAAAGTGTCACAATGCAGTTTGCTCCTCTTCAGTATCCATGTGTGGGTATAGGAGCTGGGCATCTTTAAGAGATTTCCAAGTGGTCCTCTGTGTCCAGCATCACTCGGAGCCACAGGCTTTTACATCAGCTGGGGGTCAAACTCAACACGGGTGTATTAGAGTGCCTTGCCTTTATCAGCACTTTGTGGAGCAGTGTTTTCTGCATTTTATTGTTTTTAAATTTAAAAGTTGTGAGACCTAACTAGTAGATTCCCACAATCATGGAGAAACATGTATTGTGATTTCCACAGGAGTTTTAGAATGCCAAGGAAAAAGAAACATTTGGGAAAGTTATTGATGGCAGTTGTGAATTGGAATTTGCAATTCTTTTTTAAAAATTTATTTTTAGTTGAGTATTTGGCAGTCTCACATTATGTGTCCTAATCTCACTCACCTCCTGGTCGTCCTGTGTCCATCTCCCTCCTCTGTGACATCCCCCGCCCCTAAGAAAGCAAGTTCATTTTGTGTTGTCCATATACTCACTGGAACATGATCACTTCCTGGTGGTCAGCTCCCCAGGGAGGATGAGACTTTCTTTGCCCTCATCCACCCCAGACACTATCAACTGAGGAGAGAGCCGTGTGGCTGCCAGTGAGGGGCTAGTTCAGCTCTCAACAGCCCATGACATTATCAAGATGTCCCCTCCCAGGCAGCAGCACCAACTACCTAAGTCCACATCTTAGGCTTCATCCTATCCTAGGGCAGCAGAATGGACCAGAGTCACCGACATGGCCTCTGATGGCTCTGAGGACCACGATGGTCCTTCAAAGAGAGCCAATCCAGAAAGTGAAACTTTCTTCATCTTGGGCTTTCATTGTTGCTCAGAGCCAGGAGGGGATCCCTTGGCCTCCAGCAGAAGGTTTGGGGCCAAGTACTGTAATTTGCAATTTTGTGTCTTCAGTGACACTATTGAAATCACTTGAAAACAGTAACTTTTATATGCAGATTTTCTAACATCAAATCATTGTCGCATCCTGTAGTAAACCTTGTGGTTGTCTGTATGTATTTTAGCAGACTGCTATCTTAGTATCTTTTGATATAGTCAGATATAATTTGTTTTACATTTCTCCCTCATTTCTTGAGTTTTGGCATGGGGTTGAATATCTATTTATAGAGCTGACTTAATGAGCTTGGAAGCTTTCTGCATTATTGTTGTTTAATGCCATGGACTAGTCTAAACAACACAGCAGAAAACTTATTTAAAATAGGAAAATAAGCCACTTCCTGTTTTGAAGCAGTGGAATATATACTCTGAATTCAATCAGTATCTAAGTCCTTATTCAGTGGAATGAGTGCAGCTGACATCATGGCTGAACACTGGGTCCTGGTGGTTGTTTGTTCAAATAATATTGGGGGAAAAAATCCCCCCAGGAGCAATGGAAACCACATGTAACAATTGATTCTCCTCTCTGGGCGTTGGGGTCCCATGAGTGAGGAATTCTCAGAACTGCTTTTGTTTTTCTTGTTTTTTTTTCCTCTGTCATCTACGTCCAGGACATAGGCTAGAGCTGCAGTAAAATCCCAAACGGAGAGACTGGGGGATGTGGATGTAAACATAATATTTTGTGTCATTACTTCTAGCTTCCTGCTGATTATATGGCATTACCCACACTCTTTCCTAATAATGTTCCCTGTTTTCTGAACCTTGTTGATTGTGTGCATCACCCAAGGTACTTGCAAACATACAGACCATAGACCCCACTCCAGAGTGGACAGTTCAGAAGCTCTAGGGAAGGGGACTGGGGTGCATGGTAGTCAAGTTACCCCAGATGACCCCTGTTATGAGGGGAGCTTAGAAAACCCTGTCTTGGTGGAAATAATTTAAAATCCTTTATAGCTGTGCTGTTAACTCTTGTCTAGAATCCGTGGGGGAGCTTAAATCCCAATGTTCTGGCCTCCCCGGCTAAGTGAATCCATCCCTGGAAACGCGCCTTGGGCATCAGGATTTTCAGTGTTTTCTGCCAACATTGAAATGTTGACTTTGAGCATTCCTGGGACCCAGCTGATATTCTTTGAGATGACTGATGGTTCTTTGGCACACTGGAAGATCAAGTCTGAGTATAACAGAGCATGATGTGCCTTAGTGTAATATGAATGACACTGGACTTTCATTCTGTTCTGATTTTTATGGTACTTCATTGTCTTTCTTGGATTTTATTCTACTTAAAATCCTACTGGTCAACCAAGTTAAACCTTTCTTTGCAGGGAAACAGATGTGTACCCAACACATAGTAAACGCTCAATATACACCAATTACTGCTGGTAGATTCCAGATGTCATCCAGGCCCATCCAGCTCCCTGGGCTTGAGGCCTGATTGTGTGGGATCGTTCTCCCATGCCCTGGAGTCAGCTGGCTAATTAGAGTTGCCGGTTCTGCTGGCCTTTGCCCTGGGTTGTCTTCTGTAGAGAGTTGGCTTTGATGTGCAAGTGAGCATCCCTTCCATCCATAGAACTTTGTGATAATTTTATTTTCTATAGGACAGCCACAAAGTCACTGCTATCCTGTTCTTTCTCAGATGAGGAAACTGAGGCTGAAAAGTTTTAGAATTTTTTCTGGGGTCTCATGGTGAGTGTGTGGCGATCAGGACACTGGGCAAGGGTTCCCCATTCTGAAGTCTGCGGGAACCTCCAGCACTGCACTGTTGGCAGTCAGTCTTACTGAAGATTGGTCCAGCATGGGAAAGGATGTCACCTCAGGGCCATACCAGAGCGCACAGTAGCTTTTGGTGTCAGGTGATCCAGAAACAAGTTACTTGTATACCTGGGTGTGCCAACTGTCTACTGCTGAGATCAGGAATGTCACACTCTGTCCTCTGTGCACTTCCACTCTGAGACACCAGGCTCATCTAGGTCCTAGACCAGCAGGATGGTCTCTACCTAATGGAGGTGAATTTCCTGTCTCCCTCAATACTCAGAGAATAGTATCATCACCTTTCCCATTCTCAGATAGAATTGCATTTGTCAGGAATGATTTTCTTGGGTGAATGTGGGAACTTGTACTGTGGTCTTAAAGGTCCATGCCCTGACATGTTGGCTTTCTGACTAGTAATGGAATTACAAGGACAGAAGGCAGCAGCATGGACAGCTCCAGTTAATGTGGGAACTTTCCCTCCCTGTAGGTGGGCCTGAAGCAAGCCACATTCCAAACTTAGTGCTGGTTTATTAGCATACAGCGAGGATGATGATTCCCAGTGGGACCAAACACTTGTCCCTTGGCCAATATGTCCTCTCTCTGAGGACTTACACACAGAGTTATATTGTAACTGGGAGGTGGTTACACAAAGCAGGAACCAGAAGGCAACTTTTGTTCTAAATTCCTGAGGCTGTCTCCCCTGATTCTGGACAGTGCTTGGGAAGGGCCTGTGTCTGCCCTTCCTGCTGGACCCTGCTTTCTGTTGTTCCTCCCTTCCTAATGTGACAGGCCCTCTTTATATAGCCTATGATGGCCCAGAGCTCATCTGCTGTCCTCAGCCTCCCAAGTGCTGGGATTATAGCATGAGCCACCCTGCCTGGCTTTGGATCCTCTTTTCTAAGGTCCGGTGGCTGACAGGTGACAGGAACACCCCCTTCCCTAGCCGATTACCACATTCTTATGTTCTTTCTTTTCGATCTTTTGTGAAACACTTGATCTGATTACTCCCATGCCTTGCAGGCCTGGGAGCTAATCTGTCTCTTTATGGTGGCTTAACTTGTCTTAATTGGATTCATTATGGGTTGATTTCCAAAATTTAATTTTCCAAGGGCAATTTTATCTCCAGATTCTCAGAGGAGATTTCTCACTATAGCCCGCTATGTTGTAGTCAGGAAAATAACTGAAGAGAAATACATACAAGTACTTAGTAGATTCTGTTTCCATAGGACTTTGACCAACTGATGCCATTTCTGTAGTTTTCTGTGCGTGAGTGCTCCCCAGTGTGATTGTAAAGTCCTGGCATGGTCCTCCCTCTGCTCTGCCTCCCTGCACGCATGTGGACACAGCCCAGGAAAACCAGGTTTATGCTTGATTGCAGTGTTTCAGGCAAAGCCAGAGGAGTTCCCATATTCCAAGGGGAATTAGGAGGGAACAGGAGACCAGAGAACATCTGGAATTGATTGTTCTCTCACCACAGTCATTTTCCTCGAGAAGGTGGCTGAGCAAACTCCATGGGATAGTAGGAAAAAGTGGGGCTTACCATGGAAAGCATCCTTCAGACAGGATTGGAAGGAGGCAGGGAAGCCAGACTGTATACCTCACAGGAATGGCACCAAAATGCAAGTAGGTGAATGAGGTTGGTGCTAATGCAGAGACAACTTTTATTTTATCTGATTTACTTACAGTGTAGGCCTTTTGCAAGACAAAAGGCACACGCTGGAAAGAAACTCAAAGTGGGAGAAAATACTTGAGTATGGAGTTCATCTGTTCACACCTCGGGGGCCACTATACTATGGAGTTCATCTGTTCACGCCTCGGGGGCCACTATACTACTAGAAAACCACAGCCCATTCTGTCGAAGGTATTTGTATGTGGAATGTTCCCATCAGGTTCCTGTCTTTGAACACTTGACCCTGGTGTGCTGCTGTCTTGCAGGCTGTGGAATGGTTAGGAGGAAGAGCCTCACCAGAGGAAGTGGGCTGCTGGAGAGGCCTTGAGAATGATAGCCCAGCTCTGCCTTGCCTCTGCAACTCCCTCCTCTCTCTGTTCTGCTGAAATATTAGGAGGTGAGAAGTCTCAGGCCGCACATTATCACTCCAAAAACAAAACAAAAACAAAAACACAGAGACTTATTATTAGCTTGGGCGCTTACAACTTAAATTAACCTATTTATGTTAATCTATGTTTTGCCTCATGGCTTTTTAATCTCTCTTCCATATTATACCTCCTGTTTCCTCTCCATGCCCTCTGGCATCTCTCTTGTGCCTAGATTCATCTTCTCTCTGTGTCTCTTTCTGTGTGCCTGGATGTCCCATCTAGCCTCTTCCTGCCTAGCTAGCTGTTAGCCACTTAACTCTTTATTAAACCAATCAGAAGGCAAAGACACATCTTCCCAGTGTACACAAAGATTATTCTACAACATCCATGGAGGTGCTGGCCACCATGTCTACTCCAGCCATGCTGGATTGTATCCTCTCAAACCATGAGCTAAAATAAATATGACTTAATTGGTGTGTGTGTGTGTGTGTGTGTGTGTGTGTGTGTGTGTGTGTGTTTGCCTGTGTCTATGTATATAGACCAGAGGTTGATGTTCCTTCATGTTTTCCTCTGTTGCTCTCCACCTTATTTCCTGAGACAGTGTCTCTCGTAGAACCTGGAGCAGCTCATTGATTTGATTAGGCTGGCTGGCCAGCCAGTGAGCTCGGATTTGCCTGTTTCCACTCCCCAGCACTAGGGCCACAGACCTGCACCTGTTTAATTATGGCCAGCTTTTACATGGGCACTGGAGGCCTGTGCGATGGCCCTTCACACACTGAGCTATCTCACTAGCCCCTTCTGTTGCTTCTTGTTGGGTGTTTTGTCACAGTAATGAGAAAAGTACCCAATAAAGACCTCCTGTAGGTTCCTTTGGCTGCCAGTGGCAGAGCATGATGGACGGCTATTTCTTTGACTGAAATCCCGGGTTCTTTCATCAAATAGAATTGCCTGCTCACTTGGCAGAAGTGCCAGTTCCTGCTCACCTAGTCAAGGAAGACTGGAGAGAGAGCAGCCAGGCTGTCTCTAAAGAAGTGTGAGGGAGGATTCTGTTCAGAGGGTGTGGTGATGGGGAGAGTATATAGTGGGGGCTCCTAACCTGTCAGGGGCACCAGGAAAGAGTTATTGAATTGGGTGGATGGACATTTCAGCATTTGGTCTCCGCTGATTCTCCATCTAGGCAGCAAGGGCACTTGCTATTTTTGTGGATATTTGAGTAATGTGAGGGTCTGGGCTTGCCCTGAATTTCATCCTCTAGAATAGGGATGATTCAGAGCAAGGCTGCCTGCAAGGACATCAGGCTGGCTCTGTGGCATTGCTCCACCCTCCTGCTATGCTTTGCATCATTCAGGCCCAGCTGCAGCCAGACTCAGCCCTTGGCATGGTTCTCATTTCCCCATTTGGCCATGCTTGTGGACAACTTCAAGATAGAATCACCTTAGGAGGTGGGAGCAAGGCAAGTGTGTGGGAGTGTTCATTTGCTGGTGAGTGCTGATCTGTGGAGCCCAGTATGGTATATCTGGTCTACCAGCAGATTCTTGTTTCTCTCGTTGTGCCTAGGATGATGTGTGTGGTCCTGGGACCAGTGCTAAGGCACTGGGTAGGTTCCAGGCTGTCTGAAATTGTAGTAGCAGTTCTTTTAAGGTGGCAACTTCTGGAGTGTAGTTCTGGGGCAGTAGTTCTCAACCTGTGGGTTATGCCTCCTGTGGGGATATCCTGCATATCAGATATTTGCACTAGGATTCATAACAGTAGCAACATTACAGTTATGAAATAGCAATGGAATAACTTTATGGTTGCAGTTCCTTTGGTATTTACTGGCTCAGTAAGTTGCCCAAACTAATCCTTTATACATATAGCAGTCTGGACATCAAGTTTACTAGAGGTTTTTCAGCTACTATGGAGAGGCAAAATGGGGCCACTTATGACTTCCTGTACAATTTAAGACCCTGAAATAAGAACAAGAACATTTTCTAGACAGTTCACATAGCTTATTAAAGAAGGGACAGGGATTAAAATTTATGCTTTTGGAAGCATTGTGCATTGAGACAGCGGTCTCCACCATTACATCCTTTCTAAGGATGCAACAGGAAGATGGGGAACCCCCAAACTTCAATATTGTGATTCTGAGGTGGGGATATAAAGGTGAGTTCATAGCCTTGCCTCAAGGAAATCAGGATTTCTTGGGAGAGGGAGTGGGGACCAGTACACAAGACAAATACATTCATATTTATATGTATGTATAAAATTCTTTCTTTAAATTGCTAGTTTTTTTTAATGCTGGGGATTGAACCCAGGGCCTTTTATGATGAAGGCAAATGCTTTGCTACTGAGCTATATCCCCAGTGCACTAGGTTGAGTTTTATCATCTACATCTGAACTCCTCATGATATAGATGAGTCAGGATATGTTGGCCCCAAATATTCTCACTGCTTGGACTGCAAGACAAGCTGAATGCTGACTCTCAGAGGACTATTTCAACCATCTCTCTGCTTCTTCCTTGCTTTCTTCCACTATGATATCATACACGTACATACATGACCACTCATATACACACATAATGCACAACACACACAACAATATATATATATAAGTTTATAAGAAATCAGTTTTGTTTTGATATTTTGAGACAGGGTCTTTTTACACAGCCCTGGCTGTCTGTAACTCCCTTTTAGAAAGGGCTGTCCTTGAACTCAGAGATCCACTTGCCCTTGGCTCCCTAGTGCACCACTATGCCCAGCAAAGTTTAAATTTATAAAAGACATGGGATCCCATGTTCAAAATGTTTGAACAGACTGGGTGGGTGAATTTATAGCATATCCATGTTTTGTAGAAGCAAAATCTGAAACCTCTCATCAAAAGAAATTCCTCCCAGATTTTGGAAACAGACGTAGAATCTGACAGTGAAGACCCTTTGTTTATACTGGGCACAGAGAAGTCCCAGGCTTGTGTTCCTTGCATTCCTGTTCCTTTGTCTCCTTCAAGCCCCATTAGCTAACCTGTTCTTAGCTGCAATCATTTTAGTAGTAATTTTACATGCCGACAGAGAGGAGGTGGCTGCCAGTCTTACCATTTAGCAACAGTAGTGCCGATGTCCTGATAGTGATGAGTAATTCTAATAAGACTCAAAAAATCAGTGACTTTGTGGCCTTCACAGAACTCTGCTGTTGTTCTCTGCTGGACGCTCGGACAACTTGAAAGAATGCAAGCATAATGCGTCCAAGAATTTCTTGAAATGATTTCACAACAGTTGTGTGAAAGCCCAAGCAGCAGGTTGAAGGCTTGCGCAAAGCCCAGGCCAAGTGGTATCTTAGGAAACATTCTGGACTCACACTCTTGCCCCCAGAAGTCCCAGCCCTGAGAGCCGAATTCAGTGAGTTATTTAGCAGCTTTTGGCCTCAGTGTCCTCATTGTAGACTGATGGAGGATGAGATGGATCATTCTAGAGGTCTTTCTGGCTTTATATGTCTCTTGTCTATATTTATTGCTGACCGTTACGGCTTCTGTCCTTATGGCATGGGCTGCCTGCTTTCTTCCTGCATAGGTAAATGAGGTAGCTCCATTGCACATGGTAGCTCTGTGTGTTGTGTGGAGAGTGCACGAGGTGTGTGTGGTGTCTGTGTGTGGTGCATTTGGTATGTGTGTGTGTGTATGTGTGATATATACATGTGTGCACGTAGCGTGTGTGTGTGTGTGTGTGTGTGTGTGTGTGTGTGTGTGTGTGTGTGTGGTATTCACACTGAATTCTGGTTTTCTGATGCCATTCCTCCTCCTTCCCCCAACCGATGACAAAAGAGTTCTTATGGAGTTCAAGTTCAGGCTGTACTTTAGAAGTGTTTAAGTTGGCAAAAATCCACTGTGTTGTCCCCAAAGGATAATGTGCAGGGTGTCCTGTGTGCACCCTCCTGATCCTAAGAACACATTTACCCCTTGTCACTGTCATGAGTCAAGCATGAGATCCATGGATGGAACCCCCTCTATAGTGGCTTCTTACCAGAATCGCTGAAGGGCCTACTTAGAATTAAGTTTACAATGTGGAAGGTTCCAGCATTTCAAGGGCTTGGTGCTATTGTTCATTCATCTATTCTTTAACTTGCATATTGTACAGATAGCTGTCATGTTTTCATGCTGGGTGTAGTGCCAGGGGTCATGGGACAGAATCCCTGGGCCTTAAGCTAGGACAGAAATAGCACCTGCTTCTTTCCCTTTCCCTTACCACTTAAAAGTTTTTATTTTTCTTTTAGTTTTCTTCGTGCGTACACACTGTACAAAGCAATGTGGTTTCCAGTGACATTTTGTTCAAGAATGTCATGTACTTGGACTGTGCTCCTTCCCATTGCCTTCTCCTTGTCCCCTTTCCCATCGTATTTATCCTCTCCTCCAGATTGTCTCTCTTCTACTATGCCATGTGTGTGCGCACAATACCCTTCCACATATGAGAGAAAATATGACATATTTTTGTCTTTCTAAGTCTGGTTTACTTTGTTTGACATAATCTCCAGTTGTGTCCATTATCCCGCAAAGGATGTATTTATGTTCTCCTTGATGGTTCCCTTATGTGTATGAATCTCTGTTTTGGTTTGAATAGAATTCTATTCTATAGAAGTCTACCCCCATAGACTTATGTGTTTGAATGCTTGGCTCATAGGGAGTGACACTACTAGGCGGTGTGGCTTTGTTGAAGGAAATGTGTCACTGTGGAGGTGGACTCTCTGGTCTTTATATTGAGCTAGGTTTAGTGTGACAGTCTCCTGCTGTCTGTGGATCAAGATGTAGACCTCTCAGGTATCTCTCCAGCACAATGTTTGCTTCCACCATGATTCCCACCGTGATGATAATGGACTAAATCTCTGAAATGTAAGCCAGTCCCAGTTAACTATTTTCCTTTATAAGAGTTGCAGTGGTCATGGTGTCTCTTCACAGTGATAACACTAAGACAACCACATTTTTATATTTACCTGTTAAACCACAGTTTTATATTTACCTGTTGATGGACACTTAGATTCTATAATTTGGTTACTGAATAGAACTGTAGTAAACATGGATGAGCGGGTGTGTCTGTATTGTACCATCTGGTATTTCTTACAGAATATCCAAATGGAGTATATATAGTTCAAGGATAATGCATCCTCCCCTCCCGAATGGAGTTAAACTGAAAGCCAAGGACATTTGGACAGCACTGATGAGGTGTGACTCCAATACTCTTGTCTTGATAGCAGAGACAAGCAGATGCCAGGAGCTATCATGTGATGAGGCATTCACAGGCCTTTACTCAGAAGAGTTAAACCACCTGCTTCCTTCTCTGTGACCACCTGGGGAGTCACATCTCTGTTGCTTGGTGTCACAGAGATGGACCTGCCTCTGCCTCCAGAGAGCTAAGATTAAAGGCATGTGCTACCTCTGCCTGGCTTTCCCCTCAATTCTTGAGTCAATATTCTTTTGTCTCCAAACAGCTTCTAACTTAGTAAGGACTTGATGCATATTTCTTTGCTGTGACCAAGATAATTTTATTTTTCATATGTACCTCTTGGAAACTTGCTAATTCCCAGACAGGACAACTTTTTCTTTTGTTTTGCCATCTTTCATTGACCCTGACACTCTCACCCTCTCTCATGGAATGTATGGAAATCTCTAGCCAAGGGTATTTGCACTCTAATTAATCCATATCAAGTTCTTCCAAGTACAAACTAGTCATCCCTAATTTAGCGCACGGCTATGAGGCTCAGAATTTTCATGTTTGGTGCATTTCTGAAATCATGAGCCAAAATAGACCTTTCTTCATGCAAATAGACTTTCCTAGGTATTTTGTCACAGTGGCAGGAAGTAGAATGATGCAGTGCCTGTCAGGAGCTGGGTGTGGTGATACAGTGAAATAAAACCACAAGGCTATTAATCACAGAGTTACTGGATTGAATATAAAGACAAGCTGTTAGGTGCTCTGAAGGAACAGGGACTGTGGACCAGCACAGGGAGGCCTGGGAGGGTTTTCTAGAGTTGTAGTGCTTTGTCTAAAGATCTGTCCGTGGGGCTGCTGGACTTGTGGACAAGTGGAAGGTAGTGTGATAAGTGCAAACCCTTATAGGATACATTCAGGATTTGAGTGTATAAAGAGTAATAGGGCTATAGCTCAGTGGTAGAGTGCTTGGCTTAACATGAATGAGGCACTGGATCCAATTCCTAACATAAATAAATTAACAGATGTAATAGGAAGTCATGGAAATCTCTAAGTGACCGTGGTTACAATGGTAGAAGGCAACTTGAACAAACATGCATTTGCAGGAATCCCTAGGAGCTGCTCATACCTGTAATCCTAGCATTTGGGAGGTTGAGGTAGAAAGTCAAGAGTTCAAGTCCTGTGGAGGCTACATGGCTAGACCTTGTCTCACAAGACTAAAAAGCTGGTAGGTAGTGAGGGAGGAGAAAAGCAATTAAAAAAGACACAATATGGGCATATGGAGCCAGGGGGAGGGGCTTGCAAAGCTGTTTTTGTAGCTGGAAGGGGCAATGGTCGTCATGTCACAAGCAGGAAAGAAGAGTATATGAATGATTTAAGATGGCAGTGAGAAGGGTGTGGCAGCAGATAAGATTTGAAGGAATCTCTGAGAAAGAAGTGTGGCATCTCTCTTGGAAAGAGTATGTTCTTCCCAGAGACTGGGGACTCTGGAAGCCTGTGGCCTGAGAGGAGCATTGTTATTCATGGTCATGTTGAGCTGAAGGCATCTTTGAGTCACAGAGTTGTCACCCTGGCATTGGCTGATAGAGTTCTGGAGGTTTATAGAGCAGAGCAGAGTGGGTAGAGCTTGGTCCTATCAGCATGTGCAGGATAACTGAAGCAGTGGGCATGGATGTAATGACAGGATAAATGGGTAGAGGAGGGGAGACCAAGCCAGGTGGGAGTCCAGGAACATTGAGAAGAGGAAGCATGTCACATAAGTTCAGTATGGTAGAGAGTTCAGCTATACAACTTTTGAACATCCCTTATGGGAAATGCTTGGACCAGAAGTGTTTTGGCTTTTTCTGAAATTTTGGAAAGCTCGAGTATATGTATTAGGGTACCTTGGGGAAGGGATGGGACCCAAATATAAACACAAAATTAATTCATGTTAATGCACATTGCTCAAAGATCATGTCATAAAACTGTGTTTATGTTGTATATGCATACATGCTCATGTGTGTGGGGGAAGGGTGGAGACCAGATATCAATACTAAGCATTTTCTTCAATCTCTCTCTACTTTATTTTTGAGACCGGTCTCTTACTGAACCTGAAGTCATTGATTTGCCAGCCACTGAGCTTCAGCAACCTCTTTGCCTCTGTCTCTCCCCCCCCCCCGTACTGGAACTACAGGCACACCTCTGATTCTGGCTTTTATGTTAGTGCTGGGATCTGAACTCAGGCCCTCATGCTTTCCGCAGTAGCATTTTACTGATAGCCCTGTGCTGTATAGTATTTTTTAAAAAGTGAACAAAACGAAGCTTGTGTAGCTTAGTCATGTTTTGACCATGCATTTTCCCTTGTCATGACTTCAAAGTTTCTTGATTATAGTGCACTTGGGATGTTGGATTAAGGATGTGAAACCTGTATGAGAACCTCAAAAGTATGAGAATTTAACATTGATTATTGAACTTGGCATCCTGGAGGCTATTGGGTGGGTATTGAGAGCCAGTGGTGGAGAGAACTGGGAAAATTGGAATGGGGTGGTGTCCTGGCTAGTTTTGTGTTAACTTGACAAACTTAGGGAGGAGGAATTCTTAATTAAAAACAAATGCTTCCGTAAGATCCAAGCTGTAGGCAACTCTATAGGGCATTTTCTTAATTATTGATTCACGAGGGAGGGCTCAACTCATTGTGGATGGTTCAATCCCTGGGCTGGTAGTCCTGGGTTCTATAAAAAAGCAGACTGAGCCAACCATGAGCCACATGCCAGTAACCCACACCCCTCCATGGCCTCTACATCAGCTCCTGCCTCCAGGTTCCTGCCCTGTTTGAGTTCCTGTCCGGACTTCCTTCAATGATGAACAGTGCTGTGGAAGTGTAAGCCAAATAAACCCTATCCTCTGGAAGGCGCTCTGATCATGGTGTTTTATCACACCAGCAATAGTGACCTAAGGCAGATAGGACAGGAGTTAGGAGGAAATGAGGACACGGAGAGCTGGCATCTGGTATGAACTCTGGGCGGGGAGGGAGGGGAAGGCAGGTGTGAGAGCACTCGGGGTAGAAGGACTGCCAGAGGGATCTAAGCATGTTTAAATGGTCCCTGGGAGGGATCCAGTTAAGAGGGCACAATGGCTCTGCAGCAGAAACAGGCCAACTGGGGATGTAGGTGGAGAACTCGCCCCGTGATGGTTAACGTGCTCCACCCAGCAGGCCTCCTTGCTTTCTGTGGTGGAGGCTTTTCCTGGATGCTTCCTAAGGCCCCACGTTACTGTTCTGAAAATCCTTCACACTTCATTTGATGCCTTTTTGTGGGTTGTTTTCCTTCCATAGAAAATAGTGTCTATCGACATTCTAATTCTTTTAAGCTCAACATTTTCATTATAAAGTGGATGTGATTCTCAGAACTTGGTTAGATTATCTTGTATGTTACACACACAGGTGAGGTGGTACGTCCAGTCTGCTTATACTGTACGTCTCATATAAACTTCACCACCAGGCCCTTCTTCCCCAGCCCTGTTGTGGACTGTTGACATAAAAAAAAAAATAATCAAGCTTCTGATATATCTTATTGGATCTCCTCTGTTTAAAACATAAGTTCTTTTCATTTATTTTTTATTGGGAGTTTCTGTTAAAAATCTGTGTGTGTGTGTGTGTGTGTGTGTGTGTGTGTGTGTATGTATGTATGTATGTGTGAGAGAGAGACAGAAACAGAGGGAGACAAAGAGAGGGGAAGACAGAGACAGAGGCAGAGACAGAGAGAAAACTCATATCATCTATAGGTGAAGTATTTATCTTGTTACCACATGTGCCATTTTGGAAATTTATTTATTTATTTATTTATTTATTTATTTATTTATTTTCAAACTTTTCAAACTTGTGTCTCAAACTTAGAGATTCTCACCACCCACTAGTGTCTTGTCTTTTATTTAAAAAAAAAGTTATGTATCTGGTGACATTCACTTTGTCTTGTAAAGTCCTTTGGACTTTAAATGGCAGTGTTTGATATGGGCATAGGAGGTCCAAGACACAAGTCAAGAAGATGTAGTAAGTTGCTCTTAGTCCATGATGGAAGTCAATCCACGTCTCAGTTGGATGCTAACCCAGAATTTTAGGAGCAACAAGTGTGTGTGTGGGGTGTGTTGTCATCCCAGGACAGCTTGATTATTTCCTGCTTTGGGGGTAAAGGGGGCTGTCACACGATTCCTTCTTTTTTTCTGGGACTCCAGAGTGTTCTGTGGGAGTCACATGCTGAAGTGCACTCTATACTCCAGAAAAGGGGCGCTCCCCAGGACCCCTTCTTAGTAAGTATGACACATATGGAATATCCCTTATCCAAATGCATGGGACCAGATGTGCTTTAACGTTTGGATTTTTTCCAGTTTTGGAATATTTACATAGACCTAATGAGCTATCGTGGGGATGAACCCAAGT
The DNA here is from genome assembly GCA_030556225.1 of Cricetiscus sungorus. Taxonomy (NCBI): domain Eukaryota; kingdom Metazoa; phylum Chordata; class Mammalia; order Rodentia; family Cricetidae; genus Cricetiscus; species Cricetiscus sungorus. The sequence continues at coordinate 6,458,467 of JANBXA010000190.1, forward strand.
CTAAATACAAAATTCAATTACGTTTTGTATACACCTCATGTACATAGCCGGTTAGTGATGTATGCGGTATTTTAAATAGTTCTGTGTATGAGACGTTTCACACTGTGGGATTTTCTGCTTGTGATATCACGTCAGCACTCACAGCTTTGGATTTTGCAGTGTTTCAACTAGGAATGTTCAACTGTGCTTATAAACGAAGGGAAGTTGTCATGGCGATGAGAAATGTAGGTCAGTTCTGGAGAAAACTGGCCCCCCACCCCATGCCAAACACCTGCTCTAGGTAGCTCAGAAGGGGCACTTGAGGCTTACAGGAGCAGTGCTGTGCCAGCCAGGTTTTTGGTAGTGGTCCTCTCTCAGCAGCTATGACACAGTGACAGGCCATTTGTGGTATCTCCATTCACGCTGTTGGAAGAAAAGAGGGTACTGTATCTACGGCCACAGCGATGATGCAGATAAGCATCATTGCTGAGATGAATGAAATTCACTCATTCACTGATGGTGATGGCTCATTTGCTGGCGTTTCTGTTCCTGCACCACACCTGCCATCCTTGCTTTTAGCCGTCGTGGTGAATGAGAGAGGGTTTTTGGGTGTGCGGAACTGGAGCTACCAGGAGCTTAGTGAAATCATTTGTCTTAAGTATCCATGCTGGGCCCGACTGGGCTGCAGGGAGGGCTGTGCTGTTTTCACACTCACAAAGGCCTTTCAGTTGCTTTCAATTCCAATTCCATCCTAAGTGATTAAGGGAATAAATGGAGGCCACAGGGCAGGATGATTTCCCTTTATTGTCTTCCCATGATCTACCATGTCTGCTGCTGGCAGAGCTGTGTGGAGAACTTAACTTTCAGTTGTGTCATTGGCCTTTCAAAAAAAATCTATTTATGGAGGGGGGAGGGCATGGCTGAAAAAACCCTTGTACATAAAACAGCTGTTAAGCAAATTTCCACACACAGAGATCAAGAGAATGTGAAGAAATATGTCCTTCTGAGGACCCTTTTAGCAATTTGGAGCCTCCTAGAGAGAATAAATACAGCCATGCTATGAGTTTCTGGTAACTTAGTTACCAAAAAATACATTGAGCTACTTAGACCCTTGAACCTTGATTGAAAAGGAAAACAAAATCCCACCAACTCTCAGTTCTACTGTCGGGTAAAGCACAGAGAGCTAAAGAAACTGCAGGATGTGTCTTGTTCTTTGACTCGCTGCGTGCCCCAAATAGTCTCAAAAGAAAAGCACAAGGCAGAAGTCAAGGCATTCCAGGCAGAAGCATCCGCTTCTCCAAACTCCGTGTATGACAAGAAAGATCACCAGCCTATTCACTGCTCCTGTGGCCAGCTGTAGTGCGGACACTCAGTGGCATTCCAGAAAGCTCAGTACTGTCCCCAGAGAGTGCCCCTGGACTTACCTCTCTTGTACCCTACTGCAAACCCCTGGGACAGATTATTGCCTGAGGTATCTTGTGTGGGCTAGGGTCTTGTTTCTGAAGTATAAAGCCCCTATAAAGCATCCTGGTCACCCTCAGATTCTGGTCGTGTGCTACAGATGTTTTATAGTTTATTTCCAAACAGATGTTTTTCCCTTCTTTAGTCTGTTTTTCTTTTCTTTCCTTTCTTCCCCCCCACCCAATAAAATCCTTTCAGAGAGCGTTCGGCCCCCATCTTTGGCAAAGCACTTGGTAGAAGCCTTCAGGTTCCCTGTCATGGTGTGCTCCTACTAACACCTGTTCCCACCAGCCATGGATTTGGCAGGTTGCTGTTTTGAGAGCTAGGAGTTGAGTGTATGTGTAGCAAAACTGTAGACTCGCCTACCCTAGACCAGAACAGCACCCAGCGATGAGCACCTCTTGCTGCAGGGTCATGAGACAGCATGAATAGTGGAGATTTCGGAGAGCTGCCCTCAGAATTGATGGCTAGTTCACTCAGAGCATCAGGTAGCTGTGTGGGTGATTGGTGCTGGGTTTAAAGGAAGCAGTTTTTTAAGGGTACCCTGTTTGGCTTTCTTTCCCCTTCAGCCTTTGCCAGCAGCTAGCTGTCAGCGTCCCGTTGTTTAGAGGTATGAAAGGGAGGAGGCTCTAAGACCCACAGATAATCCTTAAATCTTGTTAATGGTTTTCACATCCTTGGCCAGCCTAGGTTCATTTTCTCCAGAACTGCCCCATGGAGCTAAGTGGCTAGTTTTGAAATGCAGTCTCCATTTGTAGGGTGGGGGGGTGGGGCAGAAGAAAAAGTCCAATCAAAGAGGGAGAGATGGGACGAGGTGGAGAAATCCTTCCTTGGATAACTGTCTGTCAGCTCTTAGAAACACACACACACACACACACACACACACACACACACACACACACACACACACCTGCATGTCTCTTTGCCCCTTGTGCAAGAACAAGCGTACCGTCTGTGTAGCAAACGTTCACAGAGAAGTACCAAAGTGAGTCAGCGTCTGAGCCGGAGTTACACCTCTCAAGCAGCTATCAAGTATTTAGAGATGGAGCGCTGCAAAGCCATGAGAGTGAAAACAATCTATAAAGGCGGGTTTGGCCAGCTCTCAAAAATCTTAGACAGTTGCAACACAGTCCTTGGCTCTGGTGCTGGATTTTTCCCATTCATGCACTTTTTTTGACAGATGAATTGTTGCAGACTGTGAAAACGCTCTGCAAAGAATCTGTTCTGCCTCTCCCTGAGCAGGGCCCTGGCTGCTTACTGCCTTCCCGCTAGCAAACCCAGGTGCCCTGTGTTCTGAGTCATTTGCCACTTGGCCACTTGTGGGTCTTAGCAGCTCTATCTGGAGAGGTCTAGGCCACACTGGGGGCTAGTGTATGTTTGGGTTGGGCTGGAATGAGCCCACCATTTGCTAAATCCTGGACATTGGTATAAGTCTTCTGGAATTTGTATTTCTTAATTCCTATGGAATGCTTATTACTATAACAGTATGATTTTTGTTGTTGTTGTTATTACACTCAGAAGCCCACAAAACGAGTTTCCCTTGACATTTCCCTTCTAAAGCTAGTCTTCCTTTTTGTGATAAGTGACTTCACATTTATATCTGGCAAGATTGAGCCACCGTCTGGATTGCTGGCTGCTAGATTCTTGTTACTGTTTTGTTTTGTTTGTTTTTGAGACAGCAACACACCAAGTGAGCCCAGGCTGCCCTTAGCTCCCACCCCTCCTGCCTCAGCCTTCCAGAGTACTAGGAGTACAGATGCACACCACCATACTCTGCTTCTAGGTGAAAAAGTTTTTCTCTGAATGGTGATATATGCCTATGCCTATAAACCTATAGTCTCAGTAGTAAGAAGGCTAAGGCAGGAGGATTCTGAGTTCTAGATTAACCTAGGTAACACCACGAGACCCTGTCTCAAAAAAGAAGTTGAAAATCAAGCCATTTTTTGATGTAATGGGCTGTCTAACATAGTTTTGAATCTATAGCTTTAGATCACACATGATAGATCCCCAACAGGTGATGGGTGTTTTATGGCAAGGATGGTTCAGCATCATGTGGGCAGTCTTTGCACAACTTTGGAATTTATTTCTTCAGTCATGGAAGTAAAATGAAGAATCTTTCCAGAGGCTAAATCAGTTAAGTGTCACACCCTTAGCTCATACCCTTTCTTGTCAAATATTTGGTAGCAGCTAGCAATAGGCTACAAATTCGGGCCATTGCTCAGCTGAAGAAGTCTCACCCTAGGTAGCTAACATGGAGAGAACTAAGTCTGCTTAGATCAGCACTGTTACCGTAGTGAACAGCCAAGATAAAGAATTGGCTCACAGTTAGGATGTTTAGAAACTATATCCCTTGCCAACCCTCATCAGAGCTTATCCTTATCTCTGTTTGCTTTTAACAGACATGCTCTGAACTCTGTGTTCAGGGGATCTCCTCCTTGGGAATGTGTTCTTAGATTACTGTTTGTGTTCAGCACACATGGCTGTCCCCCCACAGATTTGTTGGTATATCCTTCATGGTTAATTGTGTATGTTTGAAGCATCTAGCTTGATTTGATGACTTCCTATGAAATGTTACTTGAAATATTTACTATGGTCAAGTAGCATACCCATCATTTGAGCTTCATCTTTTTTTGGGAGAAGGAACCACTTATAATCTAGCTCATTAGCAAACTTCAAGTTGTGTGGTACGTGTTCTTAACCATTGTCACCACACTGCACAGTGGGTCTGAAGGCTTGAACAACTGAACATTTTTCAGAGGTGAGAGCTGGGCATGCCATTAGACATCTTCCAACTTGTCCTGTAATCAAACAAGGTGGATAGAGAATTTCTCGGTGGCATTTGTTATCCAGAAAACAACAGGAAAGTTACAGGAATATGTATTTAGGCTTTGTGGCTCACTTTGTAGAAGGGGGTTGCTCTGACCCATCCCAGGGAGAAAATGCGAGGTGAAAGACATGAGGGCAGACGTTCAAAGAGTCTTTGCTTCTAAGGCCCTTACTTAGGGGTATCATTGTCTGGTCCCCAACACTGGAGAGAGTTCATCTTGACACTGAACTTCTGGGAACTGAGTCAACTTTTCAAAACCACCCACACTCAAGTTTGTCCCAGAATGTCACTGTAAACACCTAGCTGATTGTGAACCCCAGCTGAGAGAGGATTCTCATGAGGCACGCAGAGAGAAAGCTTCGAGTGTTGTGAAAGATAAAACTATATTGTCTGACTACTTGGAAAAGGTGTATACGGGAAGTCAATGGAAGAACGAACCCCATGGGCCTGTAACTCAGATGGATCTGGTAACTGAAACTGGTTGATATTGAGAGACAGGCATGTGGACAGGCTGGCAGATGTCTCGGATCTCCCGGGAATGGGCCACTTGTTACTAAGCAACGTGCATGGGGCCAGTCTTCATTGTCCATCTTGTGGGAGAATTTAGGAGACTCTTCCTCAGTAGACATTTGCAAATGATGCTCCTATCTTTTCAAGATAAAGAAAGGGAAGGGGGGGATCTTTGAGCTTGAACAACCCACAGGGAGTCTGTAGAACCTGGTTGCTTTTTACACATTCCACCTGCCATGAACTGGAACTGCGGGACTAGATGGCATCCTGCGTCTGAAACCCTACACCTTCCACTTTGTGAGAATCTATCTGGTGTGTGGCAGGGAGTATAAGTGGACAGTTGTCATTTGGCAGTCGTGTTGTGGCTCTTGGGACAGCTTCTGCCACCCCTGTGTGTTGTCAACTGCATTGTCCAGTGCTATGTCCCATTATTGCCATCACAGAACTCTCACGGTGTCAGCCCAATTCCTATTCAACCCCTTCCTGCCTCAGAAACCCACCCATCCCTTCTGCATTCATATTCACACACAGCTATCTTAAGAGTCCTCCCCATGACACCAAAATAAGTTTGGGGCCTTCTTTTTCAAATGTTTCCCCCTTTGTACTCTAGCATAGAAAATTTTATCTCTTCTCCATAGAGTTGTATCTCACTTATTGAGTCTGTATGGCTTTAGAAAGTAAGTGACAAGGTGTGTCTGTCCTTGATCATCATTTCTTCCAGGCAAATTCACTGGATTGTTTTCACATTTTGTACTCACATCTCACCCCACTTTGATATATGCTGATATGTCCATGTAACACTCCATTTTGTAATACTATAACTAAATGATGTTGGGTTCTCAACCTGTGGGTCACAATCCTTTGGGGTCAAATGACCTTTTCACAGGAGTCACCTAAGACCATAGAAAACACAGGTATTTACATTATGATTTATAACACTAGCAAGATTAACTCACCACATGAGGAACTGTATTAAAGGGTCACAGTGTTAGGAAGGTTGGAAACCACTGCTCTAAAGAAGACATTCATTTAGCTCAAGTTTTAGAGGCTAAAAGTCAAAGAGTGGGTGACTTCATCAACTCAGCCTCTAGTGAGGGCCTCCCTGGCTGGGCATAATGAACATGTAGGAGAGAGATCACCTGGTACAGAAAGAACTCAGAACACAAAAGGACGGTTTCGTGCTGTAATGTCTTCTCAATAGGACTAAGAGATCCCACAAGAACCTCCTGTCCTTTTTGAAGGCCATGCACTTAATTTAACCACGTCCTGCTAGGCCTTGCCTTGTCCCTTCAAGGACCTTTCTACATTACCATGCTGAAGATCCATTTACCAACACATTAACCTTTGGAGGAGAAACCATCTCCAAATCATAGCTGGCTGCCGGGACTTTAGGTACCTAGTCCAGGCTAACATACACTGCTTGCAAGGTCTTGTAAGATGGTGGGGCTATTAGCAGTTAATTTCATTCTTGAGCATATGGTCTAAGTATCAGTAATCCCCTCTACCCTCTGGGCCCTATTTTGTAGATAGTTTCTGTTTCAACTAGTCCTGCCTACCTTCAGTCCCAAATAAACACACTTAGGCTTATATTAGTTATAAACTGGTTGATGGCTCAGGCTTCTTATTGACTATCACTCTCCTAATTATTAGCCTATTTTTATTAATCTAATTATCCCCATGTAGTCTTGGCTTACTGGAGGATGCCTGGACCTGTTACTGCTTTGACAGCTACATGACATCTCCCTGGTGGCTCATCTCTCTGTACACTCTCCCCTGCATTCTCCTCATCTGGTAGCCCTGCTTATACTTCCTGCGGCTACTGGTCAGTCAGGGTTTTATTCATCAACCAATAAGAGAAACATATATACAGAAGGACATCCTCCATCACTATTCTCCATGACTCTCTGAGTTATGCAAGCTGTCATGTTCACCTTTCTGTCCCTGAGTGTCATGTTTGCTGCAGATGTCTCTCAAGGCTCTCAGACAGGATCTGAAAACATATTATGTGTTATCTAAGCTCTGCCCGAGGATGTGACTCATTTTCTGGAGCCCATACCCATGTTGTCCTGTTCTGTCTGGTGCCAGAGAAAGAGTGGAGGGAGATACATTTCACCCAATGCATGCTCTATCAAAAATGCTTCCTTGGGGGGAGAGTCCTGACTTTTGAAAACCAGAATGGTGGACTCTGTGGTTCTCTTATGCTTGTGTGATTTCTTTGTGATAATAGCCTACTTTGTATATCATAGTCTACATAGAAGATAGTCCTAGGACAAAGGGAAGAATATCAGGGTGTTAGGGAAATAATGCATCACTTTGATAGTTTCCACTAAATTTGCCACAGCTTTAACAGCCCTAGATCATGTCACTGCCAAGAGAAGATGGGGAAATGAGATAAAGAGTTGCAGTAGCCATCATATGATAGATGTCTCTTGTATTGGTTAATGAATAAAGCACTGTTGGCCAATAGGAAAGCAAGATAGGCTGGGCAAGGAGACTAGGAGGAAAGAGGAAAAGGGAGGAGGAGTCAAGATGTAGAGACTGGAGAGAACAAAGGTCCAGGCCCGCTCTCTGGTAAGATGAGACTACGTGGAAATACTTAGATAAATAGAAATGGGTTAATCATTAAGACAGAGCTAGCTGATGAGAAATTAGTAACCGGCCAACAGCATTATATCAAATACAGAGTCTCGATGTGTTATTTGGGGCTGGTGTGTCGGTGGGCCTGGGCTGGCAGGGAAAAACAACATACTTGTTACAATCATACTCACCCAAGGTCTAGGGATGGGGCAAGGATTTGGGCACAGGCTGACCTGATACCAGTGTGACCCTTCCCCTCCTAGGAACACCTGTCAAGGTATGAAGAGAATCACTGTTTAACTCAGGCAAGACTTTCTCTACTACACAGAGAAAGTTTTCTGTACCTTGGGATCCCCATGCTGTCTAGGAAATTATAAGGCTCCTTTCTGAAAACACATTTGTTTGTGGCTTTTTGTTTGGTTTTGCACTCTTTATTATACTGCAAAATAGTGGACAGTTGCTATTTTAAAGGGGAAAAAAGATGCTGAGTCATCTTTGTCAGTCATATAGACTGCTGTGTGCAGTCTGTAACCTTCCATGAGGGAAACACAGAGATGGGTGGTTTTACTTTACACCTAGCCTATGATTTCAAAGAAGCATATAGCATGGCTGCAGAGGTCCCCAGGAGGGACTCCATCCCCATAGAGGTGACTGGTTTGGATAATCAAAGTCAGAGGCAAGTCCTCATAAAGGAGTTGATTTAGGTGGATGATCTAGACCCACAGCTCCCACCCTGTGGGTCACCACCCCTTTAAAAGTTAAACCATCCTTTCATAGGGGCTGCATATAAGATATCCTACACAGCAGATAATTTGTATTATGATCCATGACAGTAGCAAAATTACAGTTATGATGTAGCAATGAAAATACTTTTCTGATGGAGTGGGGTCACCACAACACGAGGACCCGTATTAAAGGATTGCACTATTAGGAAGGCTAAGAACCACTGATGTAGAGGACATGCTTGGCAGGTCTAGGGACTGCTCCAGGATGAGCACATGAAGAAATGAAGCTGTAGGATGAAAATCAGCTCTGTCACACAGATCTCTACCATAGAGGGACATGGCCAGACAAACAGGCCAGGTCTGGCATGCACAAGGCCAGTGAGAGGCCATTTAGATGCAGCCCTCTTCACGACAACACACGGAAGCAATCTGGTCAGGATAGTGTGGTCAGCCTGTGCCCCCTGACTCAGTGTGAGGCACAAGGATGAAGTAGATCCCGGGGGGTGGGAAGTCATTCTGTAAAATAGCACAGAGATGAAGACCCAAAGGAAGGCAGAGAAGGCACAGGTGGAGAGCGGGAGGCACAGTGAAAGTATAGAAGGAAAATCAGTTCCAGTTACTTCCCACTGAGCTGGAACCAGAGGGTGGTGGTGGAGAGTGGGCTGTCAAGGATGACTCCCAGGCACAGATCTTAACATTTCTGGTGGATGTGTAACTATTGATGGCTTAGAAGTGATTCTCAACCTTCTGAATGTTGTGACCCTTTAATAACAGTTCCTCATCTTGTAGTGACCCTCCAACCATAAAATTGTTTTTGTTGCTGCTTCATAACTGTGATTTGCTAATGATATGAATCATGATGTAGATATCTGGTTATCTGATATGCAACCCCTGTGAAGAGGTCATGCTCCACATTTGAGAACTGCTGGCTTAGAGAATGAGGGGCAACAGTAGATTTGTAGGAGAGACAGTTTGACATATGCTGAGTTAGAGGAACCTTTGCAACTCATCAGGTACGCAATTGCAATCAAGACTGGAATTTTCAAGAACGGCCAAGACTAGACTTGAAGGACTACAGCATAGATTGATGTATAACTTAATAAACATGAATAGCATTTCCTAGAAGAGTACCTGAGGTTAAAAATGAGGTAGTTACTGGGATAGGCTAAGAAGCGGGGAGGGTAGTGAAGAGGACTGTGGGAAGGAGGTGAACTAGGAAGAAAGGTGTGGAATCCCAAGAGTGAAGGCCAGTGAAAGCAATATGTTGTCTTATAGAGAGGTCTAAAACAGCAGAGAACTCCATATGTGTTGAGAGGGAGAGGAGAGGGGAGTGAGATGAGAAGAAGAGAGGAGAGGAGAGGGGAGGAGAGAGGAGGGGAGGAGAGAGGAGGGGAGGAGAGGAGGGGAGAAGAGGGAAAGGGAGAGGAGGGGAGGGGAGAGGAGAAGAGGGGAGAGCAGGGGAGAGGGAGACACAGAGTCAGGAATCTATCCATCCACCCTTCCATCCATGGTGGCACAGGGGAGGGATGTTTTGGCAGGATGAAGCCAGAAGCAGCCACAGTGGCTGAGAAAAGTTGGTCCTGTTTTAGGAACCTTTGTGCTAGATGGAAACATGATTCTTTCCTCATCCCATTCTCCACATTGTTTCTTTAAGGCCCACTAAATGGCACCCCTCTTCCTTATGCATAAAAATTCTGGAGCTAAGATTAATCTTTGATGCTGGGAGATTGAACTACTCCTACCCAGATTCTTACCAGATGCAAAATGGACATTCTAGATAGAGAACAATTATCTGTATGTCTCCAGTGTCTTAGGAAATCTAGACTTCCTTGTGGTGAAGTTATTTTGTCAGAAAAAGCAATACTTGGCAAATAATGATTTCCCCCTCTTTGTTGTTTTAGTGTAACCAATCCCTGTACTGCTAAAGTCAACATATGGAATTTTAGTTCTATCTCATAACAAGATTTGATCTGTAAGCCAACTAATGCAGGCTTTAAAAAAAGAAAAAAAGATAAAGTTGCTGAATTCACTTTGTAGAATGGAATCTTTACTTTTTAAATTAGTGAAATAATTTGGGAAATAGAGGTCATACTCAGAGGTGCAGAATCTGTCTGGACAGTTGGTTCTGTTTTAAATGCATTGGCCCAGTGTTTGGCTCATAAAAGGAACCCAGGGTTTTTTGTTTGTTTGCTTGCTTGTTTTAATTCTCTTCTATTTTTGTCATGTGGGTTGGAGTTTATTTTTTTGTCAACTTGGATATAAAACTCTGAGTGTAAGCCTCTTGATTAGGTTCCACCTCTCACGGTGTGCTTCATGGAAGAGGAACCAATCCAAAGATGGGGAGTTCTTGGTAAAGCAACAGGAAATTTTGCAGTAACTACAACAAATATACATCGTCACACTCTTTGTGAGGTGACATACTGGAAACTCCAGGTGGTGCTTGTTTTTAAACGTATGCTCTATTTAATGTGTCCCTAAGTTGTCAGTCTCCAAAATAAATCCAGCGTGGGCAGCACCCCATCTTCCGTCCACCATGCAGAACGTGGGCTGTTGCAAATCCCAGGCAACTGAGTGTTATAATCATTCCAACTTTGTCTTGGCATCTAATACCAAGGAGTGGCTATTCTAATAGGTGATGCATTTTAATCTTAATAAGTACCTACGGAGTCATTGAATAAGAAGTTAAGGTTAGCAATTGACCTTGGCAAAGTGAGGCTTATAAATTCTGTCCATGTGAAGTTGAATTGTAGATGAGGAACCAAGAGTGGGTGTTGAGAAGGAGCATAAGCCATCACTCTGCAAATGGGGACATTTCGTCACAAAACTGTGCTTATTGGACGTTATTCACGAGTGTACCTTTGATTTATTTTTCTCCATGGGTCTGTAAATCTCTTTCTTGGATTGAAGATTGTGTGAGTAGTAAGTTCCATGTGCCTGGAGATGGCTTGATTCATCTCTTAGGCTTCAACTTTATTAAATACAGCAACAAAATGTTAGAGACATCAACATAAAAAGATATTCTAAATTCTGTGCTATTTTACATGTATTTCTTGTTTTTACTAAATGGTCTTCTCTGTGAGGATTAGTCCTTTCACGATGTGATGAGAATACAGAAACTAGCACCTGTGTGCAGGTCTGGCCATTAGCTCATCTTTCTTGTGGGGTGAGATGGCTTCTGTGTGTACTTGTGTTGTGGATCTTCTGCTTCTATTGTTTGCTTCCTCCCCAAGTTAACATGAGTATGGAATTCTGTCACTTGAATCGTAGACTTAACTCATTGACTTGGTTGTTTGGGGGAAGTATTTACTAATAGCAAAAACCTCCTTATATTTTAATCTATGAATGTGTCACTATGGAGTTCATTACATTTGTAGAGTCTTAACGTTTGTCTGTAGGCCATATATACCTGTAGGTTAAGTAGTCATATCTTTCTCATGGATCATGGAATAGAACCAGTTACAAGACCAGAAAATTCTGGACTTGCAGAAATGTCCCAGATGACCTGGGCCAGTTTCCTTACCCTAAAAAAAATGAACTGAGACTTTATGAGATCGAGACTATGTAAAGCCTACAGACTCTTCTAGTTTGTGTCAAATGGCCACACTTCTGCACAGTGCTTGTTCTGGTACAGTGTGGATGGTTGCCTCCACAAGCATTCTACAATATTGTCACAAATGAGCAAAGTACACTAGGACCCATGCTTATAGGTTCCCAGGCACTTATATTTTCTATTCCTTGAGCTAGTAACATCTCCTACTCATCTCAAAGGTGTTTCTTAGGTGTCCCACAGTCACCTACTGGACACTTCTGTGTATCACATGGCTGATCACAGGACAGATCATCCACCTGTTAATAGGAAATACTTCATGGGTTCTTGAACCATGTGTAGCATAAGGAAAATGGTACAAGTGAATTCTCATATGTCCAGACTTTGTAGTAACTCACGTAGGAACCAGAGGAATCTACTAGGGTTAGAGGTGACTTTATTCCACAGACTATGTGGCTAGATGCCTGGGAAACACAGGGAAACTGGGAACGTGGTCACCAGTGGGCCCTTTTGGCAGGCAGAGGGGATTGAATCATGTCATTACCTCATTTTTAATTATTACCTCTTGACCTCACTCACTCACTCTCCCTCACCACATCATGTACTGATTTTAATTGGTCAGTAGCCGGAGAGTAACAAGCTTACTCGAACTTTCCAACACAGCTCAGGGAAACTTGGGCTACTGCGGATTCCAAGGTTTTGGATGGCAAAATCTGGCAAGGACTCCAAAGAAGGCAGAGAGCAGAGGGTGGCTCGCTCAACAGAATAACCTCATTTAAGGCCCGAGAGCCAAGCTCATTTGCTAAAATTACTACACTCACTTCTCAATTATGCATTTCAAGGATTATTTATGTTGTGGATTGTCAATGATCACCCTGCCTCTGCCAACCAAAGCAGGGGATGGAGTCAGATGCTAAATCAGTAATTGTGTATAAAGTAGGGTTTACAGAACTGCTAATGACTTGGATTATTCAACAGGGAAGGCCTGTTGAAGTTACTGAAGACATTAATGTTAACATTTTTTTTTCCTCTGAAAATAGTGCTGCTTGATTCTAGGTGATCATTATCATACAAGTTTCCTGTCTTTTTATTGCTCCAGAATCTCCCTGTAAATTAGGACTATCCCAAGACAAAATCTTAAGGTTTCCTTCAATACTGACATCCTATAAATATAGGACTGTTACTTTAACAGGCCAATGGTATTATAAAGAAATGGCCATATAATCTTGATAGGGGCAGCGTAATAAACTAGCAACTATGACCTCCAGTTAACTAAAGTACCACAAGTCTATGCTGACTCCTGTGAAGTTTATACTGTGTTAGTTAGTTAGTTGGTTGTTGTTGTTGTTGTTGTTGTTTAAGAATCTGTAATATTTAAAGGTCATGTCATTGTAGACTGTTTAAAGTGGAAAGATCTTTGATTTGTCTTAGCCTTGTTAGCAATTGAGTTTGTTCTCTTCCATCGACATCTTCTGTTTGCTTAAGGAACGGATTGCCTATTGATTAATGATTAATGCTGAAGGGTCTGGTGTCCAGAATCAGTCCCTGAATCAATGAAACTCCTGGTGTGCTATAGTTTGACTTTAAATGTACTCCAAAAGCCTGTGTGTTAAAGGTATGGCTGCCAGGCTGGTGCTGTTGAGAAGTGATGGATACTTTGGGAGTTGGGGTCTTCTGGGAGGTCTTAGGTCATTAGGGGTATGTCCTTTGGGATAGTAGGACCCTGACCCCTTCCTGTTCCTTGTTCTGCCTTCTTGTTCCTATTCATGGCTTCCTGTCATGGCCACCTGACAACATCCATCAGAGGCTTAATAGAAAAATCCCCCCTTCGCAAAATGTCAGCACCAAAAGCCCTTTTCTCTTTATAAGTTAATTATCTTAGTTATTTTTGTCATAGCAACAAAAAGCAACTAACACAAAGTGTATAATGAATGCTTTGTGAGTTTTTGGTTGTGAGCCTAGCCTTTAACGGCTGAGCCATCTCTTCAGCCTATGAATGCTTTGTAAGTTTTTGTGTTCATCATTTTTATGTTATCATTTCTATCAGTGTATCTTCTTCTAACCAAGACATGGATTTTATTACAATAAAGGAAAGGGCACTGGAGAGTATATATGTATGACAGTCTTTATGCTTTATTTAAAAGCTCCAACTTGGCAGGTGGCTTCATTCCTCCTTATTCCCACCTTCAATCACAATCAGATTTACTGGGGCCTTTTATCTTAGATGCTTGGTTATAAAATGGGATGATCTCCTCTTCCTCACTTCCTCACGAGTAGCAGATACAAAGAAAATAAATGTGAATGCTTCTTGAACTTTAAGGAAAGTTTAAGTGTACAATGAAAAATTGCTAAATATTTCTGCTAGAAAATTTCATACATAGTCAATGATGTCCATAAAATGTCTCATTTGATCTCATGTTTCCCTATAGATTAGCTTCTGTCTCCATGGCTCATACATCCTCTATAATTCAAACATTTTTCCTCCGTTCCCCACAGAAGCCTGGGAGCCAGGTCTAATGGTGTTGGCTGGCAGGATCTCTATTTTGTCTTTATTATGCACCGGCATCTCTTAACACTTGCAGGTATGGTTTTTCTTCCTTTAGAGCAGTGGTTCTCAACCTTCCCAGTACTGCAACCCTTTAATACAGTTCCTTGTGTTGTGGTGACCCCTGGCCATAAAATTACTTTGTTACTTTGTAATTGTAATTTTTGCTGCTGTTATGACCGTAATGTCTGTGTTCATGATGATGGGTCACAATTTGTAAGTTGAGAACCCTGCTCTAGAGGTTAGATTTGTATATTTACTTTTAGGAATTACATTCCATTTTTATCATACCATTTCATTTTCATGTGCAGGAACATGGCGGGAATGTTCATTGGAGTACCTTCATTCTACAAACCCACTGACCACATTGATCAATAAATATTCCTTAATACAAGCAAATCACACTCAGCTACATTTTCTAGTTTTGGAGATTCTTCAGCTGAGAACAACATTAATCATTCCAGGGTGGCTATAAAACAAAGTAAATGAGAGAAGGCTACAAGTCCTTGACCCTGGCAGTCAACTGAGCTGGTCAGTCCCCAGATCTACTTAGTTTTGTGGAAGAGAGTAAGCATTGGCCTCAGGTCAGAAGGAGCTGTCTGTGAGCCTCCCTGAGACTGTTCTCATCTGGCCACTGACTTTGGAAGGAGAAACGTGTCACATTTCTGGAATGTAGTAATCAAGTCAAACATGATGAGGCAAAATATTTCTAACTGGATGGTCCCTCCTGTGCTCACGAATGGTAGGTATTCCTTCGGCTGCTCAAACCATACCCTCTTAAAACGTTCTTGCAAAATTTCCAAATGGCTCTGTTTATTGTTTTCTTGAAGACTAGCCCTCTTATTTTTGGCATTGCCTGATAGCATTGGACTTCAACCCAGCCCTTCCTCGCCCAGCAGTGACGCACTGAGAAACTCGATAGAGAAGCACCTGTGAAGAGTGACGCTCGATTGCTTGGGTGGGCTCTACTGGGCTGAATCTGAATAAATCTTCCAGAGCAAACCCAGGTGAGCAGGACAAAGGAAATCCTGTTCGTTTGGTCAGCACAGAGCTCTGAGATCTGAAGCGATCAAGTGCTGTGGCCCAGGACAATTGCATGCTGCCAAGTCATGCTTCCCTGCCAGTCTTGCTGTCCTTGGTGACCTCAGGGGCCCTTGTTGACAAAGTGCAGGGACTGAAGCGGTCTTTCTAGATGATAGATCTGTGTGGTGTCAGAGGAGATCTGTGACTCTGGGTGGAGATCGTGTGTGCCCGACAGGAAGGGAGGAAGTAGCGTGGACACAGACACCTTCGGTGCCTCAGTGTTCTATAGGGAGCCTAGGCATGGGTGCCCATCACGACTTAGTGGGCTTCTCAGCTGTTTCTTGACAGAAGCAATTGTATGCTTGTTGGCTATCAAGTATTGTGGGGGTGGCGACACTTCAATACTGAAGGTGATCGATATAGTCACCTTAATATTGATTAGAAAG
This sequence comes from Cricetiscus sungorus, assembly GCA_030556225.1. Taxonomy (NCBI): domain Eukaryota; kingdom Metazoa; phylum Chordata; class Mammalia; order Rodentia; family Cricetidae; genus Cricetiscus; species Cricetiscus sungorus. The sequence continues at coordinate 6,474,107 of JANBXA010000190.1, forward strand.
ATAGATGTGGGGAAAGGTCCCCAAATGAGTAGAAGACCATCTGTTAGGGTGACATGGAGTGTCCTTCACCAGCCTGAAGCTCAGAGGGTCGGTCGGTTCCTCGTTGGCTTCTGGGTACAGGGGCAGTGAAAGCGTTTGGTGGGCTTTCCCAGTGCTGGGTGTGTGGTGTGTGTGGGTGTGGCCTTGATGTGAGCCAGTTCGTTTACCGCCCTCATTCACTTCATCACTTTCCAGCAGTCACAAAAGGAAAAGCTCACTTGTTTACTGATAATTCAGATTTAAAAGGAAAGTGTGAGTGATCATGCTACTGAATCCAGTGGGGAAAGGATCAAATCTCTGTGTGCTGTCAGCCCTGGTTTCACATGAACAAAACAGGTGCAGCCTGCAGTGTCTTATGATGGACCTTCACTTGGAGACTGGGTAGCCCCAAGTGTCATACATACCCCACCCCCCTCCCCCATCACTTGGAGTTAGCATACAGGCACTGTGACCCTGGATTGGTGGCAGGGAGTTAGAACACTCTTTACCAGCTTCTACAGTAGCCCAGTGGTAACATGACCAGTAGGGAAGGATGTTGTCACTGTCACTCTGACTCTCATGAACAGACTGCTAAATGGGGGAGGTAGTAGAAGAGCCCTTGGATGAACTGGAGCTTGGTTGCCACCTGATGATTATATATTCTTCTGATTGTCATGCTTTCTTCCTGCCAGAGACACGCTTAGGCGATGTCTTAGTTCCATGTGGCAAGACCAAGGCAGTCTGGGGACCATCTGGGATTCTGGCATAGAGCCAGAGGAGGGGTCAGGCATAAGTGTGGCTGCTTTAGGCACACTGCTAAGTACCTGGGATGGATCATAAGATAAATGAACAAACTTAACATATGAATAGAATAGAAATGACATCAATCCAGCCTGTGATGGATGCTAGGGAAGAGCCCAGAAGCTGGATAAGAAATGTCTCTCCTGTACTGGTGAGCTCATTGAAGGCTGAGAGCGAACACTGTGTAAGGATTAAGGAATAGCAGCCTAGGACAGTTGTTCTCAATCTCCCTGATTCTGCGACCCTGCAATACGCTGTCTCATGTTGTGATGACCTCCAACCATAAAATTACTCCGTTACTACTTCATAACTGTAATTTTGTTACTCTTATGAATCGTAATATAATACCTGATAGGCAGGATGTCTGATTATCACCCCATGTGAAGGGGTCCTAACCAACAGTTTGAGAACCACTGACCTAGGAAAGGGTGCAGTACATACAGACACCCAAGGCTGAGAGATCTTGGCCTGCTCAGATATAAATGGTTCAATCAGGTGATCAATGGGGAGAAGAGATAAACTGGGCTGGGAGAGAGTGGGTGGCCAGGCAGATTATCACGTGCTTCCACATTTTTGGGGAAGAGTTTGGGAAGGTCCTACTGGAATTCACTGAGTGGTTTGAATATAGTTGTAACATAGTCCTAGATAATGCTATCAGATTCGTGGGCTCTATATGCTGATTCTGCACTGAAATCTTGAGGTCTTTGCCTTCCATCTGGTATTTGGTGTCCTCTGATTTTTATCTTCTGTTTCTTACCAGGATGCAAAGTAAGCTCAAATCTAATGTCAAAGTCTGCTCTCCTTCTATATACCGCTCCTCAAAGCTCCCTTCATGTGATTAGCTAGATCTGCAGGAAGCCCTCCCCGACTTCATGGCTCCGTTCATAAGGCGATCCTTCTACCAGGCCTTTCTTCTATTTGCTTCTCCAGGTGTGATTCCTTGTCAGTTCTAGCCTTTTGTAATTTATGAAGACCAATATATCCCGTTAACCCCAAGATGTATGTTTTTAAAGAACCTGCCGTTTCTATTCAGGGTAGATATGCAAGCATGCATATTTGTGTGTGTGCATGCCCAGGCTTGCTCTGAAGGGATATACAAGCTATAAATACAAGTGATTTACTCTGGAGAGGGGAGTGGAGGCTGGCCTCCATTGGGAAATCTACTCACTGTTATATACTTTTGATTGCTCAGTGTCTTCTCTCATATGTGTCAAAACAAAACAGCTGTTTGGTGACTGTGAGTGGAGACACAGTGTTCTGTAGTGTACTCTAGGCCAAGTGTTACACTTGCTGGATCACAACCTCTAATTTTTTAAAAGCTAGATCAAGATTCAAGTGGAGCATAATAGTTGCACGGCATCAAAGTTTGATTTGCCAGGCTTTGATCTTACTTAGTAGATACATAAATGAATGCTGTGTTTTATTAAATGGGACATTTTGTGGGGGTGCATACAAAGGGCAGGGACTTAGTCAAGGCAAGCTTATGACCTCCCCTTACTGGGAATTCCTTCTTCACGGGGAATAACTCAATCCCCGATCCCCATCATGAATGGGGTTCAAACCCATGCCTGCCTCTGCTGTAGTGAGGAAGGCACATGCTGTGCCAGTCGGTGTAACACACCACATGCAGCCCCAGACATTTAAGGGATCACAGACTTGTTATTGCTCAATCTCAGGTGACTGAATGCTATTTGTCTGTTGGAAAGTGATTTAGTCCAAGGACAGGACCGTGTCTGAGCATGGATGAATATCCTATTTCCCCTCTCTCTCTCTCTCTCTCTCTCTCTCTCTCTCTCTCTCTCTCTCTCTCTCTCTCTCTCTCTCTCAACTCTCCATCTTTCCCCACTTCAACATGGTGCTTGTAGACTCATTGCCAAGCTATGCCAGGGTGATAAAAATAATCTTTCACAGAGTGGTAATTATTAAATTCTAAACACTTGCATTGTTCCAGGTTTAACCCTATGAATATACTATCTTGAAGCAGGTGAAAACTTTCCTTGCCTATTAGGTCTTCTAAGAAATAGCAGCTAGAAGGATCAGCAGTCTTGCCTAGGGTCCTTCCCAGGTGAAAGCTTACTTCTCACCTGCCATCCTTTAGTAGTGCCTAGAGTTCATTGTCAATGCTTTATACAATGTGGAGCTCATAAATGCTGTCTTTTGGATTACATAAATGTTGTCTTTTGGATTACAAAGGCACACACTGACATACAGGTGTGTCAAGTGATCCATGTCTCTCCAGTATATACACAATGATGGTCTTGGTCATAGACATTTTAAAAAGTAGGCTGAAACCTGTATCCTTTTAACTTGACCCACTGGAAGGCCGCCACTCCTGTTAGCCTGTTGTGTTTATCTAAAGAAGCAAGCTTCCTCTGCTCTCACATTCGAGTGGTTGAGGATGGAATATTGGTTGTATAGCTGCATGGGATGCAGAAGAGGGAAACCACAGCGAGCCCTGTTAGAGTTTTGGAGAAGTCTCACATTACAGAAATGAGCAGGAATCAGTGAGCGCTCATTGTGTGATGACAGCAGAAAACAGGCTATCTGGTTCAAGAGCTTTGCAGTTTCCTAAGGGCCCGTGTAGGACCATGTAAGGCAAAAGAAAACCCCTCGACGAGCATGTTGAGGGTCAGTGAGACCATAAATTATCCTAGCACAGAAGTCAGAAGGCCATTAAAATCTGAAAAATGCAGTGTGTATGATGTCCCAGAGAAGCTGAGCTAGGTCAGCACAGAAGGCACATTCGAATCTGCTTATCTCTGGCTGGATTGATACGCTGCTGCAGCCATATTCAGTCTCATTACTGCTCAAGTGTGAAGGGCCTCCTTGGAATGAATGTACCCTTTCACACACAAACATTGCTGCACTCTGAGACATGGGTCAGCAATGTGGTCCAGGAGATTAGCACCAAACATTTCCACAGAGCATACTCAACACACTAAGTTGACCAGTTGGAAACACCCTCCCAGGATAAGTGCTGCCCTTGGCTTTCCAGCCTCTGGACCTTTTGTTTCAGAGATCCAGGCTTTCACAGGAGGATGACATGTGTTGTAATCCAACCCAACTTGGAAAGGCTGTTTTCTTTGTTGGTGATCACTTCTTAGAGTGAGTGGCAAAGCTTTATGTTAAACTGTCATGTCCTGTTCCCAGGATTTCCAGATAGATAATTGCTTCATACAAATAGCTTTGTGATCCTTTAAGATTCTTGTCCTGTAGAGATGTGGACTGCGACTTCTTTCATTCCCTTACAGGAATCTTTGGCTTAGAAAAGTCAGGCTTGTGTGGTAAGAATGTGTTCTTGACCTGTGATGCTTTCTATGATGCTAAAGTGTACATTCCACCTGTTTTGTCTAGCAACTAGGAAACTAAGTGACTTAAGCCATGGAAGCACCATGGTCAACAGAGACTTCTACTGCTGTTGTCTTCCCTTAGTTCTTTTCCTTCTTGACCTGCCGACATTCAGTATTTTATATCCCAGTGAAATTAATGCCTTCCTCTTAAGCCTAAAATTGGTTTATTTTCTACATGGTGAAATTGGATGGCTAATTTTCTAAAAACAAAAAGTTTAGAATTAGAGCTCCGTGTTATAAAGAGGCCAGTTCATGTTGTAGAGTGAGGAGGCAAGAAATGATACAGTTCACCTCACTGGGATGAAAGTGGGTTTATTAACCCTTCTGTCCAGGGTGAGTCATAATACTGAATTATAAATTGTCTCCAGTCTTATCCTTTGGACAAAAATCTCTGCCAGCTACCCCATCTCAAAACTTAACAACCCTCCCAGTTCTAATCTGAGCATCTCTTGATTCAGTTTGTTAGTATTCTTTTTTACTCTTAAAAATAGAAACGAGCAAGCAAGCCAGATGGCTCAGTGGGTACAGACGTCTGCTGTCCAGCCTGATAACTTGAGTTCAGTCACAGGGCAGAAAGAAAATCTGACTCAAAAATGTTCTCTAATCTTTACACACTGTGCTCGCCTTCAAACATGCAAAAAGGATTAATGCAATAAATTTTAAAAGTGTATTGACTGGTAGGACAGAGGAGGAGGTTGGGAGAGGATGTTTAAAAAAAAAAAAAAGAACATGGAAACCAGTTACCTTATAAACTCCCCCCTCCCTTTTTCTCTCTCTTAATTGGAGTCAACATGGAATAATACCCCACCTGGAAACTAGAGAGTGCTGAACAAAAAGTCCAGATCAAGGTGTGGGAAACCTCCTCCCTTTGAGTTGTTGGTTAGGGGAGAGCCCCAAAGAACCCCCCCCAAAAAAAACACAGGCTATGGCCAGTGTTCTTGGTTGCTCATCAGAACTTTATGGTAAGGTACTATTGCTGAAGACACCACACAATTAAGTCATAGAACTTGGAAAAATCAGGCTGGTATTCACCAAGAACTTTCCTCCATGCTGGTGAGATTTCATAGTATTGGAAGGCACTATGTAGGCTGCTGGGAGGAAAATTGACAATATTTTGTTAATTTGTGAGCTACAGCAATGACCTCCATGACAAGATAATGCCAGGAGGTGCAATAGTGACATAAATATTATGGAAATAACTAGCCACTTTGATTGTACTTAAGGCCGGCTCCACACACATGATAGAATAAATCTTCTCAAAAACCCATGCCTGGGAAGCTCAGGGAGAACTTAACTACTAGTGTTTCACTAAAAATCCACATCAAACTGCTGTCTAAATTTACATACCTCTGTCCATAGACTAATGAAGTTCTCCCCCCACATCAGATAAACTTCTTTGTACAGTAAATGGCAGTTAACACCAAAACTTAGAACCAGTTGAAGTGCAGAAGATAAATATCTGTGGAATGCTCAGTCATAAATGGGGACTTTTATATCATGCCCTTTCCCCAAAAGACTTAGAGATCATCACAGAAGAGGTGATAAAAGAAATCGCAAGAGTTAGACGTCAGGGAAGATTAGGGTATAACAGTATGTTCTGGACATGACAGGACCTGCTTCACTAATGAATTTATAGCAGCTGTGATTGTCTGAACAAGATACACGATCAAGCAAGGCAACATTAGGGCACGTAGGAGGGATGGGCACATGAGTGCCACCCCCATCCCCACCCCCAGCTGAGGAGCTATTGACAGTTGATGGCTACTACGTTTTCATTAAGGGTGTGGCCTCTGGCAAATCAATCATTCTTCAGTAGATGGCCCATGCCTGTGCATGTATGGAGAGCAGAAATTGGATTTAGTAGGTTATTTATAAAAAAGAGACATAAAATTAAGATGCAGTTGGGAGTCAGGGTAGATCCAGGAGGAGTTAGGGATAGGAGTAGGGATGGATGTGATGGAAATACATTGTAAGCATGTATGAAACTCAACAAATTAGTAAAAGCACTGTATTAGAAAAGAAACAGAAACCAGAGTAGTCACCTAATCGTTATAGTTGCAGGACGTTTAACCTTGTGTTCCAGCCCCAGCCTTTTGATATTCCTAGGGCATTGATTCTCAACGTGTGGTCTGCAATTTGTCAACATCACTGTCCCTTTAGGACTTGTTAATTGGGGCCTATGCCAGTTCACTGTTAAACTAGAAGCCTTGGGTATGGAACCCAGCAATTTAACTTTTTGCTGGCCCTCCAGGAGGTTCAGATAGATGCTGAGTTTGATGTATGCATAGTGTGTAGACAGTTGAGGAGATCATTCACAAGAAAGAAGTCTACCCTCCCCACATCTGATACTTCAAATTTTTGAAGACACCTGTGGAGGCAGACTTGATCAGTGATCCCTCAGTGTCTATGACTAATTTCCCGGCTTTCATGGTCAAAGGCAAACTTGTGGAACATCAAACATTTACTGATGGGCGGGAGAGGATCTTTGAAATCTGCCTGTGAACCAAGCAGATGTCATTTATCAAAATATACTCTCTCCCTGACATCTCTGCTGTAGTTAGCATCTCAACAACATGATTCCAAGTTCTGAATTGCCAGTTTTAAACTTTTCATTTATTCTTTAGACATGCGGTACCTAACAAGGATTTGGATGGCTTTTCATAACCCCTTTCTCTCCTCCTTCCCAATAGTGGGCACCAAATAGATTTCAAGACCATTTTATTTGCTTTGAAATATCAAACCGGCCCTGATTGGTCCATTTCCTATTGCATATCTGTGCTTTAAAGGTCCTGAAACCATTGGGAGCATCAGGGACTTGTTTGGTTTTGTATTTTTTTTTTTTCAGTGTGGGGCTTTGGTTCCCATTATTCCAATGGTCCAATGGGTATATGGCACGGGAGTATAGTCTTTTTATGTCTATGTTGATAAAAAAAAATTAAGTGATTGCTTAAATATTACATCTTTTCAAAATGTTTGGCTTGAGCTTATATAAATGGAAATTTCTGGTAGCTTTCTGCAACCTGTAATAATCTCATTGGAATGAGTGAGGAGTAGCTATCATATGTTCCCTAAACCTTCCCTGGCTCTGTGGCCAGGAAAAGCTGCCATTCAAGGGTTAATAGTAGCCAGGCCTTATTTACATTTGTGGGATTGGGATGTGCAAAATGGGCCTCTTGCACTCAGTCCAGGTTTGAGGAAGATTAGCTGTTCTAAACAGAAATGGAAGAACAGCCCAGAAGAATTGGAAAAAGAATGCGTAGCATGGACAACAGGGTTTTTCCCCTGTGTGTGGCTATGGAGGGCTGGGAAAGGATGAGTTGAGGTTTAAATATTAAGTGTAGACGCATGGCTCCACTCTCGATTAGTGCCAGAAAACATTCAGTCTGGGGGCTGCTCCTGACAGGCTGACCACATTCCACCCACGGTTACTCAGTAGAAATCTCAGGACTCTGTGAGGCAGACAGGCGTGGTTATGGCTGCAAACACTGTGTGTTGATTTCAGTTGACAGCCCAGTGTGTGGCTGTGCTTGAACTCATGCTGTGCTGAGCTAAAGGGGAAGCAGCCATGTAGGCTGGATGTTTAGGAAGCCTTCTAGGAAACTAGGTATCTCTGAGATGGAAGGACCAGGGAGACTGGAGTTGATCATTTGAGATTATTATCTCAAAGTTTTGAAATTATTTTAAAAATAATTATGGGGGGGTGGTACATGCCTTTAATCCCAGCACTCCAGAGGTTGAGGCTGGCGGATCTCTGTGAGTTTGAGGGCAACCTGGTCTACAAAGTGAGTTCCAGAACAGCCAGAGCTACATAGAGAAACTGTGTCAAAAATAGATAAGTAAATATAAAAATAAAAATAATTGCCGGGCATTGGTGGCGCACGCCTTTTAGTCCCAGCATTCGGGAGGCAGAAGCAGGTGGATCTCTGTGAGTTTGAGGCCAGGCTGGTCTACAGAGCTTGTTCTAGGACAGGCTCCAAAGCAATACAGAGAAACCTTGTCTGGAAAAACCAAATTTAAATAAATAAAAATAATTTCTTTCTCTAATTCTCTGGTTGGTGCTCATTGGCAAATATATATATGTATATATATATACATATACATACATACATACATACATATATACATATATATATATATATATATATATATATATATATATATAAATAAAGAAGACACTGAGCCCAGGAAGGCTCCTAGTGCCCCAGAGACTGATGGGTAGCCCATTCTAGGAACTTTACCTTTTCCTGTTCTTCCTCCTCAGGTGGACATGCTATATGTACAGAATTCTTGCTCTTTTTTCTTTTTCTTCCTCTCCCTCTTCCATCCTCACTCTTAGTCTCACAAGGTCTCATTTTGTGTCCTAACTGGCCTTACCTCATAATCCCCCTGCCTCAGCCTCCTGAGTGCTGGGATTATAGGAGTGTACTACTATGCCTGGCTTACACGAAGAAACATGAGGTATGAAATCTAATCAGTGGATCCATTAGTATCTCTGAGATTTTTTTCTGGGGGCTTCGTTATACTACATAACTGAATTCTTTCCATCTTGCTCCAAGTGTTTACAGAGCCTTAAAAAAACATTTTTCCCCCCTCAGGAGGAGGGAACTCTCAGTGCGAGAGAGGCAGTACTCACTGTGGCTTCTGCAATGACCACTGATCCCTGAGGATTGGGAATTTGAGAACAAGCAAGTTTATAAGAGCCTTTTAAAAATTATTTAATTTTTATGTGCATTGGTGTTTTGCCTGCATGTATGTCTGTATGAGGGTGTTGGGTCCCCTGCAACCGAAGTTACTGACAGCTGTGAGCTGCTGTGTGGGTGCTGGGAATTGAACTCAGGTCCTCTGGGAGAGCAGCCAGTGCTCTCATCTGCTGAGCCATTTTTCCAGCCCCAAGAATAGACATTCTTACACTGTGAAAGAATAGGGAAAGCAACAGCGGGGAGTCAGAATAGTAGGGCTGACCTTGTCCCTGCCTCACCTGTCACTGACACCCAGGTTGGACACTGAGTTCCTTTGAGCCTCACCCCCCCCCAATCCCTTACACATTGGAAAATGCCACATGGAAGGCCTCATCATAAGGGCATAGTTACCTAAGGCGGCTCACACTTAGAGCCCAAACAGTTGAATAAGTAATTGCCAAGCTCATGCTAAATGGTGTTAAAGGTTAGTAACGAACATGGCTGTTACACCATCCTTGATTTCTCAAAGTTATGTCTGAGAGAATAGATTGACTCCCCACACTCACTCTGGTCCTAGAAGCTGAGGGCATTTGACTCGATGCGTGGCATTTCTATGCATCTTCAGGTGTGAAGGGTTAGGTTCTAAGCAAAAGTCAGATGAGGCTCATGAGGGCTTGGTTCAAAGCATCAGGTCATGAAGCCAGAAATACTTATTGTCTGGTAAAATGACAGGAGGGAGAAATCATTGGCAGAGAAAGAAACGGCAAAGCATCTCCGAGAAGGTCTGACTTACAGGAAGACACTGTTGGCATGGTAACTCTTTGCTATGTCTGTCTTGTCCACGTGTCATCATGGGAGCAAGCCCCCTAGTAGGGCAAATGGATATGCCCCAGAGAAGAGCATTTGCAGTTAGCTGCATCTGCCACCCATCTACGCTGAGCTGATCTGATGGAGGAGGCGGCATTAGTGCTGTTTACACACTGGTCTGAAATGGCGTCTAAGTCAGGGCTTGTCCACACTGTTTCCCTTCACTGTAACATGGTATAATTTGAGCCAGGTGATTTCAGGCCTCATCACTGTCTCTCAGCCACCCCCATCCCCCACCCCTCTGAAGGTCACGTGGGCTCTCTTCCCTTGGTTAAGCTTTTCCAGTAACACTGCAGTGGTGACAGTTCATCCTACAGATACCTCTTATCTTGGAATCACCTGATGTTCTCTTTAGGTAGTGAGAGCCTCTATCGATGAAAAGTGTGTGTGTGTGTGTGTGTGTGTGTGTGTGTGTGTGTGTGTGTGTGTTTTAAAATTACACTTATATGTGTGTGTGAGTGGGGCACAGAATGACTTGTGGGTGTCAGTTCCCTCCATCTGCCACATGGGCCCTGGGATGGGACTCGGGTCATTGGTCTTGGAGCCAAACATGTACCCACTGAGCCACCTCTCTGGTCTGGAATTGTTAACAAAATGGAAAACTGTATCTGTGAAAGTGATTGTGATAGTGCTGAGAGCACAGGATAGTGTCACCCACTGAGCCTGGTGTCTATGTGGGCAAGTGTTGAAATGGAGGTAACAGGATGGAGTTGCCAGGTTTACCAGTGCCGAATTGTATGATTTGATAAAGTTGTGTTATAACCGGATGGAGAAGACAGGATTTTAGGGAGGGAAGAGTAAGCAAATCCATCTGCTTTCAAGACTGACAGAATATTCTCTCATGCAACTATTTGAAACTCTGTCTTAGGAAACGTTTCTCTGGGTATACTTAAGGAACTCTCTCCATTTTGGTGTGTATGAATGCTGGTTTAGACTTCACATACCTTTTAAAATGCAATAGCCTTTAGGCACCAGAAATTCACAAAATTAACCTATTACAAAACTGGAAGAAAATAAAAGTGATTATGAATTCTAGCTAAAAACTAACCAGAGACCTATAATAAGGAATAAATATACACATACATTAGAACAGATGAAAAGTTAAATTCACTTAAGTTGCAGAATAAACAGAATTAGGCTGGGGATGTAGCTCAGAAGCAGCCTATTTGCCTAGCATGCAGGACCCCCTGGGTTTAATCCTAAGATCTGTCTCACCAAACACACTATTAAACACACTAACAGCATTAACCTTTAGGGATTTTGTTGGAACAATAAGTGCCAAAGCTATTCTTATTTGTGTGTACATTTGTGAGTAGCTGCATGTGGACACTAGAGGTCAGACTCAAGTGGTGTCAAGACATCTGTCCCCATTTTTTTTTTTTCTTCTCAGACTTGGCCTCACCCTGGGACCCAGAGTATGACAATTAGACTAAGATGGATGGCCAGGGAAACCCAGGTATCCCGCTGTCCCTGCCTTCCCAGTGCTTGAGTTCTCAGTATGTGATGCCACACTTGGCTTTTTTATGTGGGTTCTGGCAATCAAACTCAGTCTCACACTTTTACAGACAGCTATTTCCCAAGCCCTCAAAATTTCTTCTTCCTCCTCCCTCCTCCTCCTGCTTTGCTCCTTCCCCTTCCGTCTTTCCTTCCTTCCTTCCTTCCTTCCTTCCTTCCTTCCTTCCTTCCTTCCTTCCTTCCTTCTTTCCTTCCTTCCTTCCTTCCTTCCTCTTCTTGCTCCTTCCCTTTATGTGTATGGCTATGTACTACACCTCTGTAGTGCCCTTAGAGGCCAGAAGAGGGTGTCATATCTCCTGGAATTGGTGTTACAAACAGTTGAGCCACCATGTGGGTGCTGGGAATTGAACCCTGATCCTCTGGAAGAGCAGCCAGTGCTCTTAACCACTGAGCCATCTTCACCCACCTCAAAGCTATTGTTATATGAAGAGTCCATAGGAAAAAAAAATGCTAAATAATGTTGAAAATATTTAGAGCACTAAAAAAAAACTAAGGAAATGGAAATGTTTCTAGTGTGTTTTCAGCTACTGTTGGTTTCGTTACTGGTTATCAAAGTACAGTAAAACCTTCATGTACAGTTTGAACACCTTGTCCAGCTGTAAGCCACCTCCACAGGAGTCCACTCTCAGGACCCAGGTTTGCTTGGGTAACTTTTCTAAGTGAAGTAGATAACTGGTTGTAGATCTTCATTTTCATTAATTACTGAAGGCACAGAAAATCATCCTTGGCATGGGTCTAGGGTCTTACTGACACAGTTTGTCATTAATGTCCCTGGTTCCATGTTCTTATATCTTCTCTTGTTTTTCTCTTTTAATTTCTATCATGACACATTATCAGATTTTTGTAAAAGAGTGTGGCTTTCAGATGGGGTTTTGTCCCAGTAACCCCTTGGAAGACGAAAGTGCACCTCAAGGAGCCTCACAGCCAACTGGCTAGCGTCATGATGATGGACCTGCCATTCGTTGCCAGTGCTCAGCAGTTTCCAGAAGACTGGTAATGTCATTCATTCAAATTGAAAACACTGTGTCACTGGGCTTCCTGTCGCTTTTGCGTTGCCATAAAGTAAAAATAATTTGAAGTTCAAATGTCCACAGCTTAGAACAGAAATTCCCCCATTAATTCCCCTTCAGATTATCTTGGGAATTCCCCTGATTCTGCTAGGAAATAGTCACTCGTGAGAGGTGCTTCTTTGCTCCTCCCATCTTTTCTTCAACACCATCAGAGGGTCAGGACGAAAACCTACTGTTCTTGAGTGGTGCCGCCCCCTCGTGGCAACCCTGGGAAACTGCAGCTGGTCCAGTCTTGGATGGTGCAATAATTCAATTGGTTGCAGTTGTAGGACTGAGGTCCCATTTCTTAGATGGCTGTCAATCTAAGCTCTTATGTCCTAGAAGCCGCCCATCTTCCTCACCGACTAGTCTTCTCTTCATCAGAGCCACTTAAAGTTCATTATGCTTGGAATTGCTTTACTACCCTCTGGTACTATCTTTCAGTTGCTGTGACAAAAAGGCCAAAGAAAAGCAACTTAAAAAGGAGAGAAGTTGGAGATTTTAGTCCATGATCAGTTGGCTCTGTTCCATTTGTTCCAATGGTAGGCAGGATGTCATGGTGTGGGGATGGAAAATAGACAGTTCCTAAGGTGACTAAGAAAGGAAGAAAGAAGGCCAGGGTCCCAGAGTACCTTTTAGGGGCACACTCTCAAGTGACTTAACTTCCTTTCACTACACCCCTCTGCTAGGGGTTCTGCCGCTTCCTAACAGCTGAGAGACTGGGGAATGAGCCTTGAAGACATGGGCCCTGGCAGGGAGGGGGTAGATACCCTCTGATGATGGCCAGCGCAGCCGGATAAAACTCTGGGTCTTTAAAGGGAGACTTCAATTAGTTTAGGCCCAAGTGAATGACTCACTCTTACTGTGGTTCGTTCAGAATTTACTGATCAGTCATTTTAACATAACTTGAACACCCTTTTGTCACGTCATATGCCATAATCGGGGCATGATATCAGTACCTACACTAAGAAATCTTGAGTGGTGTGGGGGAGTGCTCTAGAAAGTTGCTTAACACCGCCAGAGCCACAAACCTATTAGTTTCCTTCAATCTTAAGATAGTATTTATTATCTTCTCCATTTCAGTCTTTATTGTTCACCAGCAAGACTTCCCACGC